>JAWVMQ010000163.1:0-112500 GCA_036321185.1 Trypanosoma lewisi | reverse complement strand
CCATGTACTTTGCAAATCGATTTTCAAACGCAATGGTCGACTGGGTAAAGTACACAGAGTACGTGAAGGCATACGTCTTGTTTGCCTTGAGCTCCTCCAACTTTGTGGTTTCCAGCGTCACATTCACAAGGCGCTGGCCATTCACACCCAGGTGGAAGATGTGATGCAAATAAATCATTGGGGCGTCCTTCACCACTTTTCCAAACACGGCCCACAGCGGCAACTCATCGATGAGCAGCTGATACGTGTAGCCCCCAATAATCATCTTGCGCCATTGCGCCACGTCGCTCTCTGTTGGTTCAAAGTTACAGATTAGGCCCAAGTCGACTTTGCTGCCGAAGTTAACTGTAACATTCATCGCGTAGAGCTCGTCGCCCGCAAGCGCCTGACCCAACGTCGGTGCCCGCTGCTCCCTACTCGCGGGTGGGCAGCCGGGGATCCGAAACAAATCATACGTCTCAAATGCATTGTGGAGCGGGACGATTTTGTTTCCATACACGTGGACGGGTTCACCGTCAGTGTATGTGTTTGTGTCCTCCCCAGCGATGGCGCCACCCGCCGCCAGCGACACCAGCAGCACAACAAGAAACAGGAAGCCAGACGAGTGTATTGCTATCATTTACTCCAATCCATTCAACAGAAATGATTCAAACAAACACACTCTACTTTCTCTATTATGTAAGTATATATATATATATATATATATATATACTTACATACGTAGATTCCGATTGCGACTGTGTTCCTTCCCGTTGTTAACCTGCTGCTGACGTAATTCTTACTTTTCTCCTTTCCACTACTCCCTTTATATATCCTCTTACCGTCGAGATAACGGAAATATATATGTATTCTATCTTCTCTGTGCAATTTTTTGTTTTTCCTTCGGGTTCAAATATATATATATATATATATATATGTATTATCACCTTCTTGCATGGACATATGAAGGCGAAGAAACAAATTATGCCAGATACACACACATAGCAAGAGAGAGAGAGAGAAAGAGGCAAATGCATATATATACAAATAGAGATCTATTCATATTTCATGGATTCAATAACACACAGAAAAAAAAATAGATTAAACCAACCAACTTCTGGATCATACTGATACTTTTACACACTTCCCTTTCCCCACTCATCGCGTAGTGACTACTGGAAACAAACGGATACAATCAAAACAAAACACACACACACACACACACACACATAGAGATACATTGAATAGATGACTGACATTACAGATATCACATTTATTCAAGACTTCAAAATGGCCTCACAATATCCGAGTTGGCTAGAAGCCTCAACGCAGACTTCCTCTTTCCCTATGCAGAATACATGTACACTATACACACATACATACATGTGCATATGTATAACCACTTAAGATATATATATATATATATTCCCAAACACATGTTACATGTTCAACGCCATATCCGGCGACATCATGTAAGGGAAAAGATATTGCATGCATACAGCATTTCCAGACTGAGTAGTTAAATCAAACCAATATCGCACACAGGTGCACCATTGTCCTATTAAATCCTCCTGCCGTATTTCCTCCAAATCCTCTCGCATGTCAAGCACACTCCTTACCATAACAAGGAGAGAGGCACTGGCGATTTGGAGATTTGTTTCCTTCGAACCGTAAATAATGACGGTTGATGAGAGCAGCAAACGTATAATTTCTCCACAGAATGACATAATCCCTGCCCCGCAAACAACACGCTTCGGTAATGTCAAAATGATATGCAAAAAATTCACAAGTCCACATATAATATTATACAACACGCACCCAAAACTACCTGCATCTAATGTCTTCTTTTCACTAGAAGCAGACGGTGGAAATGGGACTATGTCTTCTAATGCAGTCTGCGAGAGGATAGACGATAATGCACGTGGATGCATCACGGATGATATGTGTGGCGGGTCCGGTAGCAACGTAACGCGTACCACCTGCTGCCCTGGCGAGACGAGCAGCTCCCGCTCTGTACACAAGAGAAACGAACTAATTCCGTACCACTCAGAACCCATTGAATATACATCTGAGCTCTGCGATGCCAACAGAGATGCGGCCCTCAACAGGAGCGTCGGCGCAAACAGAAGCATGACGGGCCCTTTTGTTTTACCGAACAACGAAATGAACGGCTCTGATGGCATCAACTTGCGAATGGCCTGCAGCAGCGCCTTCGTCTGTTGGGCGATGTCGCCCTGCAGGAGACTCGCCACTGCCTCCATGTACTGCTCGCCATTCCGCACAAACACCATGTCGGTGGCCTCGTAGAGAGTGGTGGCGCCTGCTAGCATCGTCACAGCGTCATTCGGGGGAGGCTGAGACATCGGTCTTCTTTTCCTTTTTTTTTTGTGGTTGCTGTTCTTTTTGTATTATTATTATTATTATTGCTTTTAAAACCAAATCGAAACACGACGAACGCACGCCTAAAGGTAAAGAGAAAAACAAACATAACACGTGTATTCATCAGTTATTCCTTGTTATCATGTCATCCATCCATCCAGACCACTTCATGTGAAGTGATGTATATATCACGGTACACATGCATGCATGTATAGAGAGGGAAACAACAAGAATAAAAGAATACTTAAATGTGAGTTCAGACAGATCTATCTCCCCACCCACCATTTTTTTCTCTTTTATTTTCAAGTATCTCTCATCAGCATGAGGGAAAACCTGCGGTGTGTGACGGTGTAGCAAGGCGTATGGTTTTGTAACCATCATAAACATAATCCTCCGGCAAAGCACATCCCTGCACCTCCGACAGAGTAAACGTTTGAATAATATTCTCAAAGACCCCTACAATGAAAAGTGCATGAAACATTGGGAAGGAAAACGCAGAAGAAATCCCCCCTCCAATGCTTCCTTTTTCTCCTTCTTCTCCTTCTCCTGTGATTGCTTGGGAATTGACGGGGAAAATTTTAAGACGGCGCTCACAGCGCATTAATACTTCTGGCTCATCATACACGTGCCACTCCTTCAACAAACCATCGTCGTAGCCACACGAAACAAAAATATCTGGAGAACGCAGAAGACAAAGTTGACGGCCCAAACCTTTATGACTCTGTGTCTCACCAGAAATAAGTCCCTTGTAATATAGTTCAGAGGTTTTATCCCACAGCCACACAATTACTTTGCCATCAGATCCACTCGTCACGATACGTTTCCCGGGCTGAAGCACAAGGAGTGCAAAGCACGTGTTGCCTGCTGTGGCGAGAAGATGCAGAGGAGTGAACGCAGGCTCAACAGCATACAGAGGAAAGTAAACTGTATTTTTGAGTGATGGAAACTGAAGAGGTGCGTACGTGGTGCGAAGAAGAGACCTCGCAGTCTCCTTCTGATTACTCTGCAAAGAAGATAAAGCAGCAGAAGAATAAGAAGAAGAGGATAACAGGATGTTACTTACAATGCCAACATCAAATCCATTTGCAACGTGCGTGCCGTACTTTGGTTTCCACTTGGATTTTTGCATGACTGCCGTATGCACATTATCATCCTTTTTATTTGATTTATCATTATCTTCCTCTCTAGTGCAGATATTTTCACGGAGGAGTTCACTGCTTTTCACCCACACGGAAAAGTTTGCCAATCGTCTTATTCTAAACTCAAGTGTGGGCGACAGAAAAGTGTTCATCTCTCGTTTCTCTTCGTCCCAACACAAAATATGATCTTCCTCCCGTTGCTTCCATGGCAGTGCGGCGAGTGACCACACAATGACTCCTCCCTTCACTCCTGCAAGAAGACGTTGATCGTTATCGATAGCAAGACAGTGAATTTCTTTTGACTGCTTCATTGGAGTTCTCTTACATTCCACGTTTTCACAGGCAAGAAAACGCAGCGGCGACGCAAAGCCAACACACTCCGCATGAGTGGAGCCAATAAATACAGCCGACAGAAAGTATGTGCATTCATCAACATTCACTCGCCACATGCGAACTATGCCACTCTTGTCAGCAGTGAACATGTATACAATGGGACTCTCTGCAGTGGAGATGGCGGTTTTTCGTTCTGGATCATTCTCACTCGCCACGAACACGGCACCTTCCCACAACAGAAGCGAAGTTAGTGGTGATGGGTGCGGAATCGAGACAACATGTCGTGGCTCTGGATGAAATATACTCAAATGTACATAAGCATCGGAGCCTGCCGAAGCCACCAATGAGAACAACGTGGCTACTGAAATGACGGCCTCCTCGTGTCCATGCCGATGCAAGAGACGTCGTCGTCCCGTATTCCATGGAATTGCTGTTGCTTCTCTTGTCTGTGCATTTTCCACAAATGGACGCATAGAGGGCGGAAAAAGCGGAAACATAAACAAATGGCCATTGTCCGTTCCCGCAAAGAAGTACTCAATTTGAAAAAGCGCCGTAAGAATATCTTCATCCCCGTCATGACTTTCTTTATATTCTAAAGCCCATGACAAAATTGCCTTCGCCTCCTCCCTCACCACCTCAGGAATGAGAGTGTACGCAAGTGACGTTATGAAGTTAATCTTCAACTCCTCCCCCCCTTCTTCGTCCTCATTTCCACCACCAACACCCGACGGAGGACGGCGGTAGTCCACGGGCGTAGAAGCGAGAGGCGCAGTGGAGGCCTCGCGTAGGCGCTCCAAAGAAAACATTTTTACTCTTGACCACATCGTAGCTACCACCACAAACTTCCGACTACGCAAGTATATATATAATCCGTTTTATGTAGTTCAATCCAAGCGTTGAAGGATAGTTAAGGGACTCTCTCTCTCTCTCTACACCCATCTACCGCTTTTCCTCTGTTTCCCTCCACAGCGGGGTGGATCTGGCGTCGGAAACAAACAAACAAAAAAAGGAGTCAAAGAAAAGAGAGGGAAAGAGATAAGAAACACAGATACAGAGAAAACGGAATAAGCTACAGGGGCCATACAAATTGCATGTACTGCACAGAGAGAGACGTATATACATGCAGAGGCAGAGATAAGATACTATTAACAGCAGTCCTATACAAGAATAAAAACGAACATACTGAGTTCGACGTAACGGGAGTAAATAAACAAACACAGAAACAAAAAACCACACACGGAGTGAAGAGGTCCAAGACCTATAAAGGACAATAAGGCCATGGAGATAGGGGGGGGGGGAAACAAAATAAGTAACAATAACCCGAGCGCGAATTTACGTGACAAAAGGTTTAACGACATCCCACAAGATGGAAACAAGAGGGAGCACAAAGTACGAATAAAATGTCGAAAGAAAATAGGAGAGCCAACAAACAGAAAAAGAAAAAATGAGGAAAGAAAGGGTTCAGTCAACGACTCCCCTGCACATTGTCACCATTATTCTCTCTCTCAATATCCCTCTTCCGTTCACATCCAGTCTGTGTGTGAGTTTCATGACGTTCTACGTCCTTTATGCCCTCTTCTTCTTCCCTCACTACCTCCAACAGAGTCATGCATGCAACAAAAGAGAGGGAAAGCAAAAAAAAAAAACAAGACTTAATGTATATAACGTTCTGTTTGCTTACTTAGCCCCTTCTTAAACCTATTCTCTCCTCCTGCCTGTCCCTCTCTTCTTCCCTCCCTTCGTTCTTCCTTTTTTTTTCTGGTTTCTTCTATCCCTTCTCTACAGCACAAACCTCATTCTCATTAGGCACAGATCAATTTGTCCTAATCTCCCACTTTCTTTCCTCAACCAAACAATACCCCCCTCCCCCCCGGTCACATTCCTCCATCCATGTATGTACGTATGATGTGTGTGCATGAAAAGGGGAACCTAAACAGTAGCGTGTGCCAGACACCAAAGATTACTTACTTACATCACTAAAAACATGACAAAATGCACAAATAAATAAATATATCTGTGGCCACACTAAACAATTTCACACACAGTAGATAAACATCAAGAATAGATAAAATGAAAAGGGAAGTTTACAAAAAGGAGGAAAAAATTCCTTTATTTATTTAACTTATTTTCGTTGTTACTGCTTTCAAACACACAGACACACACACACACACAGACACACGTGTAACTCCAAATTCAGTTCACAATTTCTCTATCACTATCACAGCCCCCTTTTGCTCACACACAACGCCTACGCACATCCGGTGCCCCTTCCTCCTCCTCCTCTTGCGTCCTCTCGCGTTTCATTTTTTTTTTCGTGTGCTTCGCAACGGCGGCCGCGAGCACCATCCGCTGGGCACACCGCACGCGATCGACGGCCGCCTTGCGAGCACGTCCCTCGAGCTCCTCCGCCCGCCGCGACATTCTTCGAAGCGCATCGTCCTCCGCGCAATGAGTCGCCTGAGAGTTCTCTGCGACCTGCGAGGCGGTGCTGCTCACCGCGGGCCGCAGTGTTCCGCCGCACACCATCGCCATGCACTCAGAGAGTTCAATGAGCTCCTTGATGTAATGTCTGTACTGCTGGTCGTGCCGGCGGAGCGCAAGCGCCTCAGTCTGGAGAAACATCGGAAGGCCCGCAATGTGCATTCGACAGTCACGAGATTGAGTTGATGCATCGGATGCCACTGCGGGAGTTTTATTATTATTATTATTATTATTATCTGTCGACTCATGTTCTGCCGTGCTTATGTTGTCGTACATGTGTACAATGTCCTCCATCTCCTCGCAAGTCAAAAGTGAGAGTTTTTTCAAACACCACCGTGGAATGCCACTGGGCACATCCTCTGAGGAACTATTGTTGGCCTTCTTGGAGCTCATTGTAAACTCCCCCGCCTTCCCACGCTTCCTTCGCTCACTCGCAATCAAATATTTCAAACCACACACACACACACACCAACACACAGACTAATATTCACTGTCGTACTCGGGTAGTATGTGACGATTCGTTAGACCACTTTGCACAAATCTTATTATTATTATTATTATTATTTTTCTTGTACTTGTTTTCACTTGGTTTGTTATTCGTCCTGCTTATCTTCCACGCACACGCACACTCACTTTCCCCCTTCCTTTGCTTATATATATTTTTCTGTTTTTTTTTGTCTTTCTGATCTGCTTTACACCTTGTCCCTTACACAATCTTTTTACCCATGTGTGACTTTGTAGTGATTCTGCTCTACAGAAGAAAAAGCAAGTGGTCAAAATGGGGAAGAATACATGAAAACAGAGAGCCAAAGAAAGGATAATCTACACAATACGAGTTAGGAGAAGTTAAAAAAAAATAGCATTGTATGTATCTCCATTGATTCTCGTTTGCTTGAGAGGATTTCCCAGCCATAACTTATCCACAACAGCAACGGTAGTTATGTTGGCAACAGGACAGGATCGCCATATATATATATATATATATATATATATATTTCTCATCTACGGTATTTATTCAAGTCTGACGCGTGCTGCTCCCTTCGCAACAGTTCGAGACTTTCGACGTATGCGCATGAGGGCTGTTGTCGCCGCAACTCCATCTGCTCACGGCGGTGGTCTACAAACGCCTGCCGTGTGCGAAGCACCTTGTCTACATCTTCCCACACATTGCTCATGACCTGCTGTGCCTGCGCATTGTCCATATCCAATGCAAAATGAATGTCCGCGTACAGACGTGACTTTGCCTCTCTTTTCTGCAACAGCGTCTGTGGAAACAGATCCCTCTCCCTGTCCTCCTCTTCACCGGTATGATCATTCACGCTGCCTATATTGTCACTAACGAAAAATGATTTGATTGGGACGGTGATTTTTTGCGCGTGTTCGCATGCCATTTCCCGTATGGTATCAGAGTGTTGTTCAAATTCTTTACAAAAACGGGGGGTTGCCGCAACCTCTTTCTCCGGCTCTGAGGAATTACGCCAGGAAGAACTAGATGGTGGCACGCTTCGAGGGGGACTTCTACTCACTTCCTTCAGATGACTAAACCGTGAGTGAAGAATACTGCGACCCCCCGAGTTGCCACTAGATGCTGAAATTTCCTCTTTTTGTTTTTCCTCTTCTCTCCTCTTCCTCTTCCTCCTCTTCCTCCTCATCACTGGAGGAGGATGTCTGGCAGGGAGTATCGTCAAGCATCTCAAGGTGGGGGCACGCCTCTATGATTGCCTGTCTGTATACATCGCGCTCTGCGACAACCGCCGACTCGCTGCGGCAACACGGGTTGGAGAGCAGCGAGAGATAGCGCAGCGACTCACACGGCAAATCCTCCACCGGGCTCAGCGCCGCGATTTCGTTAAATCGCGCGTCCACAAAACTCAGCGCAGTCAGTTCTGCGAGCGGCCGCAGCGACTGTACATTGTTGTGGTGCAGCACGAGAACTGTGAGTTGGGCAAGCAGCGTGAGACCGTCCAGCGATGTTATTTCATTGTGCTGTATGTAGAGGTGCGTGAGATTCAGAAAACACTCCACGAGAGAAGTGTCACGCAACGCACGTTCTTCTGCATGCAGCTGATGTGTGTTGAGCACCGCGTCTGCCATGGCGTCAGTGCCGCCAACGAGTTCCTCACGGGGAAGAAGCTGTCGAAACGAACAGCAGCCGCTCTTACGACTGTCCTTTGAAAAATAAGTAAATTTCTTCCTTCTTGTATCCGTCGCAGCCACATCCTCCTCCTTCCTCTTCATTTTCTTAGCAATGCAATCATTACCATCATCCTTTTTTGCCCTGAGAATGGTACTGCTACTGCTGCCACTCGCATCAAATGGAGACGGAATGTCCGTTAATTCCTTTTCACATAATTCCTCTATCTCCTCAGGAGTAAATTCTGAAATGTCATTGCGCAGCAAAATAATTCCCTCATCGGATTTACTATCATTCTTCGCGCCACTATCAGCCCGCACAGCTGACGCATCATTACTGTACATTATTGGTTCTTTGGTTTTGTCGTTTCTAATTCCACTGTCTCTTCCTCTCATAGCCCACACGTCTTATATATGTATGTAATATGTACTGTACAATAATGCCTTATTTCTCCCACGTTAGTTATACATACACACAGGCTCTCTCACTTGTTCTCTATGTGTGCGGGAAAAGGGCGGGGGTGGGGGTCTTAAAGCAAGTGCAGATTCCACTGCGCGTCTGTCGCCAAACACACAAAGTGCCCTCACCTCTCTCTCTCTCTCTCTCTCTCTCTCTCTCTCTACTACACAGAAATCCCCAGCCCACTGAAGACTTGGGAAGACGAAGAATAATAACAAACAGAAGAATGAACTTGCAGAAGTAACCAACAAAAGAGAACAACGAGTACCAACTGTGGACCACATGGATGACCCTACAGAGCACGCTGGCAACATTCCACAACTGCATGCTCACAGAGAATACACAAGTAAAAACAAAAAAACCCGAGAAAAGAATGAACAAAAACAATAAAAAAGAAAATCAAAATAATTTATAAATCTCACCCTTTCCCTTTTGTTTTTTACCCTGCATGTTCCAAATAACTCTCCATGTTGTACGTACATATATATTACATACATACACGGCAACTGACAAAATGAGGTAATGGAATAAGGAAAAAAGGTCAAATTACTTCAGATACTAGTCACGGAATTCTATTTCATGGTTCAAGACTGAGAAATAATTTTTACTCACTTATTTGCATAATTTATAATTAAACTGACGTTTCACCATACATGAGATATAAACAAAGGTAGGCATGTTTGCGAAATGCAGAAAGAAAGCCAAACCCCTTTCAGTTTGAGCTTTTCAAAGCTAGGGGCCCTGTCTCCACCTTGCATGCTTTGCCCCTTCGTAACACCTTCCTCGGCTAATCATTCCTCGCGAGGGCTTATCCACAATATTGTTTTCTGATTTCACGTAGCGGAACTCTGCAAAAGATTCCGCAACTGACCAGCAAGTTCGCAACCTCTTTTAGTTCTACTGAAAAGGAGTCGGATTTCGTCATTCCTTTCCTAATTGCGCCCACGCACCGACGTATTATTGATCAAAATTCGGATGTGAGTTCATTATCTGCAGATAGAAGGCTGTAATTGCTTGAACGACTGCACGGGTCTCGGCCTGTGTGATCAAAAAGTCAGATTTTTTCTGCCAACCCCGACCTTGCAATCAATACACTTCTCCCAATATGACCAAAAAAAAAAAAGAACTGCTCCTTAACCTTATTGTGTGTGGAAGAAACTTGCAACAGGCGCTCATTTCATGCAGTGTCCTC
The DNA here is from genome assembly GCA_036321185.1 of Trypanosoma lewisi. Taxonomy (NCBI): domain Eukaryota; phylum Euglenozoa; class Kinetoplastea; order Trypanosomatida; family Trypanosomatidae; genus Trypanosoma; species Trypanosoma lewisi. The sequence goes on along the minus strand of JAWVMQ010000163.1, from coordinate 102,404 downwards.
CAGAAAGTAAAGCACCGTAAACGTCGATAACATATGGTCGCCTAAACATATATACCATCTGGCACCAAGACGACAATCGAGTTATTCACATGCCTCGCCCATACCGTGCGAGCAGTCGATTTCCCAGTGGTAGCGGATATCATCCACACCGACACCACGCATGTAATGTTTTTTCACATGCTGTCAAACATCTGTTTGGCCCATCACCGGCCACTTGGAAGGATCAATGTGAGTCAATTATCCTTCGCGAGCATGTGCTGTTTGAACCCTTCCGTGCTTTGCGTGTGATGCCCCTGGCGAAGCCGGCCGCCTCTACGTGGTGCCAGGGATCAGTGCCCTCTCCGAGGGGAAGCCAAGAGCCTGCGACCGTGCCCAGGGCGCGGCTAAAGGACGTCAGTGTCGGCAGGCAGGTCTGGGGTAGCGCTGTGTTTGGGAGGCCTGAAACAAAACGAAGGTTAGAACTGCTCCACAGCTACACGCATTGCGGCAGGATGGGTGCGTTGGATATATATATATATATATATATAAATTCAAAATTTTAAAAAAAAGGTGGATACCCAGCACATGTCATCCTTAAAATTTATTGTCTCCCCCCGTTCAGTTCGCATGTTTACAAAAAAACAAAAAACAAAATATTATCCCACTCAACACGTTCTTCAGCGTTGATATGCATTGTGGTAAACCCTCAGCACCCTTCCATGCCATTTCGCTTTTTTCCCCTCTCTCTCTTTCCCTCGCACTCCAGAAGGAAGCAGACGCATGCATACAACAGTTCATGAGACCAAAAGCAAAATAAAAAAAACATCAGCTCGCACATCACAACAGTACCTACGCTTCGCGGCCCATAAATTATACATACGTAAATATATTCCATTCGGAAGTATATAAATTAATAGAAAGAAATATGTCCATTGGGCGTACAAAAATAAAAATAAATAGAAAAACACTTTGGAAAAAAAAAACAGAAACAATTTATAAAACAATTGGAACAGCGAGCGAAAATAAAGAAAAAAAAGCCAGAAGGTCAATAAAGAAGGAAGGAAGCAAAAAAAAAAACAGAGAAATAAAATAAATATAAGAACCCTGATGCTTTTCTTTTTCTTCCTCAGGTAACACAAAAAAAAAGCAAATCTGTAACCACACTATGCGGGAATATATCTGTGCATACATACTATGTAAATACGCTCAGATTTGTAAAATGGAATACAAAAACGATGAAATGCGGTGTAAAAAAAAGGAAAACGAAATTTTTTTTTAAAGGATGATTCCCCTCTTCCTCTCCCTTCGTTTTTATATACTACTACTGGTGTTTTGTTGGTTGGTTCCTTTTCTTTTCATGGTTTGTGCATGCTATTCGTAGTCATGATGAAAATAATCCTAGTGATTGCTTTGGTTCTGGGGCAGTGGGTGAAGAAAAAAAAGAAGAAAAACCAGAAAAACAAGCGTCAAATCCACCCCATCCACACTCCCTCCTTATTGCGCATCTATAGAACTTTTCTGACGCTTTGTCTCCCTTTTCTCATCTGCCTATTCTTATTCTTATTCATCCCCATTATCTTTGCGCTCCGCCTGCTCACTGATGCGGAGAAACACTTGCTCAATACTTGTCTGCGACACGGAGTAGTCGGCAATGCCAACCTCCTCCTTGTGCTCCTCCAGCATACCGAATGCCTCAGAGAGGACTGTGTCGGGCGGCAGCCCGTACGTGTAGCGATGGTTGCGCGCCTCGTCGAGTTTAGCCTCCGGGAAGCACCGGGTGATGAAGTCTTCCACATCCTTCCGCGCCACGTCCTCCTCCGTTCGAATGGTCATTTCAAAGCCGCTTCCGTACTTCCTCTTCAGATGTGTTTTGTTCCCCAAGCACCTCAGGCTGCCGTTCACCATGATGGCGACGCGGTGGGCGAGCGCCTCCACCTCCTCCAGGTGGTGCGTAGTCAGCACGACGGAGCAGGTGGCGGAGATGCTTTGAATCGCCTTCCACAGACCGCGGCGGGCGACGGGGTCCATGCCAGCGGAGGGCTCGTCCAAAAACACGACGCGGGGGCCGCCAATAAGAGCGATGGCAACGGAGAGCTTGCGCTTGTTTCCACCACTAAGTTGGCCGGCACGTGTCTTGGAGTACATGGTGAGCTCGCACAAACTCATCAGGTCAGTTATCGCCTTTTCCCGTTGCTCTGGTTTTAGACCACGGATACCGGCATACAGACGTAGGTGCTCCTTTACTGTTAAGAGATCAATCAATGCATCAAATTGGGGACAATACCCGATGTAATGAAGAGCCTCGCGTGAATCCTGCACAATGTCTTTGCCGTATATAAAAGCACGTCCACTTGTTGGGACCATTTCCTGGCAAAGAATGCTGATCGTCGTTGTCTTACCTGCACCATTTGTACCAAGAAATCCAAACACCTCACCGGGTTTGACGCCGAAGCTTAAATTACGTACAGCAACTTTATCGTTACCGAATACCTTGCGTAAATTCTCCACGCGGACAAGATCTTGATCTTCCATAGGATTTGATTGCATGACCCGACGCCGTTCTTCGGCCACATCATCTTCCTCATCGGATATTTCGTCAGGTGCTTCATTACGTCGGTGGAACAACATTTCCATACGCATGTGGCGTGCTGGGTGATCTAGAAAGAGTGTAATTAACAAAAAGATGGGGATCTCTACACACATATATATGATAGGATATCCAACGACATCCAACCCCCATGGTGACGTGTAACTTGCACTCCTGTCTTGCATACCAGGCAAAGACGCAAGATTCACAATGCCCTCACCGACGCAATAACTGGGAACAATGCGGAATATCCATTTCATGATTTCTCCTGCTCTATGGGTGGCTGGGAGCATGACAAGAATAATCACCAATAATATCAAAAGGAATCCCGCAATAAAATTACCCAACAAAACTACATTTTGTGCAGTGGAATGTTCTTTGAATAAAAATGATAATGCGTAAGACATGACAATACATGAGAGACCATACATGATAAGAAGAATAAGCGTGGGACCAATTGTATCTCCAGAAACATATTCTTTCCTTCGGAATATCAGCATGACAATAATCACCAAGATCATCGTAATTAAGTATGAGCAGAAATCAAAGAGATAGTTTGACAGCCAATAAATAGAAAAACGTAATCCAGAGACATTTTGCAAATGACGAGCCTTACATTCCCTCTCTTTCACTACCCATGCAACAAATGTCGACGGGATAAAAGAAAAAGGGATCATCACCAATATACTCATTAGCATTGCCTTCATAACATCACGAAAGGCCTCTTCATGTTTGGTAGGAGCCAAAGGGAAATTATGTGTCCTGAAAACATCCTCTTGGTATTTAATAGTCGCAGAGGGCAACAATGACTTCACTTTGGCTCCGTAATACTCAACCAGACTTATTGCAGTTGCATGTAAAGAAGACATGTTGAAAAACAGAACTGTAGAGCCTGTAAACACGGGATCTTTACACGCTATACCTGAATATCGGGGAAACTCATGTGCTTTGTATGTATCAATAAGGTATTGAGAAAATTCTTGGGGATCTTCAATATCATTGTGTCTCACAGTCGTTACTTTCGAAGCAAATGGCACAGATACATCAAATGTATTATCACAGTTTGCCAAATCCAACTGAACGCGTTCCCCGTACATATCGGATGAGATTGAAAGAGTAGGATGAGATATAAAGTCAATCATGTTAAGAAGCATCGCAAAGATCAGCATGAGAACGGGGAAAATAATTTGTATAAATAATGTGCGATGATCACGCAATGAGTTTCTCCACCGTTTCAGCAATGACGCCTTAAACTGAGAGCCCATCAATGTACTCTCTTTTGTTATAAGTTCTGCATCCCATATGGAATGTAAAGTTGGTAGCGATCCAGCGGGAGTATTATCATTGGTTGAATAAAGACATTCTGACATGGGCACATCGACACCCATAGTAATATCTTGTTCTTCTTCTTCTTCAGAACTTCCTTCTCGTCCTCCTCCTTCTTTATTATTATTATTATTATTATTATTATTATTATTATTATTATTATTATTATTCTTTTTTGATTTTTTCTTGGGATTTCCATCAGATACGGTATTTCCATCATGGGTTTGCAGTAAACTTGTGTCATCGTCGTGCGCAATACGAAGAAAAATCTCCTCCAACGTTGTTGCAGATATTGTGTAGTTTTGTACGCCGTAAATATCTCCATTATTTTCAAGACTACGAAGCATAGGAGAAAATTCCTTCACATATGACATAGGCAGTCTGTACGATATCTCTCCTGCGCTGCACGACAACAATTCCGCAGACGGGACATGAGATCGAATGAGTGATCCAATCGCTTTAGAGTTAGACGTGTCTGTGACTGACATGGTGATGTTGTACCCAACGCCAAGATTCGACTTGAGGAACGCACTCGTACCCGCGCACTGCAGCCTCCCTTTGCTCATGATTGCAATGCGGTCCCCAAGAAGATCCGCCTCGTCCATAAAGTGAGTGCTCAGCACAATCGTGTGCTCCACAGACATGGTCCGCAGAAGATCCCACGTGTGACGGCGTGCGCCAACATCCATCCCGGCTGTTGGTTCGTCAAGAAAGACAAGACGACTATTGCCAACGAATGCAATGGCGACAGACAGTTTTCGCTTCTGTCCGCCGGAAAGAGCGGAGGACGCACAGTTGCGTTTCTCCTGCAGGTCCACACCGTCCAGCATCGCGTCAATCGCCTTTTGCTGGCTCTCACCCGATAGCCCCTTGATGCTGGAGAAGTACTCCAGGTGCTCGTAGCAGGTAAGCTCCGGCCACAAAATATTGTGCTGCGGGCAGTAACCGATTTCCTGCCGGGCTCCACGAAGATCGTCGGAAATTGAATGGCCGTAAATATAACAGTCGCCACTGTCCGACTTCAGCATTCCTGTCATCATGTTCATCGTCGTCGACTTCCCCGCACCGTTGTGGCCAAGAAGCACTGAGATTTCCCCCTCAATGAGGTCCAGGTTTAATTTGTTGACAGCATAGAATTTCTCACCACCTCGTTTGAAACGTTTTGTCAAACCACAAATGCGTACGGTTGCGTTGGACTGCTCTTCATCCGTCAGTGGCTCAAAGACACCATTTGGATTTCTGCCGTCTTCATCACCAGATAAATCTTTTTTCTTTCGACAATACGGAAACAGACTCGTAATGCAAAATAGTGGATGCATGGGGGTTCCCCAGTCATTTGGAACCACTGCATCCAAGTAGAGCATAATGAGAAGATACAGAACCAAATCAAAGACCATGGCACCGAATATGAAAGCCATATTTGGTTGATCAGCAGCACTTTGGAAGTCCCTGGACAAAAATCCATCAGAAGTCTCATAATTAAATACAATGGTAAGTCCCCTTGCAAAGGCAGATGGAGACAGAATACATAATGCAGAAATCGCAGTCCCACTTACACTTCCAAGGGCAAATAATGGGGCTGATAATACAAAATAAACAAGTGGAGCAATAATAGATGCGAGCCGGGATTTGGAGAAGAGTGATGCAATGAGTCCTGATAATGCAACAGTCGTCAATGAGAAGAGAAGGAAGAGGAAAAATACCGCTCCAAAATTACTCTGCTTCAAGCATGTAAACCTCAATAAGAGAGCACAAACGAGAGAGATAGTTGTATACTGTATTGTGGCAATGATAAACCATGCAAGGTATTGCACAGTTTGTTGCAATCCCATAATAAGTAATGCCTCCTTGATGCGTAATTCTTTATCCAATACAATTCGCTTTGTACCTAGAGATACGGGATATAAAAATCCAAGTACCACCAATAAAGGTACCAAGCTACCGGCAGTGGTCAAAAATGACTTTTCCGTGTAATCTGTTGTTCCCATTGATACAACCAGTGGTACAGGTGGAGATTGTAGTTGAAGTCCACTTGTAATAAAATGATTATATACCTCTGTTTGTAACGTAATAAACCCTGAGAGGAAATACTTTGAAGCATATTCCGTGCTACCACCTGGATAATGAAGATCCACAATACTTGTTGTACTTGGTAAAGAACTTGAATTGAGACGAATGGCAACATCAAGAAAAGGGTTTCCAGTATCTTTAGAGACACTGTTTACGTGGATTGTTCCCCAAGTCGATACAGGATCGTCCCTGCTGTGCAGGTAATCATCGCCCTCTTTTATACTGTTAAAATACCGAGCAAAAACATATTTGAAGAGTGACGTCGAAGTATTCAAATGCGATACCAATGCTTCTGTGTAGGCATTCTTGGGGGAAACGTAAAGCCGTCCAGAGTGACCAATACCATTCGGAAATTTTACCGAACCAAGGGCCTCCATGCACTTTGAAACCCATTGAAGTTTTACCATGTCATCAAACGATGGAACAGGCATCATTCTTGAACCGTAGCTTGAAAAAAGTGCACCGATTCCCTCTAGGATTGCATCTGATGATTTTCCCAAGTTAATGCATATCCCATTCATTGGAAGTCCATCTGCAATGCCATAGCAATGTACAGTACCTGTAGCCGCTGCACAAGGTGTGATACCATCAATGGGTCTTCCAGTCACAGTTTCATTATAACACAACGAAGAGAGTGTCAACTTTTGTGATTCAAGAGCAATTTTTGCTTCATTATAATTCAGAAAGTTTTGCCCCTCAAATTCGTTATTTTTTATTACCACAGATAATATGACAACACCCACAATAAATATGATGGGAACAAGAATCTCCACAATAGTGCTAATGGGAGAATGAATACGCTGTAGAATGTGTAGTTTGAGTGTACTTAGCAGCTGACGGCCAAAAAGACCACAATTTGATTTGCGAGTGGCAGATGTCATTTTGCGTAACACCTTTGGTATCCTTGACCCTTGCGGTTGTTGCTTGTACACAACCAAACCACCACCACGCCCCCTTCCCTTTCCTTTTCTACACTTCCTAAAACCTAAATATAATAATAATAATAAAGGAAGTAAAAGCCCTCTTTTTTACTTTCTCTACTTTTTTCCTTCTCTTTTTGTTCCTGCTGTCCTTCTGTTGCGTGTACTAAAAAAAAAAAAACTAGGAAAGAGGAAATAGAAGAAAGAGCATTGGATACCCACACATGCCATTGAAACTACACACCTCCTCTCTCTTCTCTTCGTTGGGTATCACTGCTGTTGTATTTACAAAAGCACGGAATGAACAGCGAAGAAAAGTCATATGCAACACCACTGCACAATGTGAAGCACACAAACAACCAAACACAAACACACAGATATATATATATATATATATATATATATATACAGAAGCAAAGATGTCTATTTTCTTTCCTTTCCTCTTTTTTGCTTTTAAGTTCCCCCTCCCCTCCCTTTGAGGTGGTAAACAAGATCTTCATTCACCGTAGAAACGGTTAAATGTCAACAACACCAACAGCGGTTTCATTTTCTCCTTCACCACAGACGTTACTGGGAGGCCACGCACCACCGCCACAAGAGCCTCAATCGCATTCTGTGTCCTCGATGTTATGTGCCGCAGCGGCAGGCTCGTTGGGTTCAGCGCAATCGCCAGCACGGATGTGATGCTGTCACGGATGGGGAGGGAGTCGGCCGCTGGGCTCGTGCCGTGCAGTCGCGCCCCCACGGGGAAGCAGACAGAGTGCAGGCGAAGAAGAAGTGTATCAACGCGCCGGCAGAGAGCAATGCAAGAGTTCACCGTGCCAAGTCTTGTGAGCTCCCCCTCTAATTCCCGCGCCACACTGCTTGCAATGTTCTGCGTGAACCTGAGAAGCGAGTCCACCGCAAACGCGAGTTCAAAGTAGGCGCTGCCAAGTCCTCGAGTCACGCGTACACTGTGGTGTTTCCCCTGCTCTGAGTTGCCAAGCGCTGTCATGATGTTGTACGAAACGCTCTCTCGCTGCTGCAGGCGCTTCCGCTGCTCCTGAAGAGAAATCTGAGCGTAGTGCAGAGAGCAGAGGTAGCCAAAGGCATAACTCCAGTTGTCTCGCGGACTCAGACCGTCCTCGTTAATTTGTTCCTTCACTCGTCCTCCTCTCTCTTCTTTTTCTTCTTTTCTACCATCATCTTCAGCCGTTTCCGAAGGAGTTCTTCTTGTTGTTGCCGCTGTCGTCGTTCTTGCTCCCACCCCGCGACGGCGATTTTTCCAGAAAAAGGAGACGTACTTCTCCTCGATATCCCCAAAATTTCCCCACGAAACAGAGAGATTCCGCGGAAGTAAAATTAACTCAATATCCCACGGAAAGAAGAAGTGAAGTTCAAACGACGCAAACGTGCGAAGCATCTCCATCGCGGGGTCATCATTGCCTGTGTCCTGCGGGGATGCAGCAGTCTCCGATTTCGGTGCCACGGAGAGCCGCACAAACTGGGCGAGCGCCTTTCCACGAATGGCATCCGCAAAGGTGCTGGAAATAAAAGTGGATGCAGTGCCCGTGTACTTGTATTCCATGGGATCACGTCTATACCACCAGTGCGGCTCAAGGAACAATCGGTGCAGAAACGTGTACACAATGCGCTCACTGTCACGACAAAGCGCAATATCAATAATTAGTTTCACCGCCTCGCAAAATGTGACACCGTACGGCAGCGACGCGGGCACAACACTTCGTGAAGTTTTAGCGGCTATGAGATTGTTTTCCTCTTCTTCTTCAGCGTCCACCCCCACATCATCACAATCATAATCGTCACCGACGAGGTTGACAGTGCGGTACTCCAAACCGCGACGTACAGCTGTGGTGGAGAGCAATTCCACGAGACGCCGCTCGTGAAGGCGCTGGACAACTTGTCCAATGGGAACCAAAAGACTCGCCGTCACCCAGCGAGCAGCTGGTAAAGACGTATGAAGCCAAAGTTGCAAATTCATACTGTTTTCCTCCATGGTGCCACAATCATTGAGGAGAAAATCATGATAGCTCTTGCTGTCATGCACCTGCAGTGTCCAAAGAAAAGATTCCGACGTTGACGATGTGAATCCATTCCCGCTGTGGTCATCGCCACAGAGAGTGAGCGGCAATGCGACGACAGTGGGGGCAACGTGGTGTGCTGGCCCTTCCACCACTTCCCTCTTTTGTTGTTGTTGTTGGTGTCCTTGTCCCTGGTGTTGTGTGAACCGCAGCAAATCTTCACAACTGGAATACTCTGAATTTCCAGGACGCCAACTAGACGACCGCTTGCGACTCCACCCGGTAAGAACTTTCTGCCGTGCAAAGGCTACAAAGCTACGAAGAATAAAACTCCGAGATGAGAGCATAGATGCAAATGCTGCACGTCGCTTTGCACGGTTTGACCCTCGTTTATGCTTCCAATTTTTTTCTCTCTCCCAATCCATTCTGCAGGAGGCATCAGTGTCCACTTGCTCGTACCCGACGCAGAGCAAAACCAAGGAAAGAATATCTGTAGGCAGTGTCAATGGTTTCCGATCATTTCTGGTCAAATCACCGACTCGAATGTGGGAGAATGACGAACGAAATATCCGTGGAATAGTCGACCTCCATACATCCGCATCAATCTCTCTTACAAATCCAAAGATGGCAGATGTCATGAGAAGCACATAGGGCCAACTACAGTATACTAGGAGGACCATATAAAAACGATAAAGATCCAGAGTGTTGCTGTCTTGTAATGCGCTCATGCGAACAATGAGATAATCCATGAGAGCGGAAGCACGGGTCACGACGTTGACATCTACTTCCACGTGTTTTGAGCCGCCACTATGACTATGACTAATACTACCACCTGGATGTTTTTGACCTTCATTCAGAAGACTACAGGCAGATTCCAACAAAAGAATACAGCGCCGCAAAGGTAATAAAGACTTCTCAATGTGTAAAAAGAGATTTAATTTCAGGACTTCTTTTGCGTTGGAAAGATATTTCCCCTCTTCCTGCATTTTCATCGCCCAGTTCATTATTTTTTGTATAATCCGATGCACCAGAGAGCAAAAGCGGCAGAGGGCAAGCCGGGATGCAAGGCGCAAACCCTCCTCGCCTGTGCATGTCTGCGAGTAGTCGGTGAAGACATCTTCCAATATGTCATTTTCTCTTGTGAGAGACGCCTCGAGTAACTGCAGCAGCCACTGCGCCCGCGATACATCGTTCGCCCCAACGAGAAGTCCCTTAACTAGCGTCTGCAAGCAAAAAGATGTTCCTTCCCACATCTCAGCAATCGCAATTCCCTTCCGCAGCGACCACACCGGCGGTCCCCCGTTTCGTGCAGTGAGAGAGACCTCAAAACTTCCATTCGGCGACTGGCGCAGTGCGCAGAGGGCGTCAAAGAAGAGACGCCCTGCGACGTTGTCCTGCGAACTCGACGCCAGAGTCATTTTGACATCATCTGCTCTGTGTGCTTTGTCGTCACCAGCGAGACCCAGCGGCTTGGCGAGCATAACTGCAGCCGCCGCCGCGTCGTGGCCCCGGTGAAATGCGGCTGTTTGATCCATCAGTGTGTGCTGGACGGAGTTGCGCTGATGCAGTGTGAGCCGCGCCCTCCCGCGCAGTGGGGAGCGGCAGGACGAGCGCCAGTAGTTCGGTGAGTCCTGATCGCTCTCATCGTCAAGGCCATTCTCGCTGCTGTCGTCACCGTTGCATGCGTCGTAATAGTCCTGCAGAGACGCATTGGATCGGCCTGTGTATCCCACAGATCTACTCATTCTTCCTAATACAGTGTCTCGGCAGAATCAAGCAGAAGGAACAAAAACAAGAAAAGAGAAATAAAATCAGAGAACATGTCCATGCACACCAACACACACGCTCATTTTTCTCCCTCTCTATATACTTACATAGAGAGTGGCAACACACCTCCTCTTCCACTACGGAAATTAATATGCACGACAATATATTTTCATGTAGACCTTTCTGTGGAACCCCGAACTATGGCGATTCCCTGAGTAAGTAGAAATTAACAACAACAGTTAATAATAATATTAATAGTAATAATAATAACAAACAAAAAACACCGCACAAAAAGCCCACCCCATACAGAGACTCGTGTTTTTTTCTTTTTTCACAAGAGTATCCGGCAGAAGGCGACAGAAAGGAAGACAAAAAGACATGGAAAGAGTGGAGGGAACATAAACAAGGCACCACAAATATCCATCCATCTATCTACCTGTCTATCTAAATATGCGTGTATATATTCAACGTAAAAAGTGAAGTAAAACAACACCCCCCACAAAGTTCCCCAGAAAAAAAGAACAGGAACAGGAAAAGTTACTGAGACGATCGAGTAAAAAAAAAAAAACAAATGGATGAATAACAAAATCATTTCAGAGGATGAATTTACCTGTTGACAAAATCATCGCCGTTTTGTTCAATCTCGTGAGGAATAATAATTTGAATGTTTGACGACATACTTCTTATACGTCGTGTAGCTACACCAAAGGAGGAGCTGCGCCGCCGCGGCTCGAAGGCCACAAAAGAACCCAAAGTGGTGAGAACACCGGCCTCATCAAGGAGTGTGATTTGTCTAGGGCAGTGGGATATGAGAATTTTCATAAAGGCTGAGCACATTGTCACGTCATCAAAGCAGAGGTGTAACGCAAATTCTGCCTCTCCACTAAGACACACCAAAAATGACTGGGAATCGCCATTCAACGTGGAACAGCTAATATGCGCAATATGGGTATACTTGATTTCTCCAATCACTCCCCCGGCTATCAATGTTGTTCCATTACTTTTTTTATTCGTTGTGACGCTCAGGGACATATCTTTCGCACGAGCAAAAGAAATCCTCACGCCTCTCGACCCCATTTGAACTCCGATGGCGTCTCCCGGTATAAATGCCTTGCGGCGCTCATGTACATTGAACGGGTAGTTGGCCTGCTCTAACGGCATTACCATCTTCACGAGAGTCAAGGATCCCGGCTGGGAAAAGCCGAATTCAACCGAATCCAGGGCGCAAATCTCCCGCGGCAGGAGGTGTCGCGAGATGCGAGCACCCGGGGCCGGCACGACTGCATCGCCCGCCGATGCCCGCGACCCTCGCCAGGGCAGCTGGGACTGCGACGGGCGGGAATAATTCCACGGAGTTTGGTTCGGCGTGAGCGACTCCTCTACTGAACATTTATGTGGCTTCCTCCGCGAGCTGATACTGCCGGATGCTTTTCCATCTTTCCGCAGAACAGAGGTCGATAAGTTTGGTGTGCTTTGGCGGCGTCTGTGCCGCGGCGTGGTGAGCGCGCTCCCGGGAAAGTTTGTGGATGGAGACAAACTGTCGTTGCGCGACGGCTTCATCAGCATATATATATATATATATATATATATATATATATGTTTTTATTTATTTATTTATTTATAAATGTACCGTTATTTCCTTGCCGGTTAGTGGCGATTTTTCCACCTTTTTTTTCTTCTCTTTTTCTTCCTTTTGGTGCTATTGTGATTTTACTTTAACTTCACCCTTTTTACAAACAACATGGTCGAAGAGAAAACAACAACAAGACAATAACAATGAAGGAGAGAAGTGGCCACAATGTGATTATTTCTTCACGGAGTAATAGTGCAAGCAAGCATACAAAGCAAAGAAAGAAGAGATTTTCGTGTTACCTTCGTTCTTTTGTTTCCCCCTCCCCCCTTCATTTTCTTTTTTTCTCATCACTCTTTTCAACACACATTAATAATGAGAATAACAATACCTACAGGCTCGAGCTACATCAAAAAGATTACAGACTCGATAAAGGAGCTCAAAGTCACCATCAGAGTGTTCTGCCCATTAGAGTGTGCTGTGAATACATAATATACTTTCGAAAAAAAAAACCTGAGAACGATTTATGTAGTCATCAAACTCAAAACTTACTTTTTTTTTCCTTGTGGTCAATCCTCCGCATCAATGCTTGAAAAAGAAACTTTTCATCGTTTTTATACAAACGATGAAATTGAGTGAAATTCCGCTCTTCGTCCAAATAGGCGTCGAAGATGAAAACAATACGTTCGGTTGTCGCTTCGCAAAATCCCGGACTCTTTACACAGAGAGCGGCGTTGAGTCCCGGAATGTCAACCCGCCCGCTGCTGGACACATTAAGCGACCAAAATTACTCCGCGGTATCTCCATCAGTGCCCAACGAAGATGTTCGTGGCTGCACGTGGGAGTAATGCATGCCGTGGTTGACTCCTGGTGAATATTGGGAAGGCTGCTGCTGTTGTCGTTGTTACTGTTGTGCATACAGATACAATGACTGGTTAGACATTTGCGAGGCGAGTGAATGAAGGTAAAACAGTACAAAGAAATGGCTTGAAGAGAGAACAGGGGGAAAAGAAAAAAAAGGAGAAACGTAGTAGTGCAGGTGAGGGAAAGGCACGCACACATAGACACAAAAGCATACACACGACTGGACAAGGAACCCCACACGTCAAAAAACAGCCAAGAGTTACCCAAGTAGATAAATACATGTATTCAGTGAGAGAAACTCCAAAGCTGTTCGTCAGTGAAGAGAATTCCTTCAGCCTAACATTGTCTCTCTTTTCCCCACACATTGCTGGGGAGTAGTATATATATAGAATGACTGTCTAGTCATTCAGAAAGAAACGGAAGAAAGTACGGAAACGAAAACAAGTAAACAAACCCAGACACACATAAAAAGCAAAAAAAATCCGGGAAGGAACAAATGAGGGAGATAAATGGAGAGAGTGAGTTGAACAAATTAACGCAGATGTGAAAAATCTTCAAACTCCTCTTCATCCTCACCTGCGTTGACAGCCAATGTAGGCTCCACTTCATCCTCTGGGTTGTCATTCTCATGAACAACAAAATCCGCGTCAATATCAAGGCACTGCTGAATGGCAAATAATAATTTCTCCCGCATCACCTCCACCGAACTGTACCGTGGAATGGAGAGCCAGTAGAAACATGTAGAGGCGTGAGGTAGTCTGTTGTCGTCAAACGTATCTACAGAATCTTTACCATCATTAGTACGAATTCCATGCGTTGTTGTATTCTCAAAATTACCGTCTCCTCCCACTGGAGGTGAATGAGCATCCGGCATTAGCTTCAGCCGCACCCCGGACGGCAGACGCTCTCGACCGCTTACAAACCGCATAAACAGCGCCCGCTCATGACGAGAAAACTCCCGTAGAACCTGACGAAGATACTGTACAATGACATCTTGCGGGTCAAGATCTTCATAGCGAGCGGAATCAATGAGTGCATCGGCGTCGTAATCTGGCTGGCCACAGACAACCTGTTCAAGTTCATACCACTTCAGTAGGGACACGGCAGACACGGGAATAACCTGATGGAATCCTTCAGATATGGCTTTGATTTGCATATCGCCCATTTCATGCAATTTATAACGCAATGCCATATCAAGAAATATCTCTACATTAGACCGAGAAACAGGGACGTCTTTACTTTTTGGAAAAAGCTCCTGCTCTGTCCCAGCATCATCCATGACAGAAAATCCACCAGGACAAAGTTCTGCAATCTCCTCATCTGTAATCTTTTCACTCTTATTTGATAATACTAATTGCCTAATATATTGATAGGACTGAAGTGTAATTTTATCCACAACACTCAGATCACTCTCATCTACGGGAGACCCTACCAACGTCTTCCATATTCGGCTTGGGAGATAAATAGGAAGAGGCTCTGAACTGCGCAAACTTCCAGCAATAAGACGACCAAAGAAGTGATACATGATTAGCCGCACAGGAGGCTCGAGAGTTGGCCTAACAACAAACAGTTCACGTGAATCCCCGACTTCGTTAATTTGATTCGGGCTCGGAATAAAGAGCGGGAGTCCCGGACTCATGAGCTCTGAGCAGAGCTGAGTGATGCTCTCGCGGTACGGGCCGCCAATGTCATCCGCGCCTTCGCCTACAAAGTTCACAGACCATAATTTTTTGCTTGTGCAGAAGAGGGAGACATTCTTATCGTGCAGGAGATGATAAACTTGGCCAAAGAGACTCCCACGCAAACGCTCGGATACAGGAACATTCATATCGTTGACAAGCGATAGTGCCTTTCGTCGGTTTAGTGTTAACTTCACATTTTCTCCTACACAATTTGTGTGCACAAAGAAACTATGAAGAACTCGTAACGCCACAACAGGGAGCATGTACTCCCGGCACTGCCCAAGGGAACGACAAATTGGGCCGGAAAGAAGAATATCATATTCCCCAGAAGTAAGAGCTGCGTGAGCATATGGAATCATAGACTCTGTTAGGGCAGAAATATTTTGTAATGTCACAAGAAGACGTAATGCATTTTCCCGTCCTTGGAATTTCTCGTACCGTATTGTACTACTGTTTTTATTCAGCACATCTTCCAGGCAATATGCAGACACATTCATAAAGTTCAATTCTGTTAGAGATGTCAGTGATAATAATAAAGACCGAGCCAAAGCAGGCGAAAAGAGACAACTGGATACTCCTCCGTTTTCCACGTTATTATCTTTCTTCTCAACGTCACCCGTACAGTAGTACTGCTCCAATGCTATTCTCATAGGATTGATTGTACCAAGTGCACGGTATCCAGAAGGACGATATGATAACTCATAATCGGAAAAGAGAATGGATGCTGCATTTCTTGGATCCACACCAATTACTGGCATGAGTCCATTTGCACAGTTTACTGAAGAAAATAAAACGCCGTCACCGTTTGTGTCGTGCATCTCCCGAAGCGGTACACCATTGACGCTGTAGGCAATTACACCCGCATCACAATCCAGCATACATCCCACAATGTCCCCATGCTTCCACATTTGTCCGCCTACACTGCGCTGATGCTTGTTGTGTCGTGCTGTTGTTCGGCTTCCTTCAAACACCCACGACTCATTATCATCACCCAGCGATTTCGTGCGTGACCAGTCAGGCGTGGCAGTAGAAACCACCCAGCCAACACTCACTAAAGCTTCACCTCGAAGTGCCACCTCGTAGTACCACCGCCCACTCCGAACACAGACACTTCCACGTACAAAACAAGGATCGTCTTCCGCACTAACCTCACTTCCTTGTATTGTTGCTGTCTTCATCTTGTTGTCACATGGAAGTAGACTCACACTAAATGGACCACTGCGACCTCTCTGATAAAGCATTCCAACATCAATGGCCTTTTCAAAAAGACTCGGTAATAGCAGATTATCTTCTTTACATAAAGTAATACTATCACGTCTACTATTATTTTTGACGGCGATGGCGGTAGTAGCAGTAGTAGTACTAATACGCTTACCAATACTATTATTATTATTATTATTATTAATTTTCTTCTTCATATCTTCACTTCTTTCGAGAACCTCCCCAACGTCTACAGCTGTGAGGAGAGACCAAAGTTTAGATGTAGGCGATGTCATGTAATTTGATGGATCTACAGGCAGGAAACCAACGGGCAAAGCACAAGAAAACGGAGCGGCTCCAAAATTGACATCAACTCCCCCAATACCAAAAGAGACGGCCGGGAAAAAAGATGTCGTTGCATCATTTCCACGATTTGCTCGTAAATTATCAAATAAGCTCACCTGGCGGTTGTCATGAACACAAGCCAACGTCTCTGCCTCAAGATCCAGAAGAATTCCAATGACATCCATCGGCTTCCATTTGGTTCTCACAGCAAACTCATGACGGAATCCGTGATAAAAGCGACACATCTGAACACTTTCAAATCCCCACGAGTCCCCATCGTGTCCAAGACCACGAGGAGCCAAGAGGGAATTCTGCTTCGCTCGCTCTGTGACAACACCAACAGAAATGGCCTCCCCAGTCGCGGGAATACGCACTTCAAAGTAAAAGCGGCCCCGTTTAAATCCAATATTACTACGTGCCGAGAGAGAGATGCGGTCGCACGATGCAGACCACACGCCATTTCCTCGCTGAAATATAGTCGCCTTGGGTCGGTGCTGCACAGGAGAACCAGATGTAGGGAGTGGCACCAAGCGTACATACCCCCGCTCAAGCACGGTGGGATCCTGTTTACTGAGAATGACTGAAGAAGGGGACTGAACAGGGGCTCCATAGCCAATGGAACTTTCCCACAATGTATACAACCGCTTCCAACGATGTCGTGTACAATGATGATGAAGAACATTCTTCCAAGCGGCCTCAAGACGAATAGCTGCCACAAGAAGCTCAAATGCTCCTTGTACTCGAAGGTTATAATGGCCCAAGGAAGGAGAGAACAACGGACTGCTGTTTGGTGCCAATTGTCCGCGATGCAGAATGCTCATCAAAGGCGCATTCAAATGCGCCAGTACAATCTTCAATGGACTTTGGTCATGTGGAGCGAAATGAGGCATTTGTCTCCATAAATCAAACAAAGCTGTCAGAAGACGGCATGCAGGTAATGCTGAACACTTCATTGTTCCTGTACGCACTGTCAAGAAGGACAAGAATGGTGCATTTAAGAAAAAAGATAATCCGCAATGATATTTTGTTTCTGATGTTAATAACTCACGTATCACTCCAAAAACCCCGCACGCCACAGTTGGTTTCAATGAGTTTGCAGTGATTTGAAAAGAACTCGTGGAGGCGCGTGTACTCACAATAGGTCTCACATAAAACCAAATATTATCATTTTGTATTTCTAATTCTGGCCAGCCGCCTTGTGCGTCAGGATACTTCGCAAGTAGAACTTTTTGTTTCCTATCCCGCAATAAAGTCATATGTTCTATACCGCGGCTGTTTGCATCAAAGGACAGAGTGCTACCTGGTCCATTAAGTATAGCAACGGGCACCAAATGAATGTCTGTAGTTACGTATGATAAAGGAGGGAGTTCCACACGGAATATTTCCCCTTCTTCATGTAAAGCCTCGCCTATAGAAAATGCAGTTTCGCAAAAACTGCTCATCAACATACTTTCTGACTGAATAGAACGAAACCACAATTTAATAAAATCTGATATTTTTATCATAATGTTATCATCCACAACTCCTGTATCGCTGTAACGTAATAAATTAATAATATGTCGAATTAAATCATTACTTCCAATGATAAAACGTGGGTTAACAATGTCTGTAATGGAAGGTGGGGAAATATATTTTTTCTTGTTACTAGTAGTTTTGTTACTACTCGCATTACTTTCGTTTTCACATTTTTTACAGTACTTCTCCATGACTAACACATGATATCCGGGGGACACCATCTGACATATGGCCGCAACAACACATTGTCTGCTTACATGCGCACATAATGTCTGCAGGTACTCACTTCCAATTCTCAACAATTGATTGAGATCAAGTGCCTCAAAGAAACCTTCAAACTCATGACGGGGAATAAATAATGGAAGATCCGTTTTTTTTGTGGGATCAGTTCGCGACGCTCTATCCAAATCGACTGTCCCGGAGAAGACAGGGAAAGGGGCCCACCGTACATGACCACGAAGAATTCCAACAGACTCCTTATTCTCGGAGAATGTCTCATCTCCGGTGGCCTCGGAAAACCGAAATGTGGTGTGGGAGCCATCATAGACTGCAATGCTTGGTAGCATTTGCTCACGCGCCACAAAGTCGGCAGTTGTACGTTGTAGTTTAAGTCCCCGAGCACATCCCCAAATCCGCACACTCTCAATTGCTACAATCATCCCATCCACTGTACACTCCTCCGACATGGAATTTGAGTGATGTTCATTGTTGTTCTGAGGCTGGTTAGCAGTATTAGTAGTAGTACCAGTAGTAGTATCATTATCACTACTGTTAATGTTTGTAATGCTCATCCCACCTTTATTGGCAGTGTGGCTACTTGCGTTGCTGCCGCTCCTGCCAGGACCACTTCTATTGACCTGATCACATCCATTGACATTTGAAATTCCACTCCCACCACTTTTCCTACCTGTCATCATTCCACCAGGTGGCATTTCATTACCAATGACAAGTCGCTCCACACCGCCCTCGCGAAGAAGAGACTCCAGACGTGATCCGATTCCTTTTTGTAGAACTCCCGTTGTGCCCGATCCATCCTTGTACAATGTAATCGTCTTGCTCTCCAGCACCAAGGCAATATGCATCCAGTGGTCCCAATCTTCACGAGATAGTTTTGTGGAAACAATTACAGTGGACCCTTTTATGCCTTCCATAATGCAATCAATACTAGTCTCTCTTACCACCACACACATGAAGGGAACATTACTTGGGGCCTTCTTTTCAAACAATGAAAAGAGCGTAAACTGAATCTGCGGACGCTGCCATGAAACAGGAATCACGAAGTCCTCCCCAAGTTCTGGGAAAAGACGTTCGTACAGCAGCACACTTGTTTCCAATGTTAAACCGTCTGTCCACAAGGGGAGACAACTCTTAGAACTGGTGGACTTCATCGTGAGTGTTCCTACAGGGGCATCTTTTGCTCCACGGAAACAAAGGACAGAAGGCGTGAGGCAAAGCGAGGAATGCGTCTGTGGGAGGCGAACCAATGAAGGTGTGAGACCACCACTGGCGGCAGTATGCATGTTACTTGTGCCGTTATTACTGTTATTATTATTATTATTGTTGTTGTTATTGTTGCCATCGAAACCAGAGCGGGTTACTGATGGGTTACACATGGCAGGACTGGCGCCAAACACGGCCGTCGGGAGTGGTGTAACAGAACCAAAAGAAAAAGCGCGCTGAAACTCCAAACGTGGTGATGCTTGATTATACATTCCGCCACCACCAGCAGCAGCAGCAGCACTGGAGGGAGATGCACTTGGAATACTGTTGACTCCCGAGGAAGAGGGAACAACGGCATCAAAGGAAATACGTCGTGTGCACTGTAGTAGTTGTCCTACAACAGTTGGGCAAACATCATATAAATAACATAAAGGCAGTGGAACCTTTGCAGTGAGACGAAAGGCAAAAGCATCTATATGACTAATAATATCTTGCTCAAGAAGAATCTGACTTGCAGCAGGATCATTCTGTAGGACTGCCTTAGTGATACGTAAAAGTGCAGCAACAACAGCCCAAACAAGCGGTGAAAGATGTGGCTTCAATGGTGGTTTAAAGAAATTCTCAAGCGTGGGAAGCAAAAACCGGAAAAGTACATTCGCCCGTGGTAAGATAACTTTCTCATCTGCTGCATTCATGAGATTGTCAAGTAATACTTCTCGTTCCTCCAGAAAAGAGTACAAAGTAGATGAAATTACCGTCGCAGAGTTTGATTGTGCATGAAGATCAACAATGTACGCCCCCTCAGTGGATGTAAGCATGTTATCTACACTCGTCTGGACTTTTTTACCCAAACTCAGTAAAACGGTTGGCGGTCCACCGATTGCATACATCCAAAGAAGAAGCCGAATGCTGTTCGAGCGCGCCACCTCTTCGTTGGCTGCAGATGCAGACAGTCCCCGAAGATCAATTTGGTACGGTTCATAGAGAGACATAAAAGACTCATCCCATGGGATAGAGCAGATAAGTGTATGCAAGGCAGCAACACACCGCATTCCAATCTCATTAATACCATTGTTAGAATAGGAAATACAGCCAAGAGCAAATGCAAATAAAAATCCAAGTGTTTCACCGCCTTTACCACCACCTGCCAAGGCAAGCGATTGCCGTGTCATCTCCATCGTCTCATCTGCAAGGAAAAGAGAATCCACAGTGGATGGTTGGCAGTGAGAAAGAAGTAATACACTTGTGTTGATGCAAACATCAATCAAATTCAGTGATGTAATACTTGTAGCCGTTGATGTTGCCACCGTTGTCGTTGTTGTTCCTAAAAGTGTTTTAGCCATAATACACAACCGAAACGCCAAAAGTGCAAGTTTAGGGCATGTCTCCTTGCTACAGAAGAAATGCTCCGGTAGTGTTCGGGCCACAGTGCTTGTGAGGGTGCAGATAAGACTCACTTGCTCCAGCACACGATCCTGGGCGGGGTAGCATGTCTGAGACGCATACTTGGCACACTTTAGTAACTCCAACTCCAAAACCTCAAATAATCCATCTAGAAAAAAAATGCAGCCGCGTCGTTCGCAGAGAGACAACGACTTATCTTCTCCCATTTTCTTTGCGCACTGCTGACCCAATGATTTGAGTGCAGTAAGAGATTCCATCAAGGCATTTTCATATGGGGTGCGGAGGAGCGAGACCTCATTTGCCTCCTCTTCAGTAGTTCCTGATGAAATCCTTGACGAGGAATGTGTTTGCTTCCGTGCGTCCCTAGCATCATATCGATGTATACGTTCTGCTGCCCGTTCCTGCCGCAATGTTTCCGTGTCATTTTGCTGGAAAATGCTGCAAAAATTTTCAAAGATTACCTTCACGACATGTAAGTTCTCCAAGTAACAGAAATCACTTGGCAGCCAATTTCGGTTCAGAACGCCACTCAGCGTGGCGAGACAATACGGGGCGGCGCCGTTTCCCCCCTTCTTCCCTGCACTCTCCTCCGCCTTGTCATTCATCCTCGCCGTCAATGCACACCCCGCAGTCGCATCACGCAGGTGTTTTAGAATATCATACATTGTGCGGCGAATCGCACACCGTGTGGAGTCCAGGCAGCCGGAGATACCGACCTCAAACTGCAAATGAGAACCAACGGATCCAGAGAAAAACAAGGAGGCAACTTTCAATGCAGACTTGGTGTCCTTCTCAAACAGATGTAGCATGTGGCGAAGTCCATCCAGGCGTTGAAGAGCCGTTGTTTGGCGCGCCTGAAGAGTTGCCTGCAAACCAGATGTAGTCACACCGGACGAGAGAATAATGCGCTCCACGAGTTTCAGTGCAGAGTCAATTTGAAGAGGCGGCCAACTGTTTATAAAATTCTCGTGATACATCCGCTCAGCCCGCAGCGTTAAAACCGCTCGCTTCCATCGGTACCTGTTCGTCCTCTTTCCCTGCAGGACTCTGTCGGCAAAGGACTGGGCGAGAACGGTGCACGGCAACTTCAAGAAGTCAGCTTCGCATACTCTTCGCATCCGCAACAGTAGGAGACATCGCTCCTGCACATCCTGCAAACATTTCGAAAAATCATTTGAATGTTTGGAGCGTTGATTCAACAGTTCATTCCTTGCGCTTTTCAAGCGAAGAAGTGTCCGTGCGAGTAAAAGATGCCTCTCTTTTTCTGGAAGGCATCGAACTTCCACACCACTCAGGTGAACAATGGCAACGGAAGCAAGTGACATGACTGCCGCTATTTCCCTCGGTGTCTTTGAGGAAAGTGGATCCTCCTTATTTGCAATAGACTCCCATACAGATCGTTCCTGCCGTAGTTTCTCCATAATGTCTCTGTCGCCTTTATTGCTATCACAGCTATTATTCTTATTATAATTCCCGGAGCGTAACCCCCCGGCAAGAAGAGGATGATCACAAATATCTTGGATTACATTTGAAGTTTTACTACCACATGAATAAGGCTGGGACGACGATGACAAGGATTCATTCGTTGTTTCCGGTACCTCCTCTACTAGAGACAGCTGCCCCAATGACATGAACGATGCCACCCACGAGGATGCAAGCAATAATCCATTATCTAAAACAGGGAGAGGCCACCGACTCACCTTCTCAATGCTTTTGGATGTATTCTCACGAATCACTTTCAATAAAGAACAGTACTCAACATGAAGTGAGTTTAATTTCTGAAGAAGAGATTCCGATTCCTGCCGCGTGACCATGAATGGCAGTGCAGTAATGGCTGTATGCAGCGGATACCCAACGAAGGAGATACTCATCATGTCAACGATTCTTGTCGTTGTTGCTGCTGCAGGTGGAGTCGCCGCGGCTGTGGTTGATTTCATTGAAGCTGAGGAAGACATCGTTGTCGTCGTCGCTGCTGATAAAATTCGTTTTCTCAGTGCTTTAAAAATCAATTCCGCCTTATTAAATAACTCTGCATAGTACTCCTTCAGTACCGTACAGAAGCGTGTAGACAGAGGGAACGAAAAGATATTTTCAATTCCACAGCGGGTGTTAACAACATTGCTCATGTCAGATATCCCAATTTCGCAGCACTGACTGAATAGAAGTAATTGTAACGTACCAACAGCTTCAGCCATGGTAGAAATAAGACTCATTTGTTGTTGTATTGAATCACTTGGAACGTTTGAAGTCATCTGATAAGCAGATTCCGCTAGCAAAGTGAAGAGAGTTGTTTTTATTCCAACAAGTTTCTCTTCCATACATTCCGTCCTTTTATTCTTTTCACTTATTTGATTATTATTATTATTCTGGCTATTCGGATCAACTGCATAAACCAAAGCAGCAGCAGATGTTATGTCTGTAAAACTTTTTACAATGGCATCAAGTAACACGGTGAGTGCTGGAGACGAAGATACATTTTGCTGTTCTCGGTCTAATATCTCACGTAGTAATTTTGTGCGTACAGTTGCGCTTGGGAAAAACAAAGTAACTCCCTCCTGAATAATAACGCGGGCAAACACAGCCAATTCTATAGGCAAATTAAAACCGGCCTCATTAATAATGTCTCCAAGGACACCAAGCAAACCCGCACCTCGGCCCTTCTGCAAGAGACCTCTCCTAGTCCTCATTTCATTGGCTCTTGAATTATTATTATTATTCATTGTGTGGTTGTGTTCTGCCGTGTTGTGCTCCACACATTCCTGCCACGATGAACTACGTCTGCGTTGAACGATGGTTAGCTCATGCAGAAGCACTTGCTGGTCGTCACAGCCAGTGACCTCAGAGAGACCAATTGTGTCGGGATGCAGCTTGAAGTCCCGCACACGACGGACCAGACGAAGCAGCACCCGCAGTGATGTAGAAATGACGGTCGATGACGTTTTGTCTTTTAATTTGGCCGCCCGTCGTGCGTTCATAACCCACACGGACCTGCAGTGGTCAGAGAGAAGTTGCTGGACCTCTTGCACGCAGCGAATCCCAACGTCGTCCAGCAGTGGGCTGAAGAGATGATTATTCATGTCGGTGCTGCTCGCCTCCGCAAAGGAGGAAAGAAGATTCAGCAGCCACATCGCCAGGGACCCAAAAGACAATTTGACCGCGCTCACATTGTTAAGATGAAGAAGTTGTTGTTGTTGCCCACCTTGTGGAGGATTACTCTCATGTAGCCGGGCCCCATGATGCTGCAATGCCTCACCACTACTCCTGGAATTAACATTGTTGTTGTCTTTGGATTTCTTTGCCCCGTTAGATGTACTACCGTTACCACCATTACTATCATTATCACAGCCGTACATGGAATCTTTAGAACTAAAAAATGAGCTAAATATATCATTCTCTCGAATAGCAGCAGATGTAGTAGCCAGTCTTCCTACCGCAACAACGTGCTGCTGCTGCTGTTGCTGTTGTCCTCCTCCCCCCGGTGCGGCGGAGCTCACCCCCGCCCGAAATAACTCCCAATACTTCCCAGTGTGATCACATCCAAGAAACCCCATTTTACTCCTCTGCTGCAGCACGTAGCTGCCGTACACGGTCCGTCCCGTCTTTACATCGAAGAAGGTCACCTGGTGCACGTGCTTGCCGTCCGTGAAGCCCGCCCCCACCCGCTCCCTGCGCTCCACCAGGCCCAAGTGCACGCCGTTGTAAAACGCATGCGCCTGCCCCAACTGCGGGAAGCCGAGTGGGAAAGACACCGGCGTGCCGCCCTCCCGCACGCAGGGCGTGAGGGGGTGGTCGAAGCAGGCGACGTGGGCAAACTTCCCCCGCACAATTGCGTGGTGCCCCACCGCCGCACCCGCGTGCACGTGGTTAAACACAACGTTGCCGTTGGGCTCATTGAATAAATATTGACATAAGAGGTTTGGCTCATTTCCAGATAAAAGTCGGCAGGAGTCACGCGCAATCTCGCGGAAGGAGCGACTGCCCTTCCATACACGCAGGGCAGCTATTTCACACACACAATCATTACCCGCAGTCCAGCGTTGTCGCGGGTTCTCCAAGGAGACTTGCGGCCCTTGTCTCGTGCAGGACACCTCTTCGTTGTCAAGGTAGAGGCGCCAGTTTCCATCAAACACCAAAACAACGTGAATAAAATGAGACTCCGAGGCGGGGCTGACAGGCGCTGAGACAACACACATGCCGCGGGAGTCATGGCGGTACCCGCCACGTATTCGCCAGGCGCCCTCTAGACGTGTAGTCTCCAAGAACACCTCCCCACTTGTACTTCGATCGCCATGTTGGTAGAAAACCGACGTGTCATCCTTCTCAAGAATTTTGATCCAAACCTCTATAGTAACGTGGCCTCCAACGGTGGCTAGGCCTGTTTCAGGGGAGCCGAAATCAACGACGCCCCCTTTGCGAAGCGATAAACAATATGCAAGGGAGCGGTCAAATGGGGAAAGTTGCAAAGACGTGCGGTAACGCAGCTCCGGAAACTTAGTTGAGTCAAAGACCTGAATTTCTAGACCAGGAGCAGCAGAGGAAACATTATTATTATTATTATTATTATTATTATTAATATTATTATTATTATTTGGATCTGCAGCCACCAAAGATGAAGATGCTACTGCTCCTACATCATACACAAGGAGTAAACAATCTCCTGGACCCGAGGTAAGTAGCATGTAATGAGAACTCAAGGGCCAATGATGAACATCTGTCAACGCCACCTTTTGACGCACATCTAACAGTACTGTGCCATATGTTATAACAGCAATTCCAGCTGCAACCATACGATTTGTTAGTAAAAACAGAAGACCTCCTGTTTCACTAAAAGCAATACTTGAGCTTGTGCATTGCAAACAACAATTTGATGGCTCAGAAGTAGAGTACACCAGTGCAAACATACCAACCACATTACTGTGTTTACAAAGACCATCCACATTGTGAATATAAACTGCATCGTGATTATAGCCTACTGAAAGTACAGTCGAATTAAAATCTCTTCCGAACGGAGTAAGTTGCTCTGCATCCTCTTCCATTGCATCATAGGCCTCATTGAGACTTGGAAGAAATCGTTTGGGTGTCAGAGCCGCTTCATTTTCCTTCAACCAAGTCAAAGTTTCTTGTGAAACAATATTTGAGGGTAAATGTAACAGGTACCGAACACTACGGAGAATTTCACTAATGGCACCAGAATGAAGAGAAAGTAATACCAGAAGCTCCAAGAGAGCAGGCACCATATCCCCTCCATCCGTACGGTCATAATTGCTGCGGTTCATAATACTATTCATTGAGTAATGACTATTACTATTACTATTGTTGTTATTGGCGACGCTTGTGCTGTTACTGTTACTAGTGATGATAGTACTCCTATCATTACTACCATTCGAATTCATATTTCCAATGGCTCGCTCAAGAAGTTTTGCCACACTGTCCAATGCCTGCCGCACCACCTCTGGGGAAATAGATGTACCCACAGAGTAGGGTGAAGGAGATGCCTCCCCCAGACTAAAGAGTTTGACTCCACGCAGATAATCTTGTAGGTTTTGTATCAGCGGCAACACAGTAGTTCCTTCCAGTGTCATATTGGCGTGAGCAAACATATGAATGAGAACTAATGCCCCACAATTAAGGGCGGCGTCCATCTCCACTCGGGAGCCTGTACTGCGGTTCAACAATGACTGCTGCTGCTTGCGCAATGTCTCTGCGGTAATATTTTGATGAAGAAATGCCTCCACTGGCGTGAGTCCCCCACCGGAGTATCGCTGCATGGCCAATATGGCTCGAAGAACAATTGTCAAGCGTGCACTGGTGGCACGTCTTGTTTCATACTCCTCAGATACGGCTACATTCCCATCCGCATGACTGGAGGGGGAGGAGGAGGAATAAAATCCCGCAGAACCTTTTTGCCGTCTCCGCCGCGCCGTCTGGCCTTCCTTTTCATTGAACAATGAGCTAAACACATATGAATCCAGCGGCACCTTCTCCAACTGCTCAGGGGTTAGTGGAAGATACACGGCGGCATGTGGAAAGGCAAATCGCTCAATCCAATTCAGTTTCTTCGCGTGACGGTCGTGTATCTTGTGGTACTCGAACCGCACAAACTGGTGTCGGTAGTGGAGAGAGATTGCCGGGTACACCTCGGACGCAAGATTGCTGATTTCCCCGACAACAGATTTATCCCCCACGCGAACTGTCATGCGTGCGGCCTCGTAGTCGAGCAGGAATATAATGCGGTCCCCCGTGCCGAAGACGACGCTGGAGTTGTTGTCCTGCCGCCTCCAGTGGCCGTAGAACTTCCCCGCGCGGCTCAAGCACCAGCCGCCGCCCTGCGATATGAATGAATCGTACTTGGCGAAAGTCTTCGGCACGATGCCGAGCATCAGTCCGCTGCCGTCCGTCGTCTCGCCCTGGTGCTCGATCTTCACGCACCACTCGTGCACGCCACGGCGAATCCCTTCCGTCACCTGCAGCGTTATCCAGCCGTTGCCGGACTTCATCGCGGAGGCCTCCGTGATGATGACATCCCCGCGGGGGGTCGTCGTGTCAAGAAGAAAGTTCTTCCGCGGCGCAGAGCTGCGCTCCACCACGAGCTGCATCTGCTCCACAAAGTTCACCACCGCCGCGGGATCATGCAGCTGCCCTTGGGGGCCATTCGCCATGCGCAAGTACTGCACGCTAAGGTCGTCCATCTTGACAACACCCACTCACAAATAAACAAACAAGGAAAGTAAAAAATTCACCACCACCACCAACCTATACAACCACCGAGCAAAAGAGCAAAGAAAAACCCTTTTCTTTCCTTCACTATCTGTAATTTTGGTGGTGGAGAAGCTGATGTCTGCTCTTCTCGCTTTGCTCTTCTCGCTTTGCTCTTTTTTTTTTTTTGATTTCAACACAACCACTTGCTAAGTGTTCAATGCACTGTGCGAGGAGAGTGTGGGGGAGTATTTATAAAGAAAAAGAAAGAAAGAGTGAATGAGCAAGAGAAAAGAATTGTGGCTCTCGAAAGAATGAAGTGAGCAAGGAGAAGAAGAGGATACCACAAACAAAAAAAGCAAAAAAACGAGGAACGGCCTTTATGGAGCGAATCCAAGAAGAGAAACAACAACACAAACAATTTCCTCCTTCACCTCCACACATTTTATGTCCTACAAGTGCTTGCATCTCTCTCTCTCTCTCTCTTTCTCTCGCTGTGTGTGTGTGTGTGTGTGTTTGTGCTTCTGTCAATGTGAAGGGGAAATGCATCCGCACACCGCATTTATAAATACACCACCTCATTTCAAGGGTCTTAAAATAAAATTGGTGAACCCTTTAAGAAACACACACACACACGCACCCAGACAAAGAAAAATGATTTTATTTTATTTTTTCGTTTACTTTCGGTTATCTATTCACACAACACCAAGGAAGGGAGGGGGTGAACAAAGTGAGATTGTGTGACGGAGTTAAACAAAAAATAAATAAACAATAGAAGGGGAGAAGGGGTCGGGGGTGACACAACACCAGAAATGGATCTCTTACTGTGAAGATTTTGAGATTGCATCCTCAAATGCCTTCTTCGCCTTTTCAGCGAATTCCTTTGAAGTGAAGCGCATCACAAAATTCTCTGGGAATCCCTCCTCGTCGTCAGTGTAGTCCTTGTGCGCCGTCCAGAGCAGCGCCTTGTCGCTCTGCGGGTGGAACTTCACGCTCATCGACTTGAGCAGAAAGTGCTGCGCCGCCAGTTTGCCGATGCCGCCGCGGCGGAAGACGAACATGAATTTCCCCTTCTCGCCCTTCCGCTCCAATATCTTCGCCGTCCCCTGCCCACGCTCCTTCCACTGGTTCTCGCCCTCGTCGAAGCGCAGCAGCTTCGCCGTCTCCTCCCACACGACGTCGTACTTCTCCTCGCCGCTCTGGACTTCTACCGGGGCAAACCGCGCGGCTCCTCCGTCCGACACGGCCACCTCCTCCACCTCCATCAACTCATTGTCTTTTGTATTATCAGTCATTCTCCTCACCTTGTCCGTCAAGATAAAAGAAGATACAGGGAAAATAATAATAATAATAATAATAATAATAATAATAATAATAATAATAATGTGAGGGGGAGGGGGGAGGGAAGGAAAAACACACCACATCTATGTATTTATAGTATAAATAATCAGCATTTCTCTCCATTTCAAGGGTCAAGTAACTCTGCCAGTTGCGAGAGACAGAACGTAGAGGAGGAAGAAGAAAGCAAGTCCTCATGCGATATGGTTTGAAATAAAGAAGAGGAGGAGATGTCTGGAGGTCGCTTGCGGGTTTCAGGCCCAATCGACGGTGAAGTTTCTACTTGGGAAGGGAAACTCATACTGACGTGAGAAGGCGAATTCCACGTGGATGGCGGAGCGATACGAAAGCCGCATCGTTGTGGGGAACGACGTGGTTCGTGTTCCGCGTCATCATTAATTAAAAACAAACATCGCCTCCATTCTTTCTTGTCATCCATCAAATTATCCGAAACGGACAAAAATTGATTTACGTATGGTCGTCTCAAAAATGGGCCCAGTCGCTGAAGCACTATTTCCCCACGACAGGCCTTGTAGTGCAGCGGTGTTACAGACATGGGACGCAGCATGGCGATGAAGTCAATAATTTGTTGTGGTGTGGAATGCAATGTGGTTGGTATCTCCCACACAGTTGTTTCCCCGCCTCCACTGCCCCGTCGTCTTAAAAGAGCCCATCCAGACATCACAATCCCGTAGTGTGGTGTTCCACCATTCCTTTCCGCAGCAGCTTGAAGCGCCTCAGGAGTGATGTCTTTAAGGGAGGACACAACCTCGATACGAGGAAATATTTTAGAGTTTTCATAGGGCATGAAGCGGTTAATATCTACACAAAATTTCTCATCGACCCTCGCAATTATCTCATTAAAGGAAGCCACAAGGCAGAGTCTCTCATAGCGCACCTTGTCGACAAGAACGGGAATACCAAGCCGTGCGGCAATGCGTTGCACAAGGTGTTCCTTGCCAAACTGATTATGTAGATAAATCCGCAGAACATACGCACCACATGATGATACACTATTGCGTAAATTCTTCTCTTGTGAAAAGTCACGCAAACGTTTATCCATGCGACGACCAACCGCCTCGATTGCTTCTTCCAACTCACTTTCCGAGAGCATCTTGCTGAGCACCCGCGTCCCCTCATTGCCATTAGACGGGAGGGACACTTCCGGAATACCCAAATGCAGCCACGTGTCATCTACATACACGTGGTCCACACAATGATTCGCAAAGAATGGATGGAGAAGACGCCGGGCCTGCTCATCATATTTAAAGTCCCCTGTATAAAGGATATTACCAAAAGGGGTTTCAAGGAAAAACATAACACTACCAGGGATGTGAAGGGCGGGCAACAAATAGAGTGTTAATGTCTCCTCCTTTTTCTTCTCCTTGACTACACTCTGACTTTCTGCACGGGACAATGTTTTTGAAGTCTTTCTCAGCAAGGGTGTTGATTGGAACAATGACAGTGACATGGATCGCTTCTTGAAGTTCGGTCCATATTTCTGAATGAGCAATGCCTGCGTTACCTCCTCGCAGATAATAACACCAGAATTCCATGAATGCGAGAGCCCTTTCATATGATCCGTGTGAAAATGAGACAACAAATATGTTGCATCAGAATCACCATCCGAGCAAAACTGATCAATGTATATGGGAAACAGTGGTAACTTCATGAGGTGTGTGTGTATATACTCTGGTTATGTCATTCAGCCAACCTGCCTGTATGTTTGTCTCATGAGATCCAAAGAAACCAGATAAAGAAAATAAAAATAAATAAATCAATGAATAAACAAATAAATAAAAAAAAAAGTTCCACCAAGAAAAAAAAAAATCATATTCAATATTTGTATCTATACATACAATTAAGTGTTAACAAGAGAAGTCATTCACTCACTCACTCACCCGCTTAGCAACCAAAAAAATTTTTCGCTACACAGCGCACACCTTGTCGAGAGAGATGGTTGAAAAGTTTTCCGACTCCGCGCATCTTTTCAATTTGTCATCCGATGTCACAAGTAGAACTTCTTTATTTGGATCCTTCCTCAAAAACAATGCATAACTGATAAGACGCCGAGTGTCGTTTTTATCCAAATCATTGCCCTTGGTGTAGTCACGACCCTCGTTAACACCCCTACGCCGAAACAAAAGCCTCTCCATTTCCTTCATATCAGCCAGAAACTGAAGAGGGTCACGCAAACGCTCAGAATCTGCTTCAGCCCTTTCCGAGTCCCCGCGATTGAGGATCTTATTCGCATTTTTATTCGCATCGTCAAGTATGTGTAAAGCCAATTCAGATATGCAAACGTGGCTGCGGTTAAATTCTCCAGTCAGATGATTTACAATACCGCGCCCATGTGCATCGAGAAGAGAAGGAAAGTCAAAGACGAGGTATTTAATGAACATCAAGTCCTCCTCATGGTCTGGCATTTGCGCGTCAGATACCAAGGATTGTTCCCTGAAGATTCCAGCGGGAAGACGACGAAGCATTTGGATACAAAGTTCACCATTTATTGTTATTCTGTAATGTCCAGACTAAACCACATACAACAACAAAAATGCACAATGTAATCCTATACATCCATCCATCCATCCATACATGAAGAGAGAGAGGAAAAAAGAAACAAGGCAATCATCCAAATACATAGAGTCGTACAACTAGAGAACATGTAAGAGAGAATGAGGAAAAAAATAGCAAACAAACAAAAGCACAAAGTCAGAGAACAATTTGGGCTTCAACATCTTTTCTTCCCTTCCTTTTTTTCCCGTTTCCTGAACATTTTTCTCCTTGCTTCTCATTGATGACTCTGTCTCTCCTCTCTATAAATAAATAAATTTACGTATATACAGTACTTTTTTCTCTTTGACTCCACCTAGACTTCTTCTTTCTTTTTCTTATCATCATTATCATTGAGAAGGATTGCACTTAGTAGGCAAAAGAGAGAGAGAAAAAGGAAAGAAAAATTACAATAATATTCTGTACATTCATTCCAGGAAAAAAAAAATCAAAATCAAGAGACTCTTCAACTACATTGATATCACAATCATTATCACCATCCTCACATCATCGTCGATATCCACCGCTTTTCTTCTGTTTTTTTTTCTAATCATCACTCCGTCGTCTCCTTCTTTTTTTTCTTCTTGGCGCCACCCTCCTTCTCGGGTGGTGGTAAGTCTACTGGGGGGTTGATTCGGCGCAGATGAACTGGTAAACGCATGGAATACTCCTTCATCAGCGTTTGCTCTTCCGCAGTTGGTGGCTTCACGTGCGTGATGGCGAGTAAAAAGTCAGTCACAGTGAGTGGCCTCTGTGCAAGACGTCGGAGTCGCCGAGTGTGGAGCACTTCCTCTACAATCTGGCGAAGTTTTCCGCAGGTAAGTCCATCGGTGAGGAGGGCCAATTCGCGGTAACCTTCAGGCTTCAGTGCGTCAACGTTGGATGTGCGCTGCGTTATCCATTTCTGAAGCAAGAGGATGCGTGAGGCGTAGTCCGGACTGGGGCAGTAAATCATGTGCGCAAAGTTGTTTACCATCGCGTTGAAGTCCGCATCCCACGGCGCAGACGACGTGCCAATGACCATTACACGGTCTGTGGGTGCAAGCGCGGCAATCCCCCTGAGGACCTCCTTCTTCATCTTCTTTCCCCGGGCCATGAGTGGATCTTTCGGGCCCTTCTTCTTCTTTTTACGCAAAAACAATTTTTCAACCTTGTCGATGTAAATAACAGATGGTGCCAAGACCTTGGCGAGGTGAAAAGTCATTTGAATAATACTCGCAAGACCCGTGTTTGTCTCAAAATTTCCTGGAGAAAGATCTAAGATGTTGGCGCCGCTATGGTTACAAATAGCATGCACCAACTGTGTCTTGCCGCTACCAGGGAAGCCATAAAGAAGGAGCGTTTTAGAGCTCGGAGACAAGTCGTGAATAACTTGCGAACCAAGTGGGAGGATGGCGTATTCAGCAACCGACTGCCGCACCTGCGCCGCCGAAGGTTCACTTAACCACGATGCCTGTTGAAGGTATTGATCAAACATCTTTTGAAAGGCGTCTTTTTTCATTTTCATCGCCTGCTCCACAGCTGGGTTCCAGTTGTTAAGGATACGCTGCCACTTCTTTTTAATCTCCTCATCTGGCTTTTGTGTACGCAGCAGTGCATCCAACGGGGATCCATGAACAACCTCGCTTCCCAAATAATGCTCTAGTCGAACATTCGGATCAGATAATTGAAGTACATTTTGAAATACCGCAGTGTTTATAAATGTCTCGATGTTTACTCCTTTAGTTGGATCCCTTAATTTTGGAGTCCGTGGCTTTTTGGGCCCCTTCTTTTTTCCACCCTTCTTTTTCTTTCCACCGCGCCGTTCCATCTCAAGACGTTTCTTTAAATTCTCCACCTCAATCATGATGAGCTCGTCCACCACATGTCGCACCTCCTCTAATATACCACGTGGCCCTTCTAGTAATTGTTGACGGAGAAGTCCCTCATCCGCTGGCTGGTCAAGATTCACCTCTTTAAGGTAAGTCTCTTCGAAACGCGATTTCCATACACTTTGATAGCGATCATCCGCTGCCTTGATGCTTTCCCACAAGTTACTCGGTGGCATTGCTGGAAGACTTTCTTCTTCGTCCCCCTTGCGTCGTACAAAGCTGTTGGTCCTACGCGATGGTGTTCGTCCCCGCAAACTGCCAGCAAGAGATGCACTGCGAGGAAGGTTATTTGGGCCATCAAGAGAAAAAAGCCCTACGGAGCTGGGCGATCGCATACTTGCTACGGCTCCTGAAGCATTACTATTCTGTCCACCGTACGTTTCCAGATACTTACGACTACCTCCTTCCTCTGGTGTTGGAAACGTAAGTGGTGCATCGTCTTTACTTTCCATACGGGCATATGCCATGCGTGTGAGAACCTCATTCAGCATTTCTTCCATTGTGCGTGGTCCCTCCTCGGCCTTCAGACGTGTCTCTAACTCTGCTTCCTTCTGTCGGTAGTTTGCTTCATTCATGCGTTGGCGAGCCTTGCGTTCTTCTAATCGGATTTCCGCAGATACACGCTCCGCATCGCTGAGTATTTCCGCAGTGGGACGCATACCAAGTAACCCCAACTCATCCACGTGATTCTTCAATACATGCTTCCGAGCAAGGTACGCCTGAACCGCCTTTTGAACCACCAAGGCTGCGCGCTCTTTCCCAGCGGCGTAGCTATACTCATCAGCGTGCTCCGAGGCATGTTTCTGCTGTAAATAAATTGCCATCTGAAACTTGGCGCGTTGCCGTGCTTGCCGCCCACGTTCATTAACCTGCAAAAGAACCACAGCCTCGTCAACAGTCATGAGCTTTGCCGTAGGATCTGCGGTGGAAATGGCTGTCGCATCTTCCGTCTCCTTCGGTCTACCTCCCCTCTCAAGCGCCTTGGAAACAGGTGCCTCCTTGTCGTTCTCCTTGTAATGTGTCTGCAGCGACACGATCTGCCGCCGACGCTCCTCTATCTCCGAGGCGGCGTCCTCCACGAAGTAGCGAGGGATCGGCACCTCAATGTCCTCCGGTATCATCTTCGTGTCGAGTAACGCGTTGTCGAGCTTCACGAACTCCCCGCAGTTCGCAGTGAGGAGGCCGCGCAGCTCCAGCATGCGGCCGAGACACGTGTCCAGCAGGGTGCGCACGTCGTACCGCTTCTGCGGCTGCAGCTGCGCGTCGTGGACGGCGGCAAGTCGCCTCGCGGTGCGGAGGTACTGAATGTAGAGCGAGACCCAGTACTGCAGCAGCTGCTCGTAGCGGGGGCGGCCGCCGGAGGCAACCCGCACCTTCGTGACATTGACGTCCTCCCGCCAGATGGAGGTGAGATCCTCGAGGGACTGCTGGTAGTAATCCTCGTACGTCAGAGAGGACATCTCCCACAGGTCTTAACTCACCACCACCAGGAGGAGCAGATGAATCAAAAAAAAAAAATGGTAAAGGAAAGAGAGAGAGAGAAAGAGAAAAGAGATCAGATGTGCACATACATACACACAGAGAAGCAACAAACAAAGAAAAAAAGAAAAAAAAAAGGGAGATGCAGAAGACCCATGAAAAGTCAGGCATGAAATTCTGAAAATGAGAAACAGAAAGGAAAAATGTAACTGCAGCAGATGCGGGCATTGTATCAATAACGCTACAGCCCAAAAAGGGACGGAAGAAAAAGAAACAAAATGACGATCTAAGCGCCTTCTAAAGGCGCCAATGCAATGCATACGCACACCTGTACGCACCTGTACAGGAAGAGAAAAAAAAAATACGTATGACAAGAGCGAAAAAAGGTGAGGTGAGAAGGACAGAGGAAGAAAATAAGGGCCTCCAACGGCAACACCACCAACAACAACACACAGAAAGTAAATAAATAAATCCAAAAGTTATGCTCTCAAGAGAAGAATCCAAGTAGATAAGAGTGGAAAACAAAATTCAACATGGACGTAGAAACAAACGAACGAAGGGCAATGACTTTGGCTAAAACTTTGGGAAAAAAACAAAAAAAATCCAATTATAGATACACGGACAAGTAGACAAAAAAAAAATAAACCTACACAAAGAAAAATATCCCAAGGCCATACATGTATGTTAGAGAAGGAGTTCTTCAGAAAATGTCTTGCATTTTCGGCGTTCACGTACACGTAAAAAATATTCCCGCTCCGCCAAGTCGCGGGGTGTTGGCCATAGAATTTTCTGGAAGCATAACAATGGGAGATTAATTATAAAAATGAGACTCCCCAGCAGCAGTAGGAGGTACAGCCAAAACTTTGCCCCAGACATCAAAACATAGATCTGCCAATATAACGACGCATCACTGATGTGGGTGAAGGAGGAGTACGCAAGCATCAGAGCAACAACGAGGACCGCCGAGAGAGATACTCCAATCACTTGAAGCCACTGCCAGCACCGCACCTGCAGTGTGAAGCGACCGAGAACAACAGAGACCAGTATAAAGAGGGTCATCGTGCCCACCATACTACCGGAAACATCACGCTCAGCGTCGTATTCAAGGTTCATGAGAGCTGGGTAAATAGCGTAGAAAATAGCAAGTGCATGAAGCACAGATTCGCAGAACCACCGTGAAAAAACACCGACATTAAAATACAAGCCACGAGAAAGAGGCGCAAAAAGGTCTGGTCGGTTAATTAATTCTTCCGCGGGAAGATCCCTTTCTGATATACCCAGAATTAAAGGTGGAATGCTGGTCATCATCACATTGTAAAATGTCAGTAGCCATCCGTCAAAAAGAGTGAGCCCAGAGTACCCACAATAAAAACTAAAAATAAACTGAATGAAGGACAATGTGAAATTTTTATAGAAGCTTACCACAATACAACTTGTATTACGAACAAGTGAATAGCGTCCATGAACAGCACAAAGCCGACGAAGATTCCTAAAACGTGGTATAGCATAATCTGCAGCAAGCGCTGCCTGTGCTCCTTCAAGGCCAATAATGCCAATTCCGAGACGTCCCTCTTGAATCATAGATACATCATTCGCACCATCACCAATAGCGAGAGCAGTTTGGCCGGTGGATTTTTGAAACATGCGGACAATCTCTGCTTTCTGCAACGGTGTAAGACGACAACATACAGCAGAATTAACGG
Organism: Trypanosoma lewisi; assembly: GCA_036321185.1. Classification (NCBI taxonomy): domain Eukaryota; phylum Euglenozoa; class Kinetoplastea; order Trypanosomatida; family Trypanosomatidae; genus Trypanosoma; species Trypanosoma lewisi. The sequence continues at coordinate 66,074 of JAWVMQ010000163.1, read as the reverse complement.
CCTTTGATAGCTCGAGAAATAAAGAGTAATAACATTCCATAACTATTTGGAGCGCCAAGCCATCAATAACAAGTGTGCAACCAACACCCTCTTCCTTTCCACGTTGTGTATGAAGTTCCACTTGACGCAAGTCCTCACCAATTTTCTCTATTGCTTCAGGGCTTTTTGGAGAAAGTAAACCAATGTCAATATGAACAACATAGTCTTTCTGTGGGTCACACAGGGACGTTGTGGCGGCAATGGTTACAGCCGTTTCCCGTTTGTCACCTGTAAGCATCCATACAACAATCCCGGCGTTAAGAAAGAATGATATAGTCTCTGGAACCTCTTCTTGCAATTTATCTTCAATAGCAGTGGCTCCAAGTAGTCGTAGTTCTTTTTCAATTTCCCCACATACCTTATCTACAGCTTTACTACGATCTACAAGAACTTTCCCAGCAGCAATAAAGCGTGCATTCCATTCCTTGAATTGACTAGGTGTGAGATCTCGTGTGGCCACAAGAAGTGTACGTAGGCCATACTCAGCCATTTCAGCAAGAGTGGATGATAAACCATGCAAATATTCCTGAACATCTGCGTCAGCTACTGCCCGAGCTTCAATAGAGCTATCGGCACCTTTTGTAAAGAGTATAATTCGCTCTGTATTTCGTTCCCGTACAATAATACTCATCATTTTCCTCTCAGGTGTAAACTCCAGTGTGGCAAGGATATCAAACACTCTTTCTCGGTTGTCTACGGCCACAGTTATAGTTTGTGAAGTACGCTTGACTAATTGAAACCCATGTCCTGCGGCGGTACTTACAAGTGCTACTTCATCGGGAGAACTACCCTCATACACTATCCCTAATGTTGCATGCTCGTCTGGGAAAGGCTGAATAGTATGGCAAATAGACAAAGCAAGAAAATATTCCTCTGCAGCAGCACGTGTTGGGCTTGATCGTTTGAGTAACTCAAGTGAAGCTTCTCTGTTATCACCACTAATTAAATGACCTTTAATATCACCCATTTTAAATTTCATCACATTTTCTGTCAATGTACCTGTCTTGTCTGTAAAAATATAACGAACCATTGCGAGTTGCTCATTCAGGTTGGATGTATTTGGTCTACACCGACGTAACCGTCCGTTAACTATATCCATCAGTTTACTATCGCGTCCCATCCAGTAGGCCTGTATAACCTTGCATATCTCAATGGTAACAAATAGAGAAATTGGGATAAGGTAACTAAGCAAGATAAAATATGTTAGATAATTGTGAAACCATTGACTAGCGGGTGCAGTTCCTTCAAAGAACCACTTGATGTACCAATGTGTTAGATGTCTCCTGTTCCACCACACTGAGAGGGAGCAAAGCAGTATAAGAAGGATGGTCTGCAGTATAAACACAATGGTGATTAAAATATTCAACTTAGAGTCTAAATCGGATGACTTGGGAGGACGTTTCTTCAAATTACGAAATATTTTTGTGTCTACACCCGCATAAATAACAAACCCCCAGAGCCAATCTGTTTTGCGGAGAACGGAGCCGCGGTATAGAAATTGGTTCAGATCCACAGCGTACTCCTCTCCGTTTAAATCAATCCGCCCAGCCCACGACAAGAGCCCTGGATCAGGGGGCAACGTGTACATTGTGAGTTGTGTCACATTCAGAATCTCAGGTGAACACAGTGACTTTGTTGCCTCAAGAGACCTTCGACCTTTAAGACTTGTCTCACCATCTAAATTACATGTATCAATGTACACCTGTCCTTCCTCTGTATGAGAGGAGAGGAAAAATATATCCGCACGTACCTCTTCACTGTTATATATACGCACCACATCTCCTGCGCGGAGGTGTCGGCTCGCTCTCTTTACAATCTCCCCGTTTACAAGAACTTCCACCTCCACAGAATTGGCCTCGACATCCGCACGATGACGCCTAAGTTCTTCCACTCCCTCTTTGATAAGAGCCACACCAACGACAAACACAAGTGGGGCAATGGCGGTTGCAGGGCTCACAGGAGAAACACCAGGTATGAGGGACATAATCATACAAACAAGGAAATAAAAGTTGCTGATCTTTCTGAATTGCATAAGCAGCCCTAACGGTAGGAACGTCCAGATTGTGTAATCCGTTGTCTTTATGAAGTTGTCAGGGTAGTTGTATACGGCATTTGCTTCGGGGTTATTCATATGAACAATAACCTCCGCCGGTCCTTCGTCATCCTCTTCATCACGCTTACAGCCACAGCACCATGCACAACACTTAACCTTTTCAAAGAGCATATTCTTTTTATACTACAAAAAAAAAGAAGATATAGTATTACACCTTGATTTGGATATAGAAGGGGAAAAGCTAATATATACTACTCTTCTTCCCTCTCCCCACTTATTTCTTACAAGCGCGAACAGACGAACCGGACAGAGAAACACACGAGAGGCGCTCACCCCGGTTATTTCGTTTGTTGCGCAACTACTTCTATATACGTATTTCCTTTCTTCACTTTTTGTTCCCCTTCCCTTTGTTTAAGCAAGAACAAAGGATGCTGTAGAAAGAATCACTGAATACATTTAAAAATGGAAGAATAAAAAAAGAATAAAAGTAAGAAAAAACCGTGATTATATACAATGATAAAATGAAGAAGAAGAAAATACACATAACATGTAATACAAACACAGAAAGTGGGGTTGGGCAAGAATATTTGATGTGGAGAGGCAAAATGTGATGTAGGTTGATCATTTTATCGCAGAGAAACAATTTCACTCCAAACCTGATGCATGCGCTGGTAGGTTCATCACCACTATGTGACCCCTTTGATCCTTCAGAGCGATGCGACCTTGTCCCTCCATGAAGTCCCGCATGAGTGTCAACGCTGCCGCGGGTGGCAGGGGGACAAACCCGCGCCGCTTGTACGACTCCACAACGTCCAACTCATTTTCAACGGCGGTTGGTTTGTCGTCTTCTTCAGTGACGCTGCGAGAGTCATGCGCCTTGCCCTCAACGCCATCACCACTATCATCATTAGACTCATTGTTATCATTACTTCGCCCACGTTTTCTTGCGAAGTGCGGGGACAAAATTTCGGGCAAAATTGGAGGCAGACACTTCGACGCACCTCCCGGGCACGTCTCCAGCGCAGCCGCCATTTGCGCCTCCGATCCAAACGCCACAACTGTGACTCCGTCAGCCAACTCGCAGCGGGCGACGACGCCCTCGAGACTCTCCACTGCAGAAGAACAAAAACATGCACACACGGTGTACGTGTACTGCGCGAGCTGCGGTGGAAGTCGCCGCGGAGACGAGGCGCCGCCGTGCTCGGGCGCGTCCACAAGACTGGCACGCTTAATCTGAATGGACGCCTCGTGAAGCGTCGGTGGCGGCTGGCCCTCCATTCTACGAAGAACATCCGTCACCACCGCCCCGCTAGAGAAGTGGGCGTAGGCGTGGCCCTTGTGCGTCCCGCTATGTGATCCATGCAAGACCTGAATGTGTCCTGCCTCGGGAAAAAGCTTCACGAGAAAGTCCTCCACCTCCTTCGCAGAGGCACTCTTGGGAAGCTTGGAAACAAAAAGTCTAAACATAAGGAGGAAAAAAAATAAGAGAGAAAAAAACCTTTCCCTCTTCAACTGCAGCAACAGAAAAATGAAAAAAAAAAAGAGAATAAAAATTCGTAAGGAAAAATGTCAAAAAAAGAAACGAGCAAAAGGGAAAATTTGTAAACGCTCCCCACACACCATTCTTCTCTTTTGCACTCTCACATCCCCACATACTTTATACGTAGATCGCTCCATCTCTTTGTCTCATCCTTTTCTTCTTTCAGTGCTCGTCTGTTTGTACACGTAAAGATATACGTATGCCCGTAACTTCCTTCAAGGTCATCTTAGCCCAAGTTTTGTAAGTATTTGTACATTTTGCGCCTCAATACGACCGTTCTGGCGCTGCAGTCGTTGCAGATCAGCCATAATAACGTTGAACGACACGGACGAGATGTCACTCCCAGCGATACTGCCTGCGCTGCCAGGTCGCTGCTGCTGTTGGGACTGCTGCCGCACATACAAACGACTCACTGTGTTAAACATTTCCTCCAGAGTCTCAGGGTCAATGGTGTCTGCAGCCTCCACCACACCATCCTGGCCTTGCTGCTCGCATGCCCCAGCAAGCTCCCGAAGTGCGTCACGTATCTCCAATGACTTCATTCGAACAGAACTCGATGCGTTTGACGCCGTAGACATGGAGGTGGGCGGGGCAGCACCCAAAACTACAGGGTTGCGATTAAATCGATGTCGCAAATCTTCATTCTCAATGGACTCAATGTTCACAACATCGTCCTCTGGAGTTTGTGGTGGGCTTATCGCTGCCCCTCCCTTTCGTGCAGGGCTTTGCACCCCGTACACAGGACCGTCGGCAGAAGTATTTTTTTCCGTATCTGTCACAAGAGGATCCGCAGCAAGTGGCGAAGTCAATGCAGACTTGCCGTCAGTAACGGTGTGCAAATTGAAGTTCAGCGTCGAGTCCACAGAAGTAAGGGCCGACACCTCCACCACAGATGTTGAGACGCACACATCAGTGTCTTCATTGGAACAAATCACGCGGGGCAACTCCACCGGAGCACTATCACTCTCCCACTTACGCAACAATGGAAGCTCTTCATTTTCTGACCCCGATGGTATCTGGAGGATACTGTCCCCCTTAAGAAGAATTAGAACACCACTGCTACTCAGTGTTGTTTTTTGTGGTGGTGATGTTCTCCGGGAGTGTTTTGATGTCAAAGAATTTGATCTTTTTTGTCCTTCCCCGCGTTTCTTCTGACTGCGTCGCGTGCTTTCATAAAACCCATGAAGGTCCACAAAACGGGACTGCAGCTCCATACTCGTCGGTCCATCACGCGGAACCACACGCTTATTATTGGAATTCTGAATCTTACGATTACCCACCGTCTCAGCCACCACCTTTTTAGTGGTGCTCTCCTCTTTTGCAGTTGATGACATGTCGGCAATCTTGTGTACACGGAGAAGGCCTCTTGAATCAGAGAATACTAAAGATTTCCCATCAAACGTGAATCCAAGAGACAAGATCGCTATAGAATGAGTGTTATCTGCATCTCGCTGAAACGAAATACGCCCTATACGATGTCTGTCTGTAAGACGTACAACGAATACTTCACTCTCACACCGCAAAGCAATGAGGTCATTTGTTGGAGAGGCAACCACTTCCTTTAACCTTGGTACTTGAATTGGCTCACCAACACACTGCAATGTACTAGAATCCAACACAAGACAGCAATGATGATGTGCCACCAACAACATGTTGCCACCGCCAGAAATAGTGAAGCCGATAATATCGTCATGGAAGTTAATATTTTTTTCCATCTTTAGGTTGGCCACCACATGTGTTGACGCGGCGCACAATGCAGTTCCCACTGATACCAATTCGGTCAGCGGTGCCTTAAACCCTGTCAAGCGTGTTGTATTCAACCTTTGGAGGATAAATTTATTATTGCTATTATTATTATGCTTCCATTGTCCTTTAAAGTAGAATAAACTATTATCCAGGGAGAGACCAACAAATTGATTCTCTTCATGGGCAACCAGACATGTTAGAGGCTCCGCAACAGTGAGACGACAGAGCTCAAACTCAAATTTAGGCATAATTGCAACAATCTCATACGCAGAAGATTCATACGCCAACAATACACCAAGACCAGAATGATAAACCGTGCATGTACTTTCAAGATTCATTATTGTGCTTTTCCAGAACTTTGTGTCATAAAGTCGTAAACGTCGCGGCGACCACAAACATAAATCTTCTGTTTTTCCTGACAAGAAAATCCAGCGCAGCGGGGCTTCACCTGGCATCACAGGGGTGTACTGATAGACATGGTGAAAGGACAGTCGTGATGCACCAATCTTCGGTTGTACGACACGATACCGTGACATGTCACCGCCGCTGAAGAAGAACATTACTCGGCCTTTACCAAAGACGGCAGCGCCGGTGCATAACAAGTCCATGAGTCGTGTCAACGAAGATGAATTTGCAACAGTTTGGGATCCGCTGTTTTTGATTTTCCCGTGGAATTCCCACTTGAGAGAAGAAAAGAAACGAATCAACGCACCACAGACCACAATGTCGTCTCCGATGCGATACGCCGCGGTGGCGGAGAAGACTTTGCAGTCCATCCACTTCACAGGCGTTCCACTGCGGCAGTCGAATGACACCAGAAATCCCACAGTGGACAGCGCCACCAGAAAATCCCCCGGTCCTTCCGGTGGGATAATAGAAACAAACTCCGCATCGCGTAGCTCGTTTACAATGCTGCATGGTTTGCTTAAAACTGTAAAACGTTTTCCATCTGCACCTCCCTCTATGTTTGTTGTGCTTTCTTTAGAAAGAGTCGTACCACTATTATTGTTTCCATTCGCCTTCGACACACCTGACGACCCACACTGCTGTTCTACTGTCCACAGAGTTATACCCTGCTGGGCGGAAGAAGAAGCAAAACCAAATGTGCCTGGAAGAGGCACAATGGTGTCAAGTGAATCTGCGCAGCCTCTCCACAAGAGACTCCTGCTATCGGTATCCCACATGGAGAGTTTAAACTGTTCCTTCACCAACTCGTGAGATCCGCAAGACGCCACCAAAACATCGGCTCCCTTTTCATAACCATCGATAAAACAAGCCGAAAAAACATTTTCACCTGTGAGACGCAGCGGCAGTCTTGTGGTGGTGTGACCAAGTGTGGGGCACGAGGCAGTGGTCAGGTACAAGCCATGATGAGCAGTCCCAACGCAGAGTAGTTCCTTCTTTCGGTGCAGCTGGACCACGGACAACTTCTCGCCGGCATCTAAGCAGGCCATCCGCGCTCCAAGAACCAAATCATCATGAGAATCTGCAGAAGAGTCGAGTAGAGAACAGACAAGGATCATATTCGCGGAACAGGCGTATGCCATCCACTTCCCGTCCCCTCCGACAGACACCAATGATGGTGAACGAACGGCATGGCCAGCCACCACTAAGGAATTATCCATGTCAGCGTGGCTGTTGTTGTTTTTGTCCGCGTGGAAACAAAAACAAAAACAAGAACAAAAACAGAAAAAAAAACCGTTTCCAATCAGTCAGCCAATACTACAAGCAAATAAAGCAGGAAACACATAAACCAGCACACATTACAAAACAACGAGAAGAGGAAATGCACAGAAGAGAACACACACACAGAGAAAGAGACGATAGAGAAATAAATAAATACGCAAGCATATAATATCTGCGATGTGTCACAATACCTGACGCATTTCTTCTGCAGCAGGGTTCCCAGATCGAAGAAACTGTTCAAAAGCGCGCTGCGCACTACAGACGTTGCACTTATGAAGCTCAACACTTACACTAGGATCAGTCGACACTAGCAGAACATGCGTGGAATTTGTGAATGGGTGAAGCAATGCTGTAAAAGATTCCGTGGTGATTTGAAACCCATCCAGACTTGTCGTATTGTTCATACAACTCAGCTTGAAATGTTTCACCACCTCACTCACCTCTGTAGTTCGCAACTCGCAAGTTGGAAAGCAAAGCCCACCACCGCCATCCTCAATGTAGTTCCCATTGTTATCGTTCCTACTAATATCGGTTGTAAATATGTCATCAGCATCCTTCCGACTAACATGAGTCAGGCAGAGAAATGTGTTACGTTCATACAGAGCCACTTGCGCTGCGTTACAGCACGTAAGCAATTCCTTCATTTTCCGCGTAAGGATATCTCTGCGGGGTACAAGGGAGCGCACCACACTGCTGTATGCAAAATATAGTGAGTCGGACCAAATGCTCGTGGCAAAAAACTGAATATTGCTCGTACCTTCAGTATCCTTAATCCGTGAGAGAATTTCCGCCTTCCGTAACTCAAAAATACTTTCACGGTGCTCTTTGGCGATAAGATCCATCTTGTGCAGAAGCACAAAGATCTTCGCTTGAGGGCTGTATTGTCGAATGTAGTGCATCGCAGACTGAAAGTATTCCAACATCTCCGGCCGGCTCCAATCTGTTGACATCCCCCCGTACGCGTCGTTGCTCTCGCGGCTCATACTGTTGATGTCAAACACGAAGAGCATGACGGTAACGCTGCGGAATATGTATTCCTTCTGGCGGTTCAGATACTCCGCCACGTAACGGTGCTGCCCGCCGCAGTCCCAGAGGCTGAGGTAGAGATTGTTGAACATGCGGACTTGGCTCTGGTCTAGCGAAATTGTGATGCCAACCCGCAGCGCGTCGCGGGGCAAATAGTTGTCGAAGATGATGCTGCGCATGCAAGTCTTCCCGGCCCCACCTGGCCCCATAAGAAGTAATTTTTGGATCTGGTCCTGCATGGTCCTGCTGGGGATACATGAAGGGGCAAAGCACATCAAAAAAAATTATAACCAGGGAAGGAAAGCAAAAAGAAGAGGAAGAACAGATAAAAGAAGTGGGCCAAGAGCACGAGAAAAAAAAAAAGATATATAAATATAGTAGGAAAATAAGAATAAAACAGGAGAGCAATCATTTCTTGCTACTTGAGAATTCCACGATGGGTCTTTTCGAGGGGATTTGGGTTAATGAAAAAAAAAAAGAAAATAACAAGAATCGGCGTTACAGAAGAGAGCAATGCATTCCAAAACTATGCCTCCGTTATTTTTTTATTTTGACAACACTCGTCCCTCACCTAAACTTCGTCAGAAGGAAGACAACGAAGAAATAAGGGACAAAAGAAGAACAAAAAAATAAATAAATAAATAAAAGCAGTTCAGCCTTTATGCTCACTTGCCCAGGCACTCAATGCGCCCTTCTCCAACATCATCTTTTCACACAACACGTCGAACGCCTAAAAAAGCAAAACAAAAAGCACACAACGCATGTACATACGTACAAAGAGAAGCGATAATAATAATAATAATAATAAGACTCCAATGCGGGAAGCTAACAGTCTGTGATATTATTCAACCGCAAGATTGCTATTACTCCTCCTCTCCGTTCACCTCCACATCCAAATCCCCCAGTCAAGATAAAAACAACAACATACTTCATTTTAGTGCACCATCATCCTCATCATGTGCACCTCGTTTTTATTGTGTATATATCCGTAGGCGTTGCTGTTGTTGTTGCTGTCTCCTTCCTTTTTTTTTCATATTCTTTAGAGGAAACTTTCCTCACGGACCCCATGCAACGGAAACAACGAAGGGCAAAACCCTGAAGGGAGGAAAAAACATCCACATCAGTAACCCTTCTTTCGCTCCCGCTTCCCCCTTTATTATTATTATTATTATTATTATTATTATTATTATTATTATTATTATTATTATTATTATTATTATTATTATTATTAATCCTTTTGCGGTACCGTCAGATAAACTTGTATTGTTTTATCATCGTTCAAAGGGACTGAAGGACGGCATGAGGATCCAAATAACAGAAAGAATTCTCCCTCCTCTTTTCTCCTTATCTCACCAAAGAAAAGCAAATAAATAGATATAAATATATTTATTCTGTAAATGCTGCAAACACAAACTCTCCAGTTGGCTCTGGTGGAGGTGACGACGCAGTATTATTCGCTACGGAAGGTGTAAATTGCTTAAAACGGATTTCCTCTTTCCCTTTTGCAGTATCAGATGGGCAAACTATCATTACGGCCCCTAAATTATCGTTAAATCCGCAGTAGTTGGGTACCGAGAAAATTGTGAGTACCCTTTTTTCGTGATTCCAGGCGTATCCATCCTTCACAACCTGGTGAGCTCTACAAATAAAATCAAATTGGTTCATTTGGCAAAACTCCTCACTCGCCTTTGGACCAAACATGTAGCCACATCCACGACTATTCCGTTCAAAATGTGAAATCGCATCTGTGGGGTCTGACCACAAAAGACCATCCACAACCTCGCTAAGGACGTTGTCAAGCACACTGCCGTAATCTGATCTCTCAATCGTTTGAATAATATCAAAAGACTCTGAAAGAGGTGGAGACAGACCTCCGTGGGCCGCGAAAAATCGGGTCGTTGGTGTAGTAACCACGGCTGCAAGGGGTATATAACAAAAGACTTCATTAAAGCGTATCCATGCAGAATCAGAACCAAATTTTGTATTCACCTCATTGAAGAAACCGTATATGCGAGATGTCTGCGGCTCCTCGTGATTTCCCCGAATGATGTGAATGAGTTGGGGATATTCAACTTTCAAGGCATATAACAGCATCACCACCTCCACGCCACAGGGCCCACGATCCACGAAGTCCCCCAGAAAAAGGAATTTACGGTCCGATCCATCCACATTGATTTCTTTATCAAACTGTTCAGATAGAATTTGAAAGAGAAGATCACTAAAATCGCCATGGATATCACCCACAACCACAAGGGTTTCGTCCTCCTTCACATGAATGTCTAGCAGTGCTCTCTCTGTCTCCAAAACAGCTCGAGCTTCATCACAAAGGTGGTCCACTATCTCCATGGTAAAACATTTTTGCAGTCCCCCATTTGTTGAAAGAGATGCCCCAAAGTCCGGGGATTGTTCAACTGTTTGGCAATCAGGTGAAAGAGTACCGTGGCGGAGAAGGTAGTCGATAAGATCAACAAACAAACCTTTACGCGGGGGTGTAGAAAGGAAAGAGAAATTATACGACGCCATTTGAGAAGAGAAGCTAGTGGGACTACCATAACCGACTGAAGACTTCAGTTCCTTTCCAACGCTCCCATCCGCAGTCTTATCAACAATGGAATTATTTGCCTCCACTTCATTACTGTCAAGAACAGCTGCTACAACATCGCTCCCATTCAGTCCATTCATTCCCCCTTCAGGCACGTGAAATAGTTCGGTGTAAAAGGCCTGTGATGCTTTTAGCTCTTCTTCCTTCTAAGTTTTCTTCCCTTACGTTTCGATGGACAACTTTCTGGTGCTCCGATTTATGATTCACTTTTTCTTTATTTGTTTTTCCCTTTCCCCTTTCCTCATTTTTTCCCTCCAACCCGGTTACCCTCACTATGTGACTGAGACGCCGAGAGAGAAAGAAACAGAGAAACAAGCAAAGGAAAAAAAAAAGAATCATTATTATTATTATGATTATTCCTCACTTTTGTTTGGAAAACAAACGAAAGCATTAACGAAATACATGGAGGTAAGAAGAAAGAACGGTACATAGATACATATATTCAAATATTTATTTATTCCTTCACATATATATATAAATATATATAATAAAATTCAATAACAAAAAAAAAAGGCAGCTGGGCGATGGGCCAAGCAAAGAAACTAAGATAAAAGTGGATGTAATGACGGGTAGTGCATAGAGGCCAAAGAAAAAAACGCCTCAGACTTCACATGGGACTCCCTTTCTTATTATCTGTTTTTACCCCCATTTCAATTTTTTTTTCCGTTTTCCTGTTGTTGCTAGTTTCCTTCTTTCCCACCCATGCAGAAGATCAGAGTACAAAGAGCAGGGTGACGCAAAAAAAAAAAGGGGGAGGGACGATGAAGAATTGCTGTTAGAGGAGAGCAAGAGGGAGGGAAGGGTAAGGGGAAGCAGATAAATTTTCAAAAACAGCCCACGTACTTACACAACTCCTAGCAAGCAGAGAAAAAAAAATAGGAAGTAAAAGTACCCTTTTTTATACATGCGGATGAAATGATTCTGGATCGTTCCTATTTCATTGTTTACACTTCAGCAATTCTTTTTTTTTTACTTTCTCTTCTCTGTCCTTCATTTTAATAGTTGTTATGCTCTTTGTACTTTCCCATCATTTTCCCCCAAACCCTCTGCTTCTTCTTGCTGTCATTTCTTCTTCACTCACTGGTGCTCCCTTTGCTGTTCATGGGTGGGTTTGTGTCGTCAGACACCCACTCAAGCAAATTCATCTCCTTCCCTCTTCATCATCATCACTCCCCACACCCCAAGTTTGTTTGTGTGTTTCTTTTCTCATATTCTCCTCACTAATGTCTCCGACCATTCTCTTATTTTTTCTTTTCCCTTTTGTTGTTGTTGTTTCAGGCCATTTGCTTTTTTTCTCCTTCTCTCTATCTGTCTCTCTCTTCGCTCCGTCAAGATATGGAGTTGTGATGCACGCAAGTTCTCGCTCTGTTCATTTCTGTTTCTTCCCCCTCCTTCCGCAGAATTTACTCTCCTCGATTCAGAAAACCCACGCTCCCTCCCCTCATGAAACCTCAACGACATTTGCGCATCAGTTGCATTTTGCTTCAATGTTTTCTTTTTTTCCCTCTTTTTTGTTTTCTTTCTAGTACTTCGATCCCTCCTCCGGCTGCGGGAGTTTCTTGTTTCCCGGCTGCGTCATCTCCCGGCGGAGCTCCGCCAGGCAGTTCTCCATCGTGTAGCGGCGCTCCCAGTTCCTGAACACGTGGAACTTCGCCTTGTCCACGGTGCCGTCGGCGTTCACGCAGGGCAGATTCACGCGGCTGATGAACTTGATGTGCGGCGGGCTGTTCGGGTAGTTCTCGTCGCAGTAGATCTCTAGGGAAAGGATGCGATTCTCGAAGGTCGTGCCGGGCGGCCCAACGATGGTGCCGTTCCAGTTGTGGAGGTAAATGTCATCCGTGCCGCTAATACCGACCGACACGTTCTGGTTCGACCCCGTCCCCTTCTCGCCGGCCTCGAGCTCCTCCAGCAGGCGAAAGTTGCGCGGCACCTCGACCATCTGTACACAGTACGATACCTCTTCCTTTACGTGCTTTCCGATGTGGTTGTTTGTTGCCGAACTTGGGTGTACTTGCAAGGATACTTATGATTGCAAAAAAAAAAATAATAATAATAATATTTTTTTTTCCCTTTTTGTTATTACTATTTATTGGGGATCCGCAGAAAATAATCAGAACACAGTGAAATAAACAAAAACAAAACAAGAAGAAAAAAACGGAGAGGGAGAAGCGCAGCGGCATACGCAAATTAAAACAAAAAAAAAGACATGTGGTGTATGTGTTTACGTATATATGCACATGTGTTTGTTTGGTGATGTGTCTCATTGCGCCAGATAGTCTATTGCTTTCGTCGGCAATGGGAAAATGCATTGAAGATTACACCGAATACAAGTGGAAGGAAGAAAGCCGCGTCACGTAGGCGAGGCAAAAAGTGAGGGGGAAGCTAGAAGACGGCACAGACAGGAAAAAACAACAAAGAAAGAAAGTTACTGGCCAGTACAGGAGCAACTATGCTTAGTCATATATATATATATATATATATATATATATATATATATATATATTTGTACGTGATGGATGGAGCAAAACCATCCTCTATAACAGTAACAGAAGAAGTTCTTTGCAATCATTTTTCCTTCTCGTTTCGTAATGTCGTCATGCGTCACATCGACAAAGCGCACATTCCACGCTGTACCCTACCGCTCCTTTTTCTCCACCCATTGAGCTCGCACTTAATGTCGTGTAGGGAGAGTAGTAATCTCACGGCAAAGACGCAGAAATATACGTATACACAACGAAACAATAATAATAATAATAATAATAATAATAATAATAATAAAAGGTCTTCTTCAAATTGCTATTTGCCCTCTCCCTCTCTCTATCTATTCCACCTCTTCTCTATTTTCGCCTTCCCCTCCCATCTCCACTGAATCTCATTCTTTTCCTCTTTTTTCTAAAATTTATTTAAACAAATATATATACCTTGGCCTCTACTCACTCATTCTCTGCAGCACACTCCCATAAGCTTACTTATCACCCCTTCCTGCATCTCCTCCCCAATCCCTCTTCTCCTCGCAGCGGTGATGAAGGAAACCAAAAAAAGAGAGAACATGAAAAACAAGACAAAAAAAAAACGCTCGCACACACAGAACAAGTGTGGTGCCAAGAAAAACAGTAAACAACAATATCATCCACAACAAACAAAATCACAGAGGAAACAAGAACAAAGCGAAACAAAGACAAAAGGAAAAAAAGAAAAACAAAACCAAAAAGTACAGAAATCAGCGTCAGTATATATATATATAATGGAAGATGACTAACCACATACACACTCTCTCTCACAGAAACAAGCGCATTTGCGACCCATTGTCTCTAACCTACACACACCTGTAACGCCTCCTTGCAGAATGTGCAGTTGTATTGTAATTGACACCACAAGGTCGCCCCGCGAACACAAGGCTCTCAAGGGAAAAGAGAAAACACACACACACACACACAAAACAAAAACAAAAGAAATGTGTGTATGTGTGTGCCTTTACTGCCACCTAATAGATCCCACCACAGCATCCACCCCAAACTGAGAAGGTAAATCAGAGATGTGGAACAGAAATACCCCCCGAAATAATAATAATAATAATAAACGAAAACAGAAAAAAAAACGCAAGCAATTAAATAGCATCACCGCAATGAGTGGGAAGAAAGTTACACTTCATCAGGAAATACCGTTTCGTCGCGTCCATCAGCGAAAACAATCTTATAGATACCGTCAGGGTACAGAATTTCTTTTTTACCATCGGCCAGGTGCCGCTCGATCTGACCAGAGGAGTGAAACTGAAAGACTTGTACACCACCAGCATGCTGTGTATGTGTTGTCTGTGCCGCAGCATACCAGTAGGTACTCTTTCCTGATGGAAACGTACGTTTTATATCCCCATTAGTAAAGTAGAGAATCACATGGCCAGAGGGAAGGATCACCTTTCGCGTGCCATTTGCGTAGTGAATCTCGCGTTTACCGCTACGGTACAACACCTCGCGCTTGTTGGGATTTTCACCCAAGGCTGTCTGCGACACAACAGCATCATTCGGAAAATCCTCAGTGGGTGTTGGCTCATCGTCCGCTATCAGTTCCTCCGCTGTTGGTGCCCGGCGGGGCTTGCGCGAAACAGAAACGGTGGAACTCGTCTTCGATGTACTTTGTTGCGCCCCAGTATCTTTAATCTTGGAATTCTGCCCACGGGGAGTGTTAATAGGGAGCCCGGACACCCGCCTCTGACTGCGTAACTCCCTCTCCTCAGTCTCACGTCGCTTGCGCTCTTTCTCTTCAGCTTCAAGTCGCTTGCGCTCCCTATCTTCAGTCTCAAGTCGTTTGCGCTCTTTCTCTTTCTCTTCAGCTTCAAGTCGCTTGCGCTCCCTCTCCTCAGTCTCACGTCGTTTGCGCTCTTTCTCTTCAGCTTCAAGTCGCTTGCGCTCCCTATCTTCAGTCTCAAGTCGTTTGCGCTCTTTCTCTTTCTCTTCAGCTTCAAGTCGCTTGCGCTCCCTATCTTCAGTCTCAAGTCGTTTGCGCTCTTTCTCTTTCTCTTCAGCTTCAAGCCGCTTGCGCTCCCTCTCCTCAGAGAGTAGAGAGTTGGTCTTCTTTCCCGGGGGAATGATGCCACTTTGCTGCTGTTGTTTTGCGTAGCCGACAGTCATGGGGCGAACCATTGGATACTCGTGATCTTCTTCACTGCCTCGTCGAGTGCTAGAACTGCTTGTTATACTCTGCCCTGGAGCTCCTGGGGAAATCTGTAAGGCTGGTACTGACGCAGCTTGCTTAGAGCTGTTCTCCAGTGCGGCTATCTGTTGCTCTCTTGCCATTTCCAACAACTCTTCGTTGCGTCGAGTCAAGGACTCGATCTCGCGTCGCAGGCGACTTGTCTCCGCCTTGTGTAACTTCTGTGTCTCCCGCATGTGGGTTGTCATCCCCTCAAGTTGATGCCGAAGAAGTTCATTCTCCTCAGTAAGCTTTTTATTTGACTCTCTTTCCGTCTTTAGGAGTTCTAGAGTAGATTTATAACGCTCTTCCACCACTTTAACATCCTTTTTGACTTGCCACTTCTCTGATGCCCTTGCAGCATCTAACTCAGCGCGCTCATCCTCAATATCCTGCTCAACACCGTTGCAATATTCTTCAAATCGTTGTTTCTCACGCTCTAATTGCGTTTTGAGCTGATGATATCGTCCTCGTTCCTCTCTAGCAGCTTGCAGCTCAATCTCAAGTTGTTCTACTAAATTATCTTCCTCACGCGTGGGACGATATTCTTGGCGTTGCTGCCGTGGAAAGAAATTGCGACTACCTCGCGCGTAATCATCATCTTGATCCATAGGATCTAAATAACGACGTGGGGCAGTGCGGCGTACGACGCCGTTACCACCTCTTGGCATTTCTTCACTTGCATACCTTCGTTGGAGCGGACTCTGCCACTCCATATTATCGTAGTCCTCTCCCCGTCGGGGGGTGGAGTAAATTTGGCTTGCATTCATTCGTTTTTCCATTCTTTCAGCAGACCTGTCAACATCTTCGGGGCTACGTGACGGTTGTGGACGCGGTTTTGATGTTGTCATCAAGCTCCCGTTTGGCTCTACATCATCCACGATCATCGCCCTTTCATGCTGTTTTATTGATGAGTGTTGATGTTGTTGGTGTGGTGGTGGTGATTGTTGCAGTTGTTGCTGTTGAGGCTGAGGTGGTATAGTTTCTCCAGCATGTGATGTATCAAGAGGGGACTGAGTTTCACCTTGCGCAGCGGGATTTGGCGGTGGTGAGCGTTTTGGCACGGCTATGACGACAGCTGCAAAAGGGTCTTGGTTCTTGCCTTTGCGCATGTCGTTGGCAATGGCTTCCCGCAGGGATCGCGACACCCGACGTTCGACTGATGCCCTCTCACGCCTGACACTACTATTGCTCACGCTCTGCTGCTGGTAATTATTGGCGTTGCTCCCTGACATTGGTGAGTCTGGCTGGCAAGTGTAAGACAATCGCCCTTCGTCCTTGCGAAGGTACTTAAATGGTGCATTCTTTGGCTTGCTTCTCTGCGACGCAGAGACGGACACACCTCGTGCTGCGGATTGTCTCCTAGCTGGCCGGGGTAGTGGGACGTCAGTCATACAGACTGCTCTGTATTGTTCGCGCTTTTATACGGGCGTAATATATATATATATATATATAGGTATATATGACTCTACTGAACTTTCCTCAAATATGTTGGTGTGGCCGTTTCCTTGTCTATGTGGCAAAATCCAAGAACGCACGCACTCCTTTTGCTTTCTTTTTTTTCTCTCCAATACCAGAATAAAACGAGCTTCTTTACTAGCGGAAAAACAAAAACAAAATAACAAGACAATCGAAAACAGCAACAATGAAAAGACGTATGTTACCCTCCTCACCTTGCAATATCTCGCCGCCTTGAGACCTTTTTTTTTGTTTTTTGAAAAAAAATATATTCCTTCTTGTGACTTTTCGTTCTCCTGAGCCGTAAGCCACAGGCGTAGGGAAAGTAGAGAAAAAGACACAAAGAAAATACTTCCTCTATCCTTGACGTATATTCGGAGTTCGAGTGAATATGTTTGCGCGGAAGAAAGAATGAAGCAAAGAGAAAAAAAAGAGGAATAGAAACGAATAAAGGAAATTGGTAGAAAAATAGCAAAATTCAAAAACAAGGAGAGAAACATCTTGTTTTTGGAGTAAAGTGCATGCATACATAGAAACACCATATATATATATATATATATATATATATAGAGAGAGAGAGAGAGAGAGAAATGCAGATATCATCTATGTAGTAGAAAAATATGGAGGTACAACAGACACACAAAATAAATAAATAAAATAATAATCCTATGCACCTGAGATTCTACTCCATCACGTGATCAACCACCCGGGAGGAAGAGTGTCTCTTCACCACATCATCCCTGCCATTTAAATTCGGCGACTGCGATGCGATGTTCGTCAGCAATTCTTCTGGGGGCGGTACAGGGACAACAGCCACCAAAAAAGCCGCAAAAAGAAAATATGCGCACAACATAATCGTGGAAAACACAACAAAAGACAAGACGCAGAGCCACCACAGTGAAAGTGATGACGAAGATGGTACAAATGTAGTAGTAGTAGCGATACTAGCGCCGGCGGCGGGGGATGAGTAAGAAACAAAAGGGGATTCCAGTTTGGCTGGAATCTTTTGCACCATTGACGCAACATGACGTTCAAAGCGATCTGCAAGTCTTTCTTGTGTGCGTTGCAGTTCTTCTATAATTGTTGTAGATCCCTTAGTTACTGCTGCTCGCACCTCTGTGCTAAGACCACCTAATTGGGAAACGCCATGTGATACCTCACGTACACTTGAAAGCAATGTTGCGGCACTTTTTTCTTCCCGGGTTTCACGTTCATCTAATTGATTCCGCACGGAACGCAGCTGCTCCGTGCAAATTTCTGCAACTACGCCTTGAAGGGCTTTTGGCATTTCCTCCTGTACAACCCGATTCAGTGTATCCTTCCACTCTTTATGACCACTCTGGAGCTCTTTGGTTATTTTCACGGTCTGAGTTTCCTGTAAATTCTCGAACTTATTAAATCTATCTTGTAAAATGAATGTCATACGCTCTTGCTGTGTCTCAAGTTTTTCACTGTTAGTGTTGAGCGTACTCTGAAGTTCTTCCATCTGCGATTTTGTAGAGAAGTCCATGGTCTGTTTTTCAAAAGATGAAAAAAGACGCTCTAATGTTTGCTGAGTTGTATCACCCACCTCCCTCACTAATGCAGCCTCTGTATTAGCTGCATCTTCCTTAAGTTTCAGTCTATTCTCCTCTAGTGCCTCGATAATAATCTCCTTTATGTTGCTCGTTTTCATTCCATCATGATTACCGGAAATAAGAAATGACCGAAGTGCGATCAATTTCTCTCGTACGTTTTTTCCCTGTGCAGTTCTGTCTGTCTGCAGATTTTTGATAAGGACGTCTATTTCTTTTATGTGCTGGTTGACATCTTCCGACACAGTCAGTTGCTCTTGGGCCAACATCCTCTTCTCCTCCCCTTCCTCGGAGGGTTGTGATGTGCCAGCAATATCTAGTCGCATCATTTCATCTATTTTGTCATTCAACCCTTGTAATCGTTCATTCAATCGAGTTTCTATTTCTGTCAATGTATCCTTGGCAAATGTTGTATCAAGGGGAGTTGGCAATTTTTGCGCAGAATGATATTTCTGAAGTTCAGATAGAATTTCTTGTGTTGAAGCGACAAGATTCTCAAGTTTTAGCTCTATAGCTTTTTCATTCACAGCTCGCGGCTGCTCCTCTTTTCTTTCTTCATGTGGCTTGTTCAAAGGGGGAGTTATAATATTATGTGGGGATTTCATGTTATCAAGCAAACGACTCACCTCCTCTAGCCTTAACCGCATGGCGTTTACAGATGATGCCACACTTTTGTATTCTATGCTAGAAGACAAGAGCTCTTCAATGCGTTGTTTCCCATCCTTGACTTCGGCTTGAAGCCGTCCAAAGCGCTCTGAGAAATCTGAACTCATTTGTGTATACCACGCTTCAGTTCTATTTTCTCTGGCAGTTAACTGTGCCTTTATTTCATCACTAGATGTGGCACTTGTTTGAGCCAAATGGGAAACTGCATTGTTAATAGATCTGAGTACTTGACCAGTCTTGTCATTTCCATCCCTTACGGTCTCAACATCAGTCTTTATTTCCTTCAAGGCTGTATGTAGGCGGGTATGCTGACTCTCTCCTGTCATATGGGCGTCATGAACAGAGTTTTCCAAAGAAGACAATTTCTTCTCCACAACCTTCGGCAAGTCACCAAGTGTATCACGGATCTCTTCCTGGGATGCTTTAATTGAAGACAGCAATGACTTTGATTCCCTTGCAACAATGGTTTCCATCTCTCCCAAGAGAAGTTTGTTAAGAGTCGCCAGCTCTTCTCTTGTAAATGCGAGGGGTTTAACGCTACCCTCATCAGACCGCTGTTGACCTTTATGTTCTTCAAGCAATACCTGTTGTTGTTGTTGTTGCTGCAATCGCTCAAGCAGAGACTCATATACATTCTCAAGTCTTTCCTTTGTTTCTTCCTGTTGCTTGCTTAAGGCCTCCTGAACACCTCCAAGGACCTCATCAAGGTAACTCCGAAAAGGGGTTAAATCAACCTCATGGGTCTGTCCCATTTCTTCTTGGACCGTTGCAATAATGCTCTCTTTTAAATTTTCCAGATGTTCTAGTAAGACGGCTTGATCCTTTTCTTGTACCTCCGAGGGTTCACTCGCTTCTCTAGCCGGAACTACTGTTGCTGCTGCATCCCTTACAGCATCTTTCACACTCTCAGCAATTGTCTGAGCCAGTGTAATGAATTGATGTTCATCCAAGCCCGTTGCACCATCCCCTGTATGTGGAACAATTATTTTGGAGGGCTGCTTCGCTTGCATCTTCGCCACCTGTGCCGCCAGTTCTTCTAACTTTGGGCCGATGACAGCCGAAACAGCCTCCAGAATATCCTCCCTTGTAATTGAGGGTAATTGTTGTGGTAATGGTGGTGGCGGTGCCGACGGTGGTGGTGGTGTTAGGGCCTCACGGGATGGTAAAGACGCAAGAATACTATCGCTGATGCTCTGTGCCAAAGTGATCATACGATCATCATCAAGTTCCTGCACTGGAGAAATCGAGGGCAAAACAGGTCGTTGTTTTTCCCGAACCACATTCTCTAGATCATGTAATCGTTTCAGTAATTCCTTCACGTCCAAATTTTTCTCCTTAAGCTGCTGTTCAACTGCTGTAGTCACTCGATCGGCCAAGTCAGACAGTTTTTCAGAATACTCCGCAAGCAATTCACGTTTGTCATCTACCCTCGCTTCTGTGGAGACATCAGGACTCAACTCGTGCAGAGAAGCCAGCAACTCCTTTTTTAGTTGTCGTACACTATTCCGCACCTCCTGAACGGCTTTCTCGTTTGTCTGCTGAAGACTATGAACCTCCATAATAAGTTCTTTCAAGTCCGTAAACCCAGCTGTTGTTTCACGTAATTCATCAAGCCGGTCTCCGTATGATGTTAGCAGTCCTTCCACATCCAACTCTTTTACACTGGCTGTAGTACTGTGAGGAGCGATATCAGAAGGTGGAGCGGGGTCTCTTTTTTTACTTTTTATCGCTTTTAACACTTCCTGTACCTCATGTTGTGTTTGCTCAACAACCCGTGTCATGGCATTATCCACAATACATTGAATAGCCTCCAAATCAACTGTCTTTTCTGGAGTGGATAAATTTTGTCCCAATACGTCGTGAATAGATGAGGTAAGATACTCCTGCTGCATACGTGATGCCTGTTCGATAGCCTCAACAATATGGAGGCGTATCTCTTCAAAGACAGATTTCTTGTTATTTTCATCGGCAGAGAGGCTTGCATCCAATGTAACCTTCAATGATTTCTCTAAATTTGCAAAAGCTGATGACATCTCCTTTAGTAAAGAAGAGCGAAACGCATTTTCATCTTTCGTCCTCTTTGCCGTGCTTGATGAACGCTCCGTTTGGATCACGTCGGCAATTCGAGCACAAATGGCATCCGAATTCTCCGACAACAAACGGGAAAATGACACTTCCTGTGTCTCTATTCCGATAAAAAGACGCTCCATCTCTTCTCGCAGGCAGTTTGCGACCGCGTTAACAACGCTACTTGAGCGACCGTCTTGCGTCGCCTCAGCAATGTAATCACTCAGCTCCAGCTGCTGCTTTATCTGATCCACAATCACCGTGGCCACCGACGCCAGTTGCTCGGGAGAGACGGCGACGATGCCGTCCGGCTGAAAGGTCCCCGCGCTGTCGACGTGCCCCGCCTCGCCACCGCCCAGCGGGGTGCAGACCCCCACATTGGCAGCGGAGAGGGAAAGGACGCGCCGCTGCATCTCCGCATCGGCCGGGTGCAAATCCGTTTCAACAACGAGACGCCTCGACGTGTCCACGCCCTTCAGGAGGTCCTTCGTGGGCCCGTACCCCTTCGACCGCACCGTGACCGCGGGCAGCGGTGACGGCAACGAAAATGATGGCGATGATGACGAGGTGACATATCGTCGCCCCGCCCGCTTTTGCAGGGTACCAACAGAAACTCGCCCAGATCGCATTGCCCCCACACAGAGAGAGTTTTTTTTTCTTCTTCTCTGTCTTTTCTTGTGTGTGTGTGTGTATGGTTTCTTTTTTCCTTTTTTTTTGATTTATTTTGATACAACAAAAAGGGAGAGAAAAACGAGAGATTTATGACACTCTAAAGGGAAGAAGAGAGTCCGGGAACACATTACACGGCGAGGAATAAAAGGAGAGAGGTAGACACACAGACGGACACAAACAAAAAAAAAAATAAGAAAAAAAATGAAAAAAAAACAAATGGGGGATGAGAGACAGAGAGGAACGGAAACACATAAGGAAAATAAAAGAAAAAAAAACAAACAAAGAACCCCCCCAAAAAAACGAGAAAAGCTTATATATATTTTGTTGGTGGCAAATTCAGTAACAAAGAGATACCCTCAGGAAAATGTGACACTTCTATCCCATCAGAGGTGATCTGTATTCTTTCACCCTATTTTCCCTTTCAACCTCTCTGTAACATCACTTTTTCCTCTTTTCTTTCCCCGGTGTCAAAAATAATCCGATGGGAGTTATTGTTGTCTGCACACACACACACACACGCCGTTACAACAGAATTTTGCGAGGGGTGCTAACAAATAAGAGCCAAGGGAGAAGTAAAAAAAGAAACCAAAAACAAAAACAAAAAAATTGACAATAACAATAAAACAAAAGAAACTCTGTGCCCCCAAAGACACAATTCTCTAGAGAGAGACCATGAAGAACAAATCCAAAAGCCAAAAAATGAGAGGATGAGAGGATGAGAGCTACCGATGAACCGACCCATGAGAGACACTGCCGCATGCAACCCACTCGTAGTCCATCCCCCTCATATCTACAAAAAAGAGTAAAAACAACTCTTCTAATATTCACAATTTTCTTCCTCTTTTTTCTTCTCTCTCTCTCTCTCTCTCTTTCTTTCTTTCTTTCTTTGTTTCCTCGTCATTGATGTTTGTTTTGCCGTTTTCATTTCTTTAGGGCAATAACATCTTTCACATAGTTCCTTTTTGTTTCCTCACATTACCAGTACGTGGCATTGTTTTGTCCCCATCCACACATATTGACTCCATCACGCGATCTCGTTCTTCTGCCTATAGTTGCACACATTTTTTTGTTCTTTTTTTTTTGCCTAGCACTCTTTAGTTTTCTTCATGCTCTTTTTTTTCTCTTTTTTTTGTTATCTCTCACTCTTTCACACATACACACTCTCTCTCGCCGAGAGAAGGAAAGAGAAAGAAAGAAACACTACCATTTCTCTTCCCTCTGTGCCGTTTTCTTACACTACTACTCTTTTTTCTTCTGCCTAATTATCGTCGCTGGCGGGCTTCTACATGCTTCATTAGTTGCCTGATCATTGTCCTAACGCTTTCAATGTTTTTGGCCTGGCGCGTAAGAATCGCGTCGACATTTCTACAGTACGTCCCAATTGAAGCACATGGCATCTCAACCCCGTTGAGCTCCGTCATCTCCTGCTTCAAGAGGTCCATCATGGCGTCAATGTGGCGACGATGACTCAGAATCACGTTGTCCTCATCATCGTCTAGGGAGTCGCCACTTGCAAATGAATCCATGTCATACGGACTAGCATCCCGCACTGACACCTCACTACCAACGCGACTGTGTTTTGGTGTGGACTTGGCAAAACCAGAACCCTTTGCAGGCCCAGAGCTCGGAAACTTACTGGAGCGTGTGCTGTCCGAAAAATTCGGATAATCGTCTTCCTTTGATCCCGTTCGGAAGCGCTGTTGAGGCACCTTGGGCCGATAACTGGGGAATGGCTTCAGGTTCGGCGTTCCTGGCTCACGTTGTGAGAGTTGGCTGGACGATCGGGTACCTATTTTTTTCTCACGGGCGCGTCGCTGGGCAAAACTACCAGAAAGACCAACCGTCTCCACCTCCTCACTGGGCATTTGCCCAATCATAATTTCTTCCGCCGCAATACGAGACGATTTATCCTTCTTTAATTCCTTTACGCGATCTGCATAACGAAGTGTATTGAGTGTATGCTCACAACTTCCGCTAGCGGGGCTTACGTTGCCTATCATCACAGAGCGGCTATTTCCGGTAAAACAATCGCGAAGCACAGCCGTTAGTTTTGAACCCCGAAAAGGGATATGGCGGTGATTTTGATCAAGAGCTCGAATGCATTCTTTTAGAGCCAGTAACGATTTATTAATTTCAGCTCCCTCAAGACGAGTTGTGCGATCGCTGTCAAGTGTATCAGCTCCTCGTTCACTACCTGCAAGGTCAATAAACGTAAACCTACCAAAAAAACGTTTCTTGGCATTCAATACAGTAATATGAAGAATGGCATGGGAACGAGAGGAATCCGCGTTCATACCAGTCGATCCGGCTGCACGAATAGAATTTCCGTAATCAATCACACTCATAAGTTGACTAGTATCATTGACACGATGTTCTGTTAAACCACAGACATTTATGACACCACGACTGTCTTCCCGACAAGCAAGCTTTTCACGCTCATTGAGCAAATCAAAAAGCTTCCCCCCATAAATCTCAAAGAAGGATATCATAATACTCATACCAGGTTCTAATTGAGCATATAAATCTCGCGCAGCCATGAGATAAATACCTTCCTGATCATTTTTTCCTAACATAGTATACGTCTTTCCACTTCCAGTTTGTCCATAGGCAAAACAAGTCGCGCATCCACCCTCAAAAACAGTCTCAATAAGAGGTTTACAAGCCTTGTCATACACATCACGATTGCTTTGCTTGTCATCCAGTACCAAGTCATAGGTGAAGCGATGTTTTTCAATGTATTTCGTTAAGTCTACTTTTTGTTTAGGTTCCAAAAGAGCAATAACATGATCATTATCTGGGTCTGTAGCCAAGACATCGTAAAGACCATCATTCAACTCAGAGTTATTTAATGGACGCTTGCGAACGACAACAGTGATGCGGCTTGCTTTTCGTCTTATGATACCACCACCTTCTGCTCTACGACCAAGTGGAGTAGGAGAGGCGCGTGCGGGTCGGCTCACAGGGCGTGAGCTGGGTGTTGCTTTTGAGGTGGGAGTATCCATGTCTTCACCCATACGAACCGGATCCCGTCGAATTGGAGCTGTTTGCTTATGCTCATACAATGACGCGGCTTCATGTTCCATCCTACGTTGTGCGGCAGAGGGTGTGCTATTACGGCGAGCTGGCGTCGTATTTCGGACGACTGCCGCAGTCGACCCATGAGAGTTGTTGTGGTCAGCGTTGCGTGAGGCCTCTGCAGTAATAGGGGACGAAACGGGTGCTGGTGAGGTGTTGGTCTTTTCCCTCTTCATGTACTGAATGATCTCAAAGAGTTTACGACGGTCTGTCATGACAATGACGCCAACAGACTGATAGTCCTGCATGGTAAGCTCCTTGAGTTGCTGCACGGTGGTCACACCTCCATCTATAAAACCCTGAATGGTGTGCGAGAGGCCTCCCTGCTCCAGAAGGTCCTGAAGCTGCTGCTCCATTTTTGTCTCGTTTTAATTTGCTTTCTTTTTCTTTATTTTCTCCTAACTGTTGTCGTTGTATTCCTTTTCCCTTTTCTCCGTCTTCTCCTCTTACTGACTTTTCCTTTACGTTTTCGTTGTTTTTTCTTTTTTATATATTTATTTTGTGCTTCTTAATACTATATATATATATATAGTATATAGTATATATATATATATATATGCATATATATATATATATATATATATATATATATATATATGTATGTGTGTGTATATTCACCCCTTCCTTCCTTTCTTTGCTTCGCGTAGAAGGTGAAAGAAAAGCGTGGGTAAAGACGTCAAACAGTACTTCTTTGGCTGCTTCTTCTTTACCTTTCACGTACTGTCGTTCTTGTTGTGGTGGTGTTTTTTCGTGTGCGTATGTTTCAGTGTATTGATCACCGCTTGGACACTCAAGGAGACCCTCCCCACACGTGCAGAAAAGAAAAAGAGCCAACAAGGAACAAGAGAAAAATAAAGCCAAAAAGAGGAGAGGCCCATACAGAGATATTTTGTCGTTGTTTCTCCCATTCTCCACCATTATCCATAGCAGACATTCATTACATAAAGAGAAGGAAGGAACTCATTTTGAAAATATGTCACACTCACTCTCTCTACGCATTCCCCCCTCTCCTTCCCCCTGGGGCTCACACGCCCTGGAAGTGACAAATTTACAGCTGACTGGCAGCTGCCACCACCAAAATAAACATAAAAACCAGGAAGACATTTTCACCGTGACCCTCATTTCTCGACATATCCCCCCACCTCCCCCTTTTTTTTGGGGTGGAGAAAAAGCCGTTTTCTTTTTTTGTGATGGCGAGAATAGAGTCATTATTCCCTAATTTTCGTGTTCAGGGCCAGTGACCACTCCGTTCCCTCTTCTCACAGTCATTTCCACCTCCCAAAAAATCAAAAAATAATAAAAGTAAACAAGTAATCCCTACATCGCACCATTTCCATTTTCCCATCGGTGTGTATATAAACATAAACACTTTCTTGTTTGTCCGTTTGTTCTTGTACAATCCAGCTATGATAGTGTATCTCCAACGCGTTCACTGAATCCATAGAAGACACTCCCATGCAGATCACAGTTCACCAGCACATACATCTATACATTAATGAAAACACAAGAGAGAGAAAGTTTTTTTCTAGAAAGGGTTAGTCGTTTCCAACTTTTTTTCTTCCTTCGTTTTTTATTTTTAACTATTCCGTTTTACCTGTTCTTTCGCTATGCTTCATTCATAATGCTTATTTTTTTTTCTCCTTTCATCTATCACCATGTGTCGTATATACCCACAGTATGTGCTTTGAACCAAAACCAACCTGTTTCTTCTTTCGGCACTCCTCTCATCTTATCACATCTTTTTTTTTTCCTTCCTTTAGGTGTTAATTATTACTTTGCTCTCTCTTTTCTCCCCTTTTCCCCACCGCACCCACCCAACTCGCATTTTTTCTTTTTCAGACACATCATTCCTTCATTTTTCCTTTCCCTTTCTTTTTCTTCTCCCTAAAGTTTACAGACCAATCGGTTTGCGGCTTTTTCCGTTGAAGAATGCTCGATATAGTAGAATCTTTACTTTCCTTAGTATATTGGGGACAAGGCTCGTAGGATCCATTAATCTCCATAACGAGATAAACTCGCAGTATGCAAGTGGGACCACCACGAGAGTAGCGATGACGAAGACACGAAGGCCCTCAAAAAGGCGGAATGGGTTCAGAAAGAACGTGACTGCATTTACACACTTTTGCAAAAAACTTGGAGTCTGTCTTTCATGACAACTGTATGCACCAGAGCATGTAAGTAGGTTGAATACGCCGTAGGCCATTACCCGGTAGTAGTGAAACAGCAAATGGATGGGACTGGGGTCCAGTCCGGAGAGAAGTGCCATGGGTCCCATCACACAGTCTCCTCCAAGCAAGAAGTAATCAAAGCATGCGTCCCGCAGAGCAGGAATACTGAATACTGAATACAAGGCCCAGGAAAGAATATTGATACAACTACTATGCGAGAACCGCTTTCGGGTATAGTTTCGTATTGCCTTTTGGATTCGATCCTCAATCTCTGACATTTCATTTGCATCAATGCTTCGCATTTTTGGAAGATCAGCAAGATTTTGTGCTAAGAAAAGTGCATCATTAAAAGCACACGTCATACCACCCCCAGTAAGAGGATGACGCTGATTCGCATGATCTCCAATACCCACATAACCTTTGATCGATGGAAATGTTGGGGGATAACGCGCTATCGGCATAGAGCGAATCCTTTTTGTATCAATTGAAGAGGAAATAAACTGTTTGCGCATTTCCTTTGGAAGGCAAGGGGCCACCTCTTCGACTAGCCATTTACTTTGCTCCTCCAAACCTGGTAGAGTCGGCTTGTTGTAGTCTACTAGCATACGAAGTTCATTTGGGTCAAGTCGATAGGATAAAATGGGACCGGTTTTGCCAAAGAAAACGGTACCATGTTTTTCCACAGGCAGCTGTGTATCACGCACAATAAGCCCAATAAAATTGGAGTGATACTGTTGTGCCGGTGTGTAGTGTTGGTATCTTGCCTTGAACTTTGATGAGCCCCCATCACACATAATAATGAGTGGTGCTGTTGCAACACGTCGCTCGGTCGGTGTAGAGGAATGTTGTTCTGTCGGTGCATCCCTAAAAGGCGCATCAGGAACGCTGTAATCCTTGCAAATGGAGTACTCCACGCCGTAGGCATGCTCAAGGAAACCTGTTCTCTCCACCAACACATCGTTCACTGTCGCTTCCAGCATAGTAACGTTTGAAGCACAGTTTATCCAAACATATTCCCGTAAATTATTGACAAAGTCTCCAAAATGAAACGAGAATCCTTGAGCCCCCTTTCTGTACGGCAGTTTCACCTCATTTCCCTTTCCATCCACCACCACGTACCCGTTGCAGGCCATGCCAATAGAGTCGGCACATCCCTCCATGTTGAGTTGCTTCAACACATTGATACCGCCGGGCTGCAGAAGTTCCCCAACAATACGATCCGGCTTTGTAAACAGGGTACGCTCAAGCAGCAATACCTTCCGATTTTGATCGGAAAGCGCCTTCGCCACCACTGGCCCAGCAATGCTTCCACCTACGATGATGGCATCGTAATCATAATTGGTGCGAGCAGGCTTGAAGCGAAGACGGGACACCACATGGTTGACCGTGACTAGCGTGACCACTGCCAACAAAATAAAAATATAGAGCATCACTGCGCGTGTCCCCTGTGAACACTACCTTATCTCCCTATTTATGATTCGATGTATGAGATCTACACGGTGAGTCCACTCAGCGTTATACATAAAAAAGAAAATGTAGAAGAATATGAAAAGTCGCACATCGCTAATATGCCAAACACATACATGCATGCATACGTGGCATTACATACACTGAAACAAACAAAATAGAAAAGCGCCATGGGAGGGAAGAATTCATAACCAAACACTTTCCGTGAAGACATGGCAAAAATACACACATGCAAACCAAAAAAAAAAAAAGGAGACGAGGGTTACACCTTCGTTACTGAAGCAGTGGGTGGGGCAACTGCTTCAGTGGCATCACGCAGTGCAAACAATCATCCAACGGTCTCGCTCTGTTTCGCACATCGCAGTCGCGTCTCGGGGTGATCTCAATCCTTTTTTAGAATATATACCAAAACACAGCACTCTTACAGACAGCAGTCAGGCGGCTTTGCCTCCCCAATGCCATTAGTCATCATCCAGCTCGGGATTCAAGACTTCACGAATTATCAGAATGACCCCTCCCCTTCCACACACACACACACACACACACAAACACGTGGGAGTGCTTTCCATAGAACAAAATAAACCCTTTAGAACATCCTCTGTGAGGAGAGGAGAGGGAGAGAACAATATTTGTATCACCATGTGCAGAAACCAGTCTTCATCCTTGATCCCCGTGCATTGCTCCTGAAGACTGCAAGGGATGTGGAGGAGAAAAAAGGAGGAAGAAGAGACGAAGAAAAATTAAGAGTATATACATAGGATTCAAGGAATACTGAGAGAATACAATAATAAAAACAATCTCCAGTGGTAGTAAGTTCAACGAATAAAGAAATGGGTTCCAGTAAATCAGACTGTGGGGAACTCTCTCTCTCTCTCCCCTTAGTGGCCTCCTCATTATTTCAACTGTTAACATTTTATGGGCCCGTATTTTCTTTTCAGGAATAACTCTCTGCCTCTCCCTCATATTATAACAACTCTCCCAGCAGAGTTCTGTTTTTTTATTTTTATTTTTATTTGTTCTGTCTTTTTCTCTCTATGTAAACTGATTCTATCCTTCTATGCCGAAGTTATTACTTACAAACAGATGGAGGAGAGCCTCCTCACTCCCAACACACACATACACACGCACAAACAAACAATAACAACAAAAAGAATAAAAAATAAAAAGAGATTGAGATGAAATGAGCAAATATTAAAACGTTCTCCATCATTGTTGATAGCATTACAATGTCTCTTCTCGAACAATGGGACGTAGTGCGCCCATGTTCTCGCCAGCCATAACATCACATGGAAATTCAACGGGGATATTCATCTCTGGGTAGAGGCGATTAAGAACTTCCCGGACGCTGCTCATAATTGTCTCCACCTCATCTGCAACTTCATGAAACACATCTGCATGGCAATCAATCCACACACAATCATGTACGGTGTTGGTAAGTACGGCTAATCCATTGTAGTTTTTCTTATTTACGAAGTGTCGCCATAATAAACCCAACATGATCTGTACAATCTCTCCAGCAAATCCCTGTACAGGATAATTTTTAAGATGTGTTGGTGAAAAGCTTGTAGACTTTGCAGATAATGACTTATCCCGCATCATGCCTTCAGGGACATCAGACTCGGTAAAAACATAGCGACTCCCTGTAATGACAGGAAACATCCCTTTAAAAAATTGATGCCCTTTTACATTGCGAAACCCATTTTGAAGTGAGGCATCAAAGTTATTGGCAGATAAAGAAACCATGCTATTAAATGTGTCCACACCGTGATATGTTTCCCTCTCTTTTTCAATGAGGTGACGCACCTGATCTTGTGTCAAACCCGTACTTTGACTAATCATTTTAACACCAGCTCCGTATTGTCGTTGAAATGAAAAAATCTTCGCCTGTTGTCGTAATTTTACAAACTCTGGCTCCTTATTTTTTTTCGCCCGCAATAAAACCTCCGTGTATTGCAGATCTGGTCGCATCATGGCTACACGTTTGCAGTGGAAATCTACATTCGATCGAAGATCCTCAAGCATCTGATAATCATTCGCAAGAACTGCCAAGGCAACAACTTCCAACTGAGAATAATCTGCCTCTATGCACATTCCTTTTTCTCCATAACGACTCACAAACATCTCTCGTAATGGCGATTTATCTTCCTTAGGAATATTCTGGCAATTGGGATTAGCACTTGCAAGGCGTCCTGTATTCGTTTTATTGTGAATTAGCTCATGGTGAATACAACTATCAACACTGTGCACAAGTGATACCATTCCTGTTCCATCATCGGTATTCTCATAATAGGTTCCAATGAGTTTTTCCATAGCTCGTAGCTCCAGAATGGTTTCAGCCGTTTTATCCCCATGAGTCTTCTTAAAATAATTTAAAGAGTCTTCCCCTACTTGCAACTGTCGAGTTGTTGCACTTCGGAATTTTTTCATTACTTGCTCCGCATCCAATTGACTCGGCACGTACCTCGATAAACGTCCAGTAATCGGTATGTCTACAACGTCATTGTGAGAACACTGAACCGCAAAGGCATCATACACAGAAGCACAAGTCCTACCAATCATTGTCATCAACGCCAGTCGTTTACGTTCATTATTAGGAAGTGAATTATAATAGGCAAGAAATGCATGACGCTCACGAAGAAGAATAGGACAATTGGTCACGTCAGTTTTAGTATTCTTTTTCTTTAGTTTCCGTGTTTTTTTCACCGTAGACTCCGGTAGTACCTTGGCTTCATTTTGTATGGCAGCATTGCCAATATGAAGGAACACATCAATGTAATAATTACACCAATCTTCAGGTTTCATGAAAACCTCTTGCATCAATTGTTTTTTAAATGCATCTGCCGTGGCACTCTTGGAAGAACCTGGGCGTGGGCATGCCTTCAAAGGATACACAAGTTTAGACTCATCACATGAACCTCGAGATTTCCATGCAGCTTCAGTTTGGGCACCATACAAGTGTTTATAATACGAAAGTGTCGAGACGGTATCTGCCAAACTAATGACATAGCGATCTTTTAGTTCCGAGGAAGAGTCAAGTCGACCATCGTGAGACGCAAAGTATTCCTTAATTTCTGGCTCGGATTGTAAAAGACGTGTAAAGGAAAATGCCGCGTCTCTGACCAATATTGTGATGTGGGCATCAACAAAGGGATTCCCACGGGAGGATGACGGTGATGATGATGATGATGATGATGAGGGGGAATCTGCTTCATCATCTGCAGGAAGTAATATTTCGGTATGTAAATTCACCTGTTGCTCAATAAAGGAACGAAGACGAGCAGCCTTTGATGGATGACCAGCAAGAATAGTCAAAGATTCACCAGTCACCGCGTTTTTGAGAAACAGCTTCCCAATTCCCCCTTCCACTGTTGAAGTGACCCCTGCAAATAAAAATAAATGACGCCTGGGAAGCAGATTGGCGAGAGCATCAGGTTGTGTTCGTCTATCAGACTCTACCCTTGACACAGCGACCATCTCACGAC
Organism: Trypanosoma lewisi; assembly: GCA_036321185.1. Lineage (NCBI taxonomy): Eukaryota > Euglenozoa > Kinetoplastea > Trypanosomatida > Trypanosomatidae > Trypanosoma > Trypanosoma lewisi. The sequence continues at coordinate 34,064 of JAWVMQ010000163.1, read as the reverse complement.
TTAAAGAGTCTGTCATGGTTGAACTTTTACGAAACCCGGCCTGTTTCACATACGTTTCATAATACGTCTTGAATACTTTTGTCCCTTTTTCTAGTGGACCACCGGTTGCAATGAGACAGTCCGCAGGACCAACCACATACACTGGTGGACGAAGAAAGACTCCGTTTGGAAATAAATCTTTTGTATATTCCTCTACAGGTACATAAAGTGTATGGCGATCAAAAACCTCACCAGGGAGAAGTTTACTTTCCCGAGCATTTGTGTTCAATTTTAGTTTGCCACCAAAAAAGAAGGCGATAAGATGTTGATTAGATGACCAATTAAAGAACTTGCGACAGTCTACTGGAATTTCCTTGGGAATGGCATCTTCAAGGTGATTTCGCCATTCCATTACTTTACCCATAAGTTCATTACTTTGTGAAATGGCCAATTGGACGTTTGTCTTCAAACCATTATATTCCATCTCTGTTGTGCAAAGAAGACCATCCATACGGGTAGTAATAATAATAACTTGTCGTTGAGTAAGGGCACGTTCCATGTGTTTTCGGAATATAAGTTCTGTATTCTCCAAATCGCCACGCAGGTATTCTGTAAGTATTGCATACGGAATCTCATACGTTTCTTTACCCTTTTCCCATGCTTGTTTCACGGCGTCTAACTTTGGGGTTTGACCTCCATAGGACTTGGCTACATCCTCTAGACTGGCACCGCGGCCAAGTTTCACCTCATGTCCTGTAAGTAAATACTCTGCATACATGGTGTCCCATACTTTTCCTCCCCGACTAAAAAAACGACGAAGCTCCGCATCACGCCAAATATGAAGCAAATCAAATTTAATGTTATGACCAACTATCACATCGTAGTCATCAAGAGGTGGTAAAAAGAGTGAGTACTGAGATCCTCCCTCAACAAGATTACATGTACTTGTGACGTTAAAATCATCATATCGTAAAGCGTTATTTCGACTAAAATAACGACTTGGCATAAATACTTTTCCGGTATAATCACGTGCTCCTGAAAGAACAACATAATTCTCCCTTGTGAAAGGATTAGCAATACGTTTATATCGCCGTACTGTAGTCGTCTCAAGGTCAAGCACCAAATATCGCTTCAAAGCATCCAATGCCTTCTTCTCTCGTTCGAGTCGATCCGGATTTTCATAAATGTTTGAGCGCCATTGTTGCAGACGAAAAACAACCTCAGCATCATTTATGTTAACATTGTTAAGAAATGCTGAATGGGTCACGTGTGGAACGGGATTTTTACGCGCCTCTTCCTCTAAGCCATCTACTCGCTTCTTTGCCTTTTCAATATTTTCCTGTGGAGGAATGCTACTCACCGCTGACATAAGAGCTGGAGAAACTCGATGCAGACGATCTGAAAAGAGCTTGTTGGCAAGCGCCGTAAAGCCCTGTTGCAACTTTCTATCAATAACTTCCTCTTCTTTTCGGGTAGTGTTTTCAGGAAAACAATTTGTTCGAATTCTTGCCCATGTTCCACGAGGATCATTTTCTTTATCAAGGCCGTCAGAAACTTTTGTTCCCACAAAAAATTGAGCCAAACTTGAAACTTCCGCTGCAAAAAACGGGCACGATGGACGACAACTTCGAGCAAACGCAAGAAGTTGTGCTGATGTAGTGCGAGCTGTGGGAACAAAAAGAGAAATTGAAGAAGTTCCCTCACCGTACAGTATTCCATTCAAGGTATTTCGCTTTGCAGTTTCTTCTGCTAAACTTCGAATCATATGAACTGTTTGAGATCTCTTTTGAGCATCATATATTGTGACAATCATTGTATACCCCTCTGCAATGGTGCCCTTACCAACCCGCACATCAATGTCTACTACAAATACATTGACCGCCTTCACAACACGTCGTACAATTTGGTCAATTGGGTCCATAATTTTCCGGTTCCCCTTTGTACCAAATTTCTTGTGAATATTAAACAAGACACACCAATTAACAAGAGCATCTCGTGCAGCAGAAACACCACTGGCGCAATCTGAGGACGTATATGCTCCTGTCGTAAAATCGAACACAGATGGATCAGTTACCTGAGGTTTGTACACTTTTCCTGTGAGTTGAAAGGCCGAATGCTCCAAGCTGGTGGGAAGAGTCAAGCCTCGCACAAACTCTTGCTGACTTCTTAGTGCCAAGTATGTAATGCCCCACGTATCTGGAGCCAACACGAGTCGTCTGCGAGATTTTTCCTTTAAAACAGCCAAGGCATCCTTAAGAGGAATGGAACCGTCACTTGGAAATATGATACCCGCAATAAAATTATCTCCTATTCGCTCGTCCATCCATATCGCCGCCTTCCACAACATATCCTTCTTCATGCAGATGAGCTCATTTGTAGTTGCACAATAAAGAGCAAAATCGCCCTCCGCTTGGTTCCACCCGAGCGTAAAGAGGGCGTACTGGGCTCGTGCAAGCAGGACCATAACATTGGGTTGGGCGAGTACATTGGGTTGTGGTCTAACGGAATTTGACGGCATTCCATGATGTGGGGCAGGGGAAGCAGATGGAACTCTCGGATGACCCACCGGCTGAGCACCTGTCTGCTGCAGAACTTCACGTCGCACGATGAGCGTTGCATGAACCTTCGAAAGAAGATTCCATCGCAACTCTACGTCCTTCGTCCTGAAAAGTCGTCGCAGCATGAAGACTAAGAAAAAAAAAGAAAGAAGGTACCCTTACACGCAAAAAAAAAAAAGAGGAAAGGAAGAAAGGGAGCATCTTTGTCAATTTCCCACCAGAGTACATCTTTTTTTTTTTCCTCCCTCTATCGTAAGAACAAATTGCATTCCACAAAACGAAAAAGAAAGAAAAAGGGTACTTCCCGAAAAAAAAAGTAGAGATAATCTGGAAGAGAAATCCAGTTTTTAGAATTCATTACATCTAGGAGAAGGAAAGAAAAAAGAAATCCTTTTTATTACATCATTGGGGTTGTGTGTTATGTCAATTTACATTCATAAATTTGATTCTTGTTTCGTCGGCTGTTTTGCTTCAGAAAAAAGAAAAGAGAAAAAAAACCAAGAAATGACCCTTTCCCTTACACACACAGATACATACCCATAAAAAGAGAGAAAATTTAAAATGAAAAGAAAACAAAAAAATTGTTTTTGAGAGAGCACCCCCTCCCCCCAAAAAACACAGTTTCTATTCCACTACATCAAGAATAAGACCAACACCAGCAATTGTCCATTTCTTTGCAGGTTGCTTCGTCTTCAGCCAGAAACCGACCACAAAACCGGGCCCGCGTTGCTGGGTCTTGTAGACAGGACACTCATACTGGTCGCGTCGGTCAATTTTGGAGAGTGGCAGGGAGCGCACCGTCATGATGGGCATCTTTGGATAGAGCTCCTTCATTCTGCTTTCCTCAATACATCCGGAGGCTGTGTCCCAGCGAGCTCCTTCCATGGAGAGACCAGAAACATAACATCCATCTCGGGCACTTGTTTCAATTTGATCGGCAGATTTCTTCAAGACATCAACGACCAGTGCCATTTGATCAAGATCAAAACTGTTAATCATGGAGGTGGTTTGCATGATAGCTGTAAGGAATGACATGGGATTAAAAAAGAGAGAAATATTTGTCACCTTGGGTGTTTGTAACTCTCCTGTCCAGTTTACTAATTGATCATTTCGGAGGAGAAAATTTTCCATCCATGATCCAAGTGCACGTAGAGAAAGGAAGGAGACCTTTTCCCAAGCTGCAGGAAGTTTATCCAAGAAAATCTCATCAAATAACAGTTGCATAGATGCTGTCATAGAAAGGGCACCTTTAAGACCGAGATCTAACTCCTCAAGTGACGATTTCAGAACACCAATAAGAACATTCATACGCTCGCATTCTTGATAAAACACGTGCTGCTGAGGTGTACGCTCATCTTCAAGACGTTCAGCCAAGTCCTGAAGATTATGAAGTTCTGGAAGACGCTCACGAAGTTCATCAATCTTTTGCTGTACAACATCTTGGGCACTAAGCATATCACCACCTGAATGCTGTTTCGGTTGTAACTCATTAATGGTACGGAAAAGAACATCAGCTTGAACTGTACGGTAATTAATTTCAGCATTTGGATGGAGACCAAAAAGAAGAGGAGATTCTTGCGGAAAATCTTCACCATTTATTAACCAATCCATATATTCATTGTAACTCATAGGTGCAGGAACTTCCAATCCAGGAGCCAATTGAAGGTTATCGCAACATTCCGGCACAATATATGTTCGAAGATATGCCATGCACAAAACACGATCCCAATCATCTGTAATGTGCCCACCGTACATAATTTCACCAAAGACATATCTCAAATCCTCCCATGGAACCTTTGGTCGATCTTCGATGTAATTTGCCGCCACCTCCATACATGTGGTCAAGTCACCCGCATTAAAAGGATACACTCGGTTCCACCCCAATGCTCCAAACTTCTTACGTTCCACAACCACTGAATGAAAGAAGCACATGGAAAACATAATGCATCGGAATTCTGTTGGTTTTGCACTCTTTTCCCATGGTTCATCGCTGAAATTAGTCATTGCTCGAACAATATTAGAACGAATTCCAGTCGGGGGCTCAGATGTAAGTTTAATAGAGCGTTGTAAAACACCAATTGGGATAACATCAGATGGTTCTGCACTTAAAAAGACGCGGAATTCTGGGTGGCCCTTTGGTCCTTCAAAAGGAATATCATCATCATCATCATCATCATCACCATTTTGGTCGTTATTGGCGTCGTCGTGATCTTTTTTGTCTTTATCTGACCCTTCATTCTCCGTCTTGGAATCTCCTCCTTCTCCTTCTCCTCCTGCTTCATGTTCCGCCACATCCTCCGGTGAAAGTTCTTCCAAAGAGGCGTTGGAGTCCTTTTCGGAATATTCCCCCTCTCCATCTTCTGCATTTTTACTTTCCCGATCTGAATTGGAATCTTCTGTAATCTTTTTGGCTGCTGCACGCCTCTCGTCACGTTCCTTCTTCAGTTGTGCCATACGTGTGTAAATTTCCGCATAATTATCCAAGCGACGTTCCAAACTCTGAAGCCATTTTTGAACAAGATGAATATTGTTCAAAAGAGCCCATCCACCTTGAAGGAAGCACTTCTCTAGTGCTCGATCCGCAACAATCTCTTGGCCTTGGCCAAGTGAAACATTATAGAGTCGTTCATTATCATACGTGTATCCAAGTTTTCGTCCAGCCTCCTCCACGGCTCTCACCGGATCCACACCTGGTGAAAGAATAAAGAAGAGTGGTGTTGTCGCCGTAGATTCCGTGATAGATACAGAGATGTCAACAGTCTGGTCAGACACAAAGAATCGTCCAATGCTATCACACACAAAAGTTTCCAAGGCAGAAGTAAGGCGATCGGGACGCAAGCAACGTAATACGAGTAAACGTTGGAATTGCGTCAAATTTTTCCATTCTGATGGCATTTTTTCCAACTCAGGTTTCTCCAACTCAGCCCATTGTCTCCAGCGATTATTTTCCGCCATATCCATGGGTAAAAGATTAAATGGTGGTACAGATCCCTCAACATCGGCAAGTGCTTGGACTGCAGCCCAATTCGGTTCAGGACACCATTCCACAACAGTCTCTGGGCGTATCACACCCAATTTTTTCTTTCCACGAAGAAGAAAGTCAAGTTGTTTTACGTCAATGTCACCACGACGTTGAAGAATTGCAAAGGTCAGTAAACTAGACAAAATAAGCTTGTGTCGCTCAAACAAACCGCGAGAAACATACGCAAAGACACATTCCATAATAGATTGAAGTACATTCTCCACACGTTGCTTGACATCCTTCTTATCTTCTGGTTGTACAGCCCTATTCAAAGCCTTATTAAAGACTACCATAAAAGCTTCCAAGGAGTATTGGTACATATGATCAATCTTCCAGAGCTGATCAATTTGGAAAAATAATAAAGCTCCACGTACAGCCACAGAAGTATATGTCAACCGATTCTGAGCAATATCCTTCTGGGTAGCGACAGCTTGGGAAAAGGAAAGACCTATTTCCTTGGCTTTCTTCTTGGTATTTTCAAGATTCTCAATAAGTGCAACATTTTCCAAAATGTCACCTGTAGCATTTGTTAACTCATAAAGAAGACCATCTTCACATTTCTGAAGTTCAATCGTCATAGTGTTCATTTGACGAAGAAGAGTTCCTCGTTTCTTCTCAAGATCTGGTCGTTCTTGGTTCACAACAACTGCCAATAACTGATCCTCAAGACCAACCTCTGTCACCATAAAATTAATTAACGTTGTTTGAGCATTCACCTCAGGACCATATGATGGATTACCAAGTTTTGTTTGTAATACCAAACGGAAATTGGAATTGTACTCCACTTCTGTTGCACCCAGTTTTATATATACACGCCCTCCCTTTTTAAAAGTCTGACGACTCAGTACACCATCCAATACAGGTTCAATAAACTCACCCAAAGATTCAATTACACATGGAAGACCTTCTTCAATACATGTTTGAAGAGTTCGTTGCCATGTTTTTTGTGATGTTTGAATCACCTTCAGACCATTCTTTTCCTCACGTGTACGAATCCATTTAATACCTTGAAGTTGTGGGTCAATAATTAAAGGCCATCGGGTACAATTTGTCAAAATTGCACCATTTTCTGTAGAAATCCGATCCGATGGTAAACCTTCATTATTCCATGATGCAACAGTAGCCTCTGATGTGAGAACATTCATTGTGATATCAAGGTTTTCTGTCATGGGAATACCCAACTCTTTTACCTTAGGGACCCAATCCTCAATCACTATACGCTCACGGAAGGCCTTGGAGAAGGGACCAATGTATGATACAAAAGAGGCTCCCAAAAGAACGTCACCCACCAAAAGATCACTGGCAATTTGAAGTTCCTCAATCGTTTTACCCCATCGAACACTTTCATCAGCTAAACCTGTCACAAGACGTTGAGCAAGATCCATTTTAAGTTGTGTTTTCTTTGCCTTCTGTTCAATGGCGTTGGCAGAGGCCACGGCATCATCATACTGAGAAATAAGGGCAGTAAGTTTGGCATTAAGATCGGCAACTTTATCTTGAATTTTCTTTAGGGCGGTTTTACTCTGATGTAAACGTTCTTGAGCTTCTGCCAATCTCTCCTCCTTGGGGCGAACTTCACATCGGACTAGATGATACTTGTTAATACCAATAGCCCATTTACACAAACCAGCTGCAGCAAAAGATTTGGTTTTAATATTATCCGGATCAAAAGCGGGATTTGTAATGTACATTTGAATTTGGTCTATGCACGGTTGTGGAATATTATTTACATCAAATCCCTTTAATTCGGCCAAGAAACGATCCACTTGATTCATCATCTTTTTACATTCTGCCCAATTTCTATTTTTTACAGATGGAATAGAACGAGGATTGGATGTAAGAACACGGACACAAATAGCTACCATTTGTACATCCACGGGAGGTTTACCCAAATTCTTCAACTCGGAAATAGATGCCTTATCCAGTGTATCCAGTGCAGCGAGAGCTTCTTCTACTAAAGGCCTGGCTTTTGCCAAATCTTCTGCACATTGACTTTCAAAAGTCTCAACCTCTGCCACAATTTTATTTGTCTTTTCTTCTTCCTTAGCCGCAATAGCACTCTGTTCTTCCACAATAGCTTTTTCTCTTCCTACCGTTTCCATCAGAGCTGCAGTCTTTTGTCGTGCTTCCTCCACTTCCACACTTTCTCGTTGAAGAACTTCTTGTAAGGCGGCCACCTGGACTCCAGCTTCCTTAATTTTGTCAATACCACTTACCAAACGCTGCTTCCTGTCATCCAAATCGTTACGCCTCTTTGAAAGTAAACCTTTATAGAATGCAATGAGTTCCAAGAAGGACTTTGGTGTTGTGTATGCGCGTCGTTTTTCATGCAAAAAATATTCCTCGCATGTTTCTGTTACCTTCTCTTGGCAAAATGCCATGAAATCTGCAATATTCTGTGTCATCTCTGGACCTCCAAGTTCAATTTCTGACAAGAAACGACGAGCCACAGATCGAAGAGCTTGCTCTGGCCAACGTAAGAACCAATCAATCACAGTAGTATTAGCAAGTGCAGGAAATTGTCGGCACCATGCGGCAAAATTCTTGCTCACCGGTGAAAAACATAAGATAATATGAAGATTAGATCTCACCTTGTGGATAAAATACTCCCAACAAACATCAGGGTTTGAATAATCCGTATAACCTGCCGCTTTTACTTCGTTTGTAATGGAACCAATAATACCGTCACGTTCATCCTGGTTAAATAACTCCGGAACGTTACCACTGGCGAGCATATCATTAAGATACACCAACATATCTTGTGTTACAATTTGAGTATCTGTAATAATAAAAGCAAATGGATATCCCTTCAAACCACATTTACGGTATAATTCTTGCATATCTGTACGGAATTCAAGAATACCATAGCTGCTTGTAACCAGAATCTGGAAAATATCATGACCATTAATAAAGGATGAAAGTCGAGCAAGGGATTGTTTACCGGAACCTCCAACACCCACCAACAGGGCATTACCACGCGGATTAGATGTGATACGGGCAATACGACAAAGATGCTCCACGGCCTGGTTAAATAATACAAGATCCATGCGAGCATAGTTTTCATTGTATTCATTTAACTTCTTAACAAGAAAGGTTTGTGCCGCATCAATGGTTATTTCATCATATACGTTCTCTTCTCCCTCTGGAGTCGTATGGAAAGGTCCCCACAGTAAAGGTTCTTGCACCAATTCTTTTGGATTAATATCCGGAAATCCAGCACGACCCACCACTTCCAAAAATAATGCATCATAGCGAACCATGTCATCTGGATCAGACATACGATCTCGGAAAGTGCGATTACATTCATGCGCCCAAAGTCGTGCAAACTGCATTGGGGTGGTATGAAGCTTAGGGTGACACTTACACAAACCTTGGAAAATGTTAAACATTTCGCGCATATTCCATTGATAATGAAATTTAACAGCTGTTGGGAAGAATTGTTTAGAGATCAAATGGTGAAGCTCAATGGTGGCATTCGTAATAAGTGTCGTCATTGCATCCCGAATATCACGTGTAAACTTCTGTGTATGTGCTTTAAGAATTTGTCCATAAATGCTTACCAAATCTGCTCTTTCTGGCATATTTGTAGAAAAGACAGCAAAATGTCTTAAAAGACGATCCAAAATAGTGAAAGTACCGGATTTTGGATTCATCGCACCAACATAGCGAAGATCAACAACCTCCTTTTGTATAATTTTTACACGATCGTACCAGAAACCATAGTTGATATGCTGTTGAAGGAGAGCAATAGCTTCTTGTGTGCCATATTTATCTGGTGCAGGCATGTTCATATCATCCAAGAAAAAGACCAATTTTTTGCGATTAAAAGGACCATATGTTCGTCCAGAACGTTTTTCAAGTGATTGTTCCATCACAGCCTGAAGACCACTGGAAGAAGTACGTGCATTGAAAGAAATAACACGGAATAAAACATGTTCATTATCGAGGGATCTTAATTTCGACATGATCAAATTTGTTTTACCAGTACCTGCCGTTCCAACAAGCATGACAGACTTGGCATTGTCTACAAGTAAACTCATTAAATGTGACATACGTACACTATCGGCTGTCTGTACAGAGACCGTAGAAAGTTGTCTATCAGGGTCCGGTACATAGGGTTGAACAAGATCACTCCATGGTTTCCATTCATATTGAAATACACCATTTTCATCCTTGCTCTTGTCTACATAAAAGTCAAACACAGACCCCACATCACTTATCTTCATATTGGCAAATTCTTTTTTCCATTGATTGGAGAAGTTCAGTCGGAGGTCGATACGTCCATCAGATCCTGGTAAAGGACCACCAAATGCCCAAATAACAGCAAAGGCAAAATACTTTTCATAAATTTCAAATTGATTGGGATGCTTGGCAATATCATCCTGAGTCGCAGGGGTAAAAATACCCTCCAAAATGAAGCAAACAGTCTGTATCACATTGATATCCATAATCGACACAATAGTTTTCATACCACGTTTCCAGAACTCAAAAACAAATGGAATATATTTATCAAATAAACTATCAAATATTGTTCCTTCACGTTTATCTCGTGTAGCAATCCATTTATCTTTGAAAGGACCCCAACCAAGATCACTTTCATTAATAAAGACAACACCAGCTCGAGATACAGTAGCAGGAGAGGCATTACGCAAATGAGATACTTCAAATATCATACGCATAGAGTCTGTTAGTGGAATACGCTCATTTGACACCAATGTTAGCATCTTATTATCATCCATAACAGTATTCATAGACTCAATCCATTCGGCATCAATAATACCATCCAATACAATCCATTTCATATTACGTTTCTTCTTTGATTCCAAAGCATAATCACGGAAGATGTTAGATAAGATACCATCTCGCCATTCTTTATTGGGAGTAAAATATCCATACAATTCATTAGAAGTAATAGCCTTTGGATTTAAGCAAGAGGAAACAGCCTTGGCCTTCCATTCATCCTTATGTAATTTAGTGAGTGCTCCCTGTAGGCATTTCCAACATTCGGTCTTTCCACAACCAGCAGGGCCCAAGACAAAAACAGAGTGACGTACATGTAAAAGTTCTTCATATTGGACACATTTCAATATAAAAATATCATTTTCACCAGGTAGATTACCTTGTTCTTTGCAAACGGCTTTACATGCTGCTACAAGATCAGGCTTATCCTTTTTGGGAACTTCCAAGTTTGGAAATAAAGAACGAATAAGACCCATGAAAACGTAGACGTCATCTTTACTTAGTTTTGCCATATTGGTATCACGCAAGGCACGCATAAGAACGTTACGTTCTGGAATGTCTGGATCACCGCGTTTTAAAGCACCAGCAATATAAAGCACGGATTTCACAGCACGCAGACCCCAATCGTAGTGATCCTGAGGAGAGAGAAGTTCCTTATTTAATCGGTAAAGGGTAACAAACTTGAGTGCAAGATCCTTTGCATCACCAAATCCTTCAGCAGCCAACATAATCTCACAAATGTTTTTGAGGTCTGGAACAACCATGGCACAAGGTCGAAAGAGTGATTTAATGTTTTCAGGAAGTTCAGTACGACCCGCATAACCAGGATTCATCGTAATCCACATACCCACTGAAGTGATAATGGAAATTTCTTCATCCATGAAACGAAATCGTTGTTTTTGCTCCTTTAACGCATTCAATATGGAACCCACTTGTGTGGCAACAACAGATAACACTTCAATAGAAATACGATTAAACTCATCAAAACAACCCCAAGAACCAGACATGGCTAAACCTTTAAAAATTTGCCCCAAAGTAATATAGTTCATTTGATCTGAGCAATTAAACACATAACAAGCAATACCCATATTTCTTGCAAGATCCTTAGTCGTTTCTGTTTTTCCAGTTCCTGCTGGACCAGCAGGGGCTCCTCCCTTCTTCAAACGAAGGGCCTGGGTAAGGGTAATGTAGCAACGATCTGTAAGTTTAGTAATAACAAGACAACCACAAAGTCCAATGTATTCATAACCGTTAATAAATTCAGCATCTGCAATACGAATTTCATTTCCCTTCGCATCATCCCAATAATAACGTAATTGAGATTGCCAACTAAAAGCATCTACAGCGTCAACACGCTCATCCACCATAGTTTGTACAATATCACGATTATGAACGTCAATAGTAATTAGATGGACGAGCATTTTACGTTCATTAGAGGTACGGTCAATTAGCACTTCTTTGATAAGGCTATCCAGTTGTGTCTTTTGGTTTTTTAAACAATCTTTCATACCGAGATCATTACCTTCTTCAATTTGAATAAATGCTTGATGAACTTCTGTCGTAAACCAAATACGTGAAGCTACAATAACTGCCTGACAAGGATATTGATAAATCCATTCATTTCGTGGTTTTTCAATATAACTTGCATTGGCTTCCTTGATATGCTTCTTCACAGACTTTTTCATAGCAGTAATAAGACCATTAAGCCAAACTTCAACAGGGCCTTCACAAGTGTAATCGTTTTCTAAACTTACCTTTTCACCTTGAACAGAAATCATCTCGTACGTATCCTTGGGACCCGCACGGGGGTTAGGATTATTTGCAAACGTAAAGGTGTCAACAGAATCAATAATTTTGCTCATATGCACCATAACAGCCCTGGGATCTGAACCCTTTGAAAGAATATCAATCAAATCTGTTGCAGAAACAAAGAAGAACCGTGGGAAAATCTTTCGCTTTGTTTCCAAGTAGTCCGCAAGGGATTTCTCGCACTGTGCCAAAATTTCTTGAATGTAATTAAGAGTGAGATCAAGTTCCTCGTTTCGTCCCAAATCATTCTTAAGGGACTCACTACAAATCACTTCAATGACATTGGTATATTTATGTGCGTGACTCATAAGACTTCTGAAAACACGATCTGCTTCAGCAAAGTTCTTTGCATCTTCAGGAAGTTGCTCTTTAATATCTTCAGAGCGAACAAAGATAGGGAATAAATTCATCCATTGCCTCTGTATATCCATCCATTTTCCGGTACAAGTGTCTACAGCCCCCAGATTCTTTTGCCAAAGAACCACCTTGTCATAAAAGTATTCCACAAATCTATCGGAAAGCATGGAAGAAAGAGCATTGTTATCGTTCTCTAACTGTTCTACAACATCGTCTACAGATCCTAAAAGGTATGTGTCAAGATCTTCATCCAAGTAGTAGGTAAAAACCATTTTTTCCCAGATTTCAATAATTTTATTAAGATTCGTCTCAATTCTCAATTCTTTATCGGCCTTCTCCACAATATTTGCAACTTCATCCGAATACTTGTGTAGTCCAAGGGCAAATAATTTTTCTAATGTAAAATCACTCGCTTCAGGATCAATATTACCTGGCTGTTTTGTAGTAGATACCAACAATTGCCAATGTCGTGGCCGCATAGATGGAGAACTCAAGGACTGACATAATGGCAATGACGTTCGCATATTACGTACTTGCTCATCCACGCCCTTAAAGCAATCCCATGACTTTACTTTCATTGGTTGTTGTTGAAGTTGTTTAGAAAGTTTTTTACATTCATCTTCAAACAACGAGACATCGGCATTCTTAAAAGTAGACTTCATCCAATCACTGAACTGAGACATGACGTGTTCATTCAAATCCCATACTTGTTTCAACATCATCAAATCATGGCGACACTCCCTAATTTCTTTAAAATGGGAAGAAGTTAAATCAAATAATTCTTGAAGATTTTGAAGCTCCTTCGCCTCCTTCTCAATCTCTGTAAAATGTTTGTAAACATCATCCAGTTCATTATATACAGTACGACGATCTACAGGGTAACCAAACAAACGTTTTTGTTTAAATTCTTGGGCTTCCTGACGTAGTTTTTCCTCAAATAACGCAACTTGCTCCTTCACCTTTTCAGCCTCACGGTCCTGTACAATAGAATTCTGTGCTCTCACATTCAAAGCCTTCTTGTTGAGCGCAACCCATTGCTCAGGTGCAGGCTTTCGTAATTCATCCAACTTCTCAATCTTTGCCAATTCCACCTCTAATGAAGATGATGTATTCGCATGACTCTTCAGCATACGAATGGCCGCTTGAATAGGAGGGAACATGCCTCCTGTTTCGCCATTTTCATCTTCACCAATCACCTCCTGATTCCTTCGACGGCAGTCTCTAATCCAACGCATAACACACTTCAATGATTCCACACTCCCGTCAAGTACCTCAATATCTAGACCTTTATCTGCCTCGCTCATAAACTCGTAGAGATTCTCCAAATCGGTTGATATTTTATTCATCAAATAATCAGAGAACATATCTTTCCATTTCTTGCAGATATCCCGTAAAGCTGCACGAAGTGGTTTGACGTCGATAGAAACAAAACTTATAACTCGTCTTTCTTCCGTGTTATTGATTCTATTGCTGATACGTTCATAATCCGTAATGGAACGATCAAATTCTTGCAAACTCACACCAAAATATTCATTGTTTGTTGTTGGGGCAGAGTCTTTAGCAAAATCCTCCTCCGTGTAGCTGGCTCGTCGCTTGACAACCTTATCCTTCTCCAAAAAAGCAGTGAAAGCCTTCTTTCGATCTGTTTCCCATAAATGTCTAAACTCATCAAACGTACGACGATATTCCTCACAATCTTCATAATTCTGTGTCAATAAATCTTCAATCTCAGACTTCAATCGTTTCACCTCTTCATTATTTCCCACCTCGGTAGTATAATTTTCTCCCTCTACAAGAGGTTGGATTAACCCTGCCGCAGACTCAATGCTTACTATAGCATTGTTTAATAGTCGCTGAACAGAATGCTCTCCCTCACTTGTACTTTTTATATGTGGTTCAAACCGAGAACATTGAGTAACTCCTGCAGTTGGCTTTGACAAGCTTAACCTCACTTCCACGAGGGGTATGCCTTCATTATCAGCGATCCACTCTGGATCCAACTGTTTCCGTAGACAATTCAATGAATACAGAACAGATTCTGTAATGGATTTCTTTAATATGGTATCCACGTATTCGACATACTTCATCCATGATTCAGAATCTTCTGCTATAAGAGGAGAACCTTCACTTTGTTTGAGATTATTTACAGCTTCAAAACTTTCACGTAAAAGTGCATGAATCTGTTTTCCACGTTCTTCAATATCACGGTGTCGAGTTTTAATGTGCTCATCGAGACTCTTCCATAATTCATTCTCTGTCATAGTCTTTGCACCATCACTGCGGTTAAGCGGCAAAAATTTATCTGCTTTGCGATACTCTTCCACAGAATCTGCCATTCGCTTGACATTTGTGTGAAATGTTGATACAACACGATCAATAGCACCCACTTTTTGAAGCGCTTCATCAATAAACGAATCCACTTCTTCTGCATCTTGCCAACGAACTTGTTTCATACCCCGTTGCATAATATTCTCAAATGCATCCAACTCTGTTTGAATAAGCGGCATTTCATCTTCCCGACGTAATGTGTTCATAAAACCATTATAAGTTGAACTTACATAATCGAGTTTCATCGTCTGGGCGCGGTATGTTTCTCGCTTTTCAAATACAGCCTGAACATCTGAAGGAACTTCAAGTTTCTGTCGATCACGTCCATCAAAAGAATTCATAATCTCCAAGTAATACACCTCTCGCAAAGTTTTTACAAGAGCAGCATCAAAATTTACCTTCAACTTGTTGTTACTATCCATTTCTAAGAGAGGCAACTTCAACTTGTCCACACTTATTGCACCAGCATCTGCGCACCATGCCTCATATTTCTTTTGGATAGCGTCGCTTAACTCACTTCTTAATTTTTCATATAGATCCATCGTCTCTTGCCCATATTCACTTTCAAGAAGAACTGGAGAAAGTTCAGAAACACGGCTATGTGATTCATTGATTCGGTCTAACAACGCACTACACCTTACAACTGCCGCTGCAAGTGGAGGAATGTTTGGATACGACGATGTAGATTCACCTTGGTAAAATACCTCCTGAACTGTAACAAGATCTTCGTGAAAACTCTCCAAAACAATATTTTGTTTTTTAGACCATTCCAACTGAACAATCGTGTGATCTGTAAATCCATCAAATGTATCAACTGCCTTGAATACTTCTGAAATGGCTTTCGCCTCATCAATAGTTGTCACAAGAATGGCACCCAAACGTCGCTCAAGTTCTCGAATGGCGCTTCGAAATTCCGAAAAATCCGTATCAAAACGAGAATCATCCACATCAAGAAGATCATACTCCACAGAAAAAAATTTCATATAGGCCTCATCAAATTCAAGTTTAATTTCCTCAGCCTCTTTCGTATGAATCTGAGTTTTCGTGCCTCCCACCTTAATGTTTTCCATCTTGTCAAATAACACGCCGGTCTCCATAACATCCAAAAGATCATGACAACGCTCCAAAAACACATCCAATCTAGAAAAAAATGCAGAATTTTGAAATTTCCACGGACGCGATGAGGTAGATACATAAGATTTGTAATGAAAGTATGCTGCCTTAAACTGTCCACAGATACCGAGTGTTTCTCCCAGTCGTGTTAAGGCATCTTTCTTTTCCAGATTTTTAGAAAATTCTTCAATGTTCACATGCTCTGCTGCCATTCCAATAAGATCATTGCATACCAAGCGAAGAAGAACAACCAGGCGCATTGATGTGTTGTAAAAACCTGACTGTGTCCAGAGAAGATAAAAATAGTGAAACAATCTTTTAAAGGTTCCGCTTGATGCCAATTCAGTGAATTCCATGTGCCCAGGGCACGCAGGACTCATTGCCTCAAACTCTGGTTGAATTGGCTTAAGAAAGCGGTAGTTGTCCCTCGCCTCTGCAGAAGATTCCTTCAGTTCATTTATGAGCTGAAAAAAGGGAGCATAATAACTGCTTTCAGCTTTTTTGAGAATAACAAGAATCTTTATAGCCTTCACTGAATAGACTTGTTCTTCCAAATTGGCCAAATTATCTGCTTTACTCTTCCAAAAGGCAATTTCATCTAATGGGCCAGGTCGTATATCTTTTCCGGCCATGCTTTCAGTCATTTCCTCCGGAGATGAATCAATTGCAGCACGAATCTGGGCAGTCCAGGCAATGATGGAACTCTCCAAGCAATAAATAAATTCAGATTCAAAAGGGCCATCACTAACTCTGGAAGGCAATTGAACTTGCGGCATTGGAAGAAGTGTCTTGCCCTGACTAAGGCCCAGGGTTACCAGCATCTGCGCCAACAATCCATTTGTGTCATCCATGAGTTCAGCAACAGCGACATCAGGAACTTGACTCACATTCTTTTTCTCTCGTTTTATGAGCTGGGCATAGACATTTCGGGTCATAGAATTGAGTCCAGAGAGTGTATCTGGGCAGAGATCACCAAAAACGATCGTTGTCTTCATATGTTGATCATCGCCAATCCTTTCGCGCTTTGTTTTGGAGAAGTAAATGCCCTTCTTCCGGAACTCCTCGGGAGGCTCAACACGTGCAACAAGAACTCCACCAGAAGTCTGGTATACATAAAGATGTCGTGCATCTGCCGTGTCAAGAAACTCATTGATCTGTCCTCGGCTCTCCTCATTGTCAATCATTTTTCTTGTCTCCACAGGCTTTGCCTTCATCGCCATAATAATACGCTGCTCAAGCCATTGAACCCGCTTGTCGACAGGTGCCTCTTCCTTTTCTCCTTTTGCCATCGTCACCGTTTCCTCTTTCTTTTCTCTTCTTCCTTTCCACTTCTTCTTTGTTCTTGCTCTTTTGTTTTTCTTTTTTGCTCTTCCTTCCCTTCTTATTCTCTCACTATACGAATATATATATGAAAGAGAGTAAAAGAAAAAACGAAAGAAAGACTAGAGAGATATACAGTGAGAGTGTACGGATATAATTCGCGAAATTGACATCGCATGCCACAAGCACACAGAAATATGTATACAAACATACACATGCATATATACCAAGTAATCTTTTAAAAATAAAACCAGGAAAACAAGAATAATGAAATGGAGCATAGCTCTCACAGCTGCGTTTTGTTCCCAGGCCAATCCCAAGACGACGGAAGAAGCACGCTCCCGCCCACACAAAAGCGGGATAAAAGGACTCCATTTATTCATTCATCTCAAATTCCGATTACATTTAATCATCCTTAAATTCGCATTTTGTAGTTCTGCTTTCTTTTTCTTCCTTTCATCTGTTCATTTTTTTTTTTTGGTTGCTCGCTTGTGCTTCGTTCTTCGTTCCTTTCTTCCTTTCCACTTCTATCTTTCTCTTCAGTTTCCTTTTCATATGTATATGTATTTTTGTTTTATGTTCAGTTTTTTTTTTCCGGTTCAATTTTCGTTGGCTCTTTTGTTCTCTTTCCTAGATCTTTGTAATGTTTAGGGAAAAGTCAAAAAATTTAGGGAGTAAAATAAAAAGAGAATGGGTGCACTACCCTTCCTCCCCCTTCCTCTTATAGCCTCCTCCTCCTCTCTTTTCCATTTTTTTTCTTTCCTTTTCACCTCTTATTGTGGTGGTGGGCCACCAACGCCACGACGACCCGCCTTCATTATTTCGTCGACAAGGAGCAGTTGGGACACAATGTCACCTGTTGCCTCCAGAATACTCTTCTTCACAATTACGTTATCAAGAATACCCGCGGCCAGAGGATCAACTACACCTCCCGTGTCGAGACGAAGGCCTACCCAACGATTCTCCAGGCGTGCCGCCCGACTGGCCTCTTGGAGGGAAATAAGACACTGTTGAACATCCAGGCCTGAATTTTCTGCCAGTGTCTTGGGCGTTACCAACATCGCATCCGCGTAGGCACGTACACCAATTTTTTGCTTTCCTGAAAGAGTGTCAGCAAATCGGCTCAAGTGATCGTGCAGAGCAACTTCAAATGCAGCAGCACCAGGCACAGCACCTCCAATTTCATAGGCATTCTTAACAGCACGAATACCGTCACGAATAGCATCCTTGATTTGAGCAATAGTGTGGTCATTTGGTCCCTTCACCACCAAGGTACAGCTCTGACCATTACTGACATCTTCAACATACGTGTATTTATCTTCTCCCAAAGTGTATTCCTGTACGCGACCAGCCTCTCCAAGAACCTCAGGAGTTAAATTTTCAGTCGTGTTTACTGCTTCACCTCCACAAGCTAAAACAAGACGCTCCATATTGCGTCGCTTAGCACGTCGAAGAGCCAATATGCCCTCCTTTGATAACATCTCTAGAGCAATGGCATCAATGCCCTTCTGATTTATAACGACAAATGAGCGATTATTTTCTTTGGTACAGACTTGTTTTTTGAGCGCAATAATATCCCGAACACGATCATCTGTAATCTTTCGTTCTGCCGAAACCATGCGAGCCTTTTCTGTAGGATCCTTAAAGTAAAATCCGGCGTTGAGCTCACTCCTTTCGTATTCCAAGGAAACATTGCAAGTCAAAATGTACGCATTTTCCAAATACTTTGGCATATCGTCATTGCGACCACCATGATCCAAAACAATACCATTGACAAACGTCGTGTCCGTGCTCAGTCGATGTTTCATGTGCATAATTTCAATCATGTGCAAGTCAATGTCCTTCCCGCTTGAAGGCGCAATTGCAAAAACGGCATCAACAACTGCCTCAGCAAGCTGCCCGGAAATATTTGAGCCCACTTTGGTAGAAAGAACAGAGCGAGCAACATTTGTCAAAAGCTCACGTTGTTCATCCCTGGAAATCTTCAATATACTCTCCTCAAGGAATTTCAATGCCTCAATACGAGCCAAACGAAAACCTTCTGTCAAAATGCGTGGATGAAGACCATCTTGAATATACCTCTCACATTGCCGCATCATTTCCCCAATAACGAGCACCGTACTTGTGGTACCATCACCCGCAATGTCATCAATGGCTGTTGCTGCACGAGCTATAAGAGCTGCAGTTGGGTGTTGGATCTGCATTTCTCCTAGTAGAGTGTTACCGTCCTTTGTTATTTTAATCAGACCAGCACCGGAAACCAGCATCTTCATCGTTCCTCTGGGGCCCAGATTCGTCTTGAGTACCTCCTGTAAGCCACGGGATGCAGCCATATTTATCTCTAGGGCACTGGCTTTTCGAGCTTGCCTCCCTCCGGGATTAATGTAGGCCAAATTTGTCGACATTTTTATGCGCAAGATTCTTCAATACTAGAACCCACCCCCACCCCCCAAAAAAAAAAGGAGAAAAAAATATTACTACTCATCAAAGAGAAAAACACAAAAAACAGATGAAGCAATCACCTGGAAAACAACAACGAAAGAAGGCAACAAGAGAAAAAGAAAAAGGATTTTTTTGCTCTTATGATTGCAGAATAAGGGAATGCTTTACAAGCGATGGTGTTGTAGTGACTAAATACCATAGGAAAAAAAGAAAGAAAAAAATAAAATAAAACAAAATAAACGTGTAGCAGGAAAAATATACCTGAAAACACAAAAAAAAGCAAGCCAGATGTATATCGTGTCTACCACGTGGGGTCCTTGTTTCCAGTCTTCTTCTTGTCATTCAGCTCAAAGTGCTTTGTGCGCTTAAGCACATTCTGGATGATGGACTTGCAGCCAGAGCATTGAAGCTTCAGGACAATTTTCTTCGTCGTCTTGGCCTTCTTGTGGAAGATAGGCTTCGTCTGACCACCATAACCAGACTGCTTACGGTCGTAACGCCTCTTACCACGTGCATAGAGACGTGCCTTGCCAGCCTTGTACTGCACAACCTTGAAGCTTTTGTGGGTGTTGCACCTCTTATCAGGGCAATGCATTGTTTTCTTCTTTGGGTAGTTCACCATCTTGGCTATTCCCCGCCACACACACACACACAGAAAAATCAACAAAAGATTGAAAAGCTAGGAGAGAAGAAAAACACCAACGAAAGAAACCATATATACAAACAAAAAAGGAACGACACACAGATGACTCGTTTCAATGCATGAAAGCAACTCTACACCAACCATCATTGCGTACATACGCACATATTCCCCACACCCCTACACGGGGCATCGTAAGAAACTCCTCGTGAAATCAGCAAACAACTATCTCCCCCCCCTTTGCCATGCGTCCACATGATCTCCAAAGAGCATTTACCGTCTCACAAACAAACGTGAAAATGAGGAGTGAATCAAGAAGGCAAAGAATACAATCATCACAACAAACAGGAGTTTACATAGACCAAGGCAAAGCCATGAAGAAAAAACTCACTATCAATAATAATAATAATAATAACAAAAAGAGGAACATGCCTTCCCGCAGAAAAAAAAAAAGAGTATACTCAAGATATCACAATGTTTCCTAACTTCAACCACTTATTTCCATTTTCCCATTCCAAATCTCATCGCTTAAAAAAAAAAGATTCCTTGTTTTCCTTTTATGAATCCCACCCTTGAATAGAAATAATAAAAAAAAAAACTTAACTTTTCATTTTCTTTCCCATTCACTTCAAAATTAAAACATCATAAACACACACATACACACATAAGAACTCACAATCACAAAGCAAGAACAAAAAACAAAAAGACCTTCCAAATTTTTTTATTTTTATTTTTGGATCTGTCCTCCAACAAAAACCTCCACCAAACAAAAGAGACGACTAACAGCAAACTTTAGAAAATAGATCGGTTCCAGGTAAATAAATTATTAACTCAAAGTTCCCTTGACTAATGTATGCTCACGGCTAATTTACACTCCCGCCACCAGATTACACACTCAGACGGATTTCTTGACTTTTCGTTTTCTCCTCCTCTTTTTTTCCTTTTCAGAAAATAAGATGGAAAGAGAGAAAAAAGGAGTGGGAGAGCATTTTCAGATTCCAAAAAAAAAATGCTTTTTTTTTCTTTCTTCCTATTTAGTCGCTATTGTGTATTTTATTTTTCTTATTTCTTATTTTCACATTATTACAGACTCTCAGAGGAAAAGGGAGAACAACAATAGAAAAAGAAAAAAAACTGATCATAGAAGCATCTGGCAACCATGACTTGGCAGAATGTACACGGGTTGCGGATCGTGCGCTTGGGAGACAAATCCCTGGGGCGCAAAGGCCGTGCCCGGAACACCTAATGGTGTAGCAAGACCTCTGGGATAGTTTTCTCTGTGTTGATACGGCAAAATGAGTGAAACAACTGGAGCGGCAGTGAGAAATTGAGCTGATGAATCACAAATCACTGGACTTACAGCCCCTGTTGAATCAATATACAAAGGAGGAGCCCTCTTTCCAGGAGCCATGGCCTGTGCGTATGTCACTGCGGTATTGGGAGCCGGATTCCTCGAGCGAAGAATAATAGATTTCCGCTTTTCAACATCAACGTCTTTAATCATCTTTGCCACAGTAAATGGATGGGGTGTATATGGAAATGGAAAAGGTGCCTTTCCATCTACACCATCCACACACTGGCACGCATCCAAAACATTAAGAAAATGAACAAAAACCATATTATACGGTGATGGCCCCCCGACAATACACGATTGTGGGTGGAACGAGACGCATGACACAGGACCAAAATTGGCTTCACAATAACTTTTTACTGTTTCTGCTGCAATATTACCAGGTACATTACGTATATACACAATATTTGTGCTTACATGGGAGTTCAATGTTGAATCCCAGGTACTTCTTTCAGAAAGCCGCACCTGAAGAATATTCCCCTCCAAAACTGCACAATTCATAGTTTCACAGGCCCTCTTTGCAATATCAATACTCTCAAACATAACAAAAGCTACACCACGCGACATACCTGTTGCAATATCCAGAAGAAGTTTAACATGAAGAACCTTTCCAATAGTTGAAAATAAACTCCTTAACTGCACACCATCCACACTGGGAGGTATGTTTGCTATGTACACACTGCAGCCTCCCAGCGCGACATTAGAGCTGGTTTCGTTTGGCAATTCCATCTATAAACTTTTAAAGCAGTCGTATTTCAAAGAAAAATGAAAGAATAAAAACCAGACGAAAAGTAAGGAATACACAAAACCACAGAGATTAAA
This sequence comes from Trypanosoma lewisi, assembly GCA_036321185.1. Lineage (NCBI taxonomy): Eukaryota > Euglenozoa > Kinetoplastea > Trypanosomatida > Trypanosomatidae > Trypanosoma > Trypanosoma lewisi. The sequence goes on along the minus strand of JAWVMQ010000163.1, from coordinate 11,583 downwards.
TTGCAGATACATTTTTTCTTCTTGCTCACAAGCACACACAAACACACAGACACAGATTAAAAAAAAAAAGAACATCATCCTTTGCTCACCAGCAACATTGGGATGCACCCATTAACACTGAATTACAGAAGGCCAATACAGCTACAACAATCAAATGATCTTTTTTTATTTTCCTCTCATTAACAAGAACCAAAGAAAAAAAAAATAAGAAACTAATGAGCCATAATCGTTATCGAGACCTCATTACTATTATAATACAATGTGAATACGCATATTAAAGAGACATAAAAGCTCAAATATAAAATGTCCCGTGACAGCATTAATGTTCTACATTGTTTCCCCTTTATCTTTACGTGAGAAGTGTGTTACAGGGAGATAAGAAAATAAGGTGGAATACACCACATACTGACAAACTGAATGCAAATACTCAATCCTCTTTTTTTAGAACCCCAAAACAGTCGCCAAATATTCAGTATCACAGACCAAATATACCCCAAAACCAAAACAAGAGAATATACACAATGCCATATATATATTTGTATGTGCGCGTGCATATATTGTTCTTCCCTTTGTCCCTATAATAATAATAATAATAATAATAATAATAATAATAATAATAATAATAATAATAATAATAATAATAATAATAATAATAATAATTCCTTCTTTTTCTTTTTTTCTCTCCAAGGAGCAGATACGTCAAACAATAAGGTTCGCGAGACACTTAACGCAACACAATGGGTGACATTAAGGAGGATTTTAAAAACGTGGAATATAAAAGCACATTGGTAGTAATCAATCCAAATAAATAATAACACAAAACCACACGTCAAAAAAAAAAAGGAAAAAAGAACTACATGAGGGATATAGTTCGCACGCATAGCATCCACTCGCGCAGCCATCATTCTCCTATTCTCATGAACAAGGGCGAAAACCAAAGAAAATAGTCCCAATAAACAGTAGCGTTCTTTTCTCCTTCTAATGCATTAATAGACAAGCACCAAATAACAAAAATTTTGCAAAAGAATAGAGTGATCCGGAGTACACCAATGCCGGTATCCCCGCAGTGCGAACCCAGAGAACGAAAAAGAAAATAATTATCAGCAAATCATCAATAATGACTGTTTATTACCCACAACCTACTCATTTACATAGACACGCTAACTTGGAGAAAGTAACATAACACAACTCTCTCATCAATAACAAGCCATACCGAATGTAAAAATGAAATGCATTCGATATTACTAACAAACACGATCATACGCAAAGCCAATACCCAAACAATAACTAGGAATACAATTCTTAGTATAGCAAAATGCAGAGCCAACGAAAAAAGAAACACAAGATATGATGCAAAAGAATATTGTCCTCAAGAATCCCAACGGAAAAATAAATAAAAACAGGCACAAATACGTATGACATTCGTGACCAAAAAAGACTCGATCGATATAAATGTATGTATACTACCGACCTCCGTGTAGAGAGTCCATGTAACAATAACAGTCCCTGTGGGTAATCACGTTTCACTGCAAAACGTTCCAGGACACACACTTCACACGCGAAAAACAAAAAAGTAATTGGAGGGAACCGAAGCAACGCACGCCCCAGCGAAAGTGCGGCAGCACGCCGCGGACATGCAGACCAACTCCAGCCACGCAAGGGCGAAAGACACCACCAGTGCAGACACTCGCCCTCAACCACGGAAGGCCCCACGCGCCCGCCCAGGCGGGCGCACTGTCAAACACGGTGGAACCCCGCCTTGGCGGTGCAGAGCCCGAAGCTTGAGCCACCCAAATTTTCTTCTTGGAGGCGTCCTGAATTTCATCCTGGGTTGAATTGAGCCGCAGGTGAAGAGCGCAGTCTGCGCCAAGTGGCTCCCTTCCCTTGCGGCATCACTTGGAGAACAAACAATAATCTCTCCTGTGTCTCCCCGACCTCTTGTTGATGGAGCCGCATCGCTTGGGGATTTGCGACTTGCTCGTGCTGTAATAAAATCCATTAACAATATCCCTTCTATTGGCGGTGTAAGGCTCAGTACTTCACTGCATGTAGGTACAACGTTGCGTTTGGAATTAATGTTCCCTGACGGGCTTTATTTAAATTCTGACGATTCCGGTGCGTTTCAGGATATTTTCAAATACTCGAAAAGGTATTTGCCATTATGGGATTGGATAAGATTATGGTGGATATCAAACAACTCCTACCAGTCATCAAGAATGGCTTGATGGAGTTAGACATTCCCAGGCCTTTTTCTTTTTCTGTAGAAGTTGTGTTCCATGATTTCCGTTGCAGCATGAATGGTCTGAATTGCAGTGTGCCAATTTCCAATGGTATCACATTGCAAAACATTCGGACTCGAAATCTTGGAGAGTATGACGCACTCGTGACGAATGACCTGGGCCCACTGTTGGTTCCCGTTTTGAATGAATTGATTCAATATGCAATGACCTTTGGTACCGTTCTGAATTCCCGTGCCTACATTCCAGATATTGAAGAGAAAGAGTATACCATTGTACCAGCAATTGCATTTTTAGTCCCCATGGTGGTTGTGAGCGTTTTGCTTCTTTCAGGAACTGCCTTCCTGAGTGTATGGCGCTACCGTCGACACATAGTAGCTACGTGGGAAGGAGATCCAATATTGTTGAAGCGCGTCCTCTTGGAAGATATGGCCTTGATATCCATGACGGTTCTCGCAGCCTTTGGCTTTGCGTGGTCAAATTCCACAAGTGGTGCCAGTTTGGTCTTGGGTGGGGAATTTCACATTATGGAGTTCTCACTATGGGAGTCTACCACAAACATGTTTAATGCAGGTCTCTACGTCTTTGCAGTTCTTGCTTTTGGCTTCAGTGGCGTGTACCCCTATATAAAGTTATTGACCATTGTGCTATGCACCCTTATCCTACAAAAACCAGACATGATGGTCCTGAAGCTGATTGATTTCTTTGGTAAATTCTCATTCATTGACTCGTTCGCCATGCTTATTATGATGGGGGGGTTGCAACTCCAAGGTGTTGCAGAGGTAGAGATTCTTCCTGGATTTTACGTGTTTATAGCAGCAACGGACCTTTCCATCTTTCTTGGCAACTATGCTACGACCATCTGGCGGCGCAGGACATCTCTTCGTAAGGGGGGTGGGCCATCGAGAAACTCAATGTATGATACTACAGTAGTAGTGGAATCACGACGTGTTTCTGAAGGAGAAGGAGAAAAAGTCAAATACAAACGTTGGTGGTCCACCTTGTTTGAAAAGACTGTGCTTTTGCGATTACTAAGCGTTGCATTTTTGATCGGTTGTATCATTCCATGCTGGGTGACTCCTTGCCTTTCGTACAGTGTGAAGGGAATTGCATCGGTAATTGAGCCAGAAGACCGTTTGATGTCTGTTTGGCGTCTCAGCTCCATGAATCTTTTTTATCTTATTACATGTATATTTGTCATGGGTATTGCTCCGTTTCTTTATGTCCTTGTGTACCCAGATTGGCCTTGGCTCGCTTCATGGTCTGCAGCTGATGCATTTTTGTTGGTTTGCGTTACTGCTCCTCCTAAGCTTGAACAGTTCCTCGACTACGTTCTTGGAGACGTGGTAAGAGAGTTTTACCAAGCACAGGCACGACTACTTTGGCCTCTTATTCCATTGCTAATATCATGTGTCTTACAATGGATACTCGCCGTGGAGCATCTCTTCCGATTATCCAGTCGCATAAAACAGTGCCTGGCAAAATGGAAAGTTTCACAGGATACTCCACCCAATGAACCACTCTCCTCTTCTCAACATGTATAGGGGATTTTTATTTATTTTTATTTGTTTTTATATTTTTTATTTTATTTTTGAAGCGACGCATAGAGTTACATTTTATCTTTGTTTTCAAGGGGTTTGTAAAGAGAACGTGTTCGATGGGAAATCTAACTACCTTATTTTTTTCTTTCGGGGAGAGGAGTGTTTTAATTCCCTTTATATACGTATATGTACATATTACCTTGTTTGTTTCATCCTTTCCTTGTATCTGTATTTGAATCCAGCCCGCATTTGTGTTTGGGTGGAATCTTATTTATATTCCCTTAGGCCTTCTTCAGTTATCCTTCCGACCCACCCAGCCCCGCGGCGTTTTTTTCTGGGAAAGAAGAGAATTTGAAAATTGCCCTTTCGTAGGTTCTGGATGATTTTATACACCATCTGCAGATTTCAATATTTATTTTCTTTCTCTTTTTTTGTGTTTTTCTTTTGTACGAAAAGACGCCAAAGGACTCCGCATCATACTTTATTATATTTACTTTTCTATTGTTATTTCCCCTTGTTGTATTTCATGTGTTTTCTGGAGGGAATAAGGGTTTTTCGATAAAACGTATTCATTTTTTTCTTTCTTTTGATTTTAATAAATGCGTGCGCGCGTGGGGTGAGCTGTTTATGATTCACTGTATGGAAATGGCCCTGACCATTGAAGGTGGAGAAAAAAAGAAATAACAATGATCATTATATAGTAATGCCGATGGTGTGTTATGGATGTATGTGTCTGTGCTTGTGTGAGAGTACGAGAGGGAGACCCTGTCTCCTGCGTCATCTCCTATTTATCTACCTATCTCCGTGCACCTTGTGTACATGTTCTGAACTCATAAATGGATAGCTTTGTGGATGGATAGACCAAATGAAACGTTTTTGCTTTATTCATTCGAAGTGCCGATGCGCCAGGTGCTGTTTCTAAAGCGAGCATTGTATCTCCACATTTACAGGGATTGTTTTTTGTTTTTCGAAAATATAAAGGAGCAAAGATGCGTAGATATTCCTCATTTTTCTTCATTTTGCTTGCTGTTATGTATCCTTGTGTGTGTGTGTGTGTGAGGATTTCTGTATCATGGTCCTAGCACCACAATGCCTGCGACACAATACATCTGTTTTCTTTGTTTTACACTTTTGTTGTCTGTATTTTTAATGACATGCAGTAACTAAAGAGAATAACATTTTCCCATCAGGAGGGATACCCACAAACAATGGCCTTGTACCTCAAGATGAAATCTGCGACACCATGAGCTCAACTCCGCGAGAGCAATTCTTGACGCATCATGACATTTTGCGAATAAAAGCACCTTTTGCATGGAATTCTGCGGCTGGTCTTCTTCCCATGTTTTGCACTCCTTGGGATGAGAAGAGAGTACAAGCTAACCTCATGATTGTTTTTTTAAAAAATTCTTCTTCCGTCTGATGTGCTGCTAGTGGGTGCTTATTTGATGGCTTTATTGTTTGATGATTGATGATTCTTACAGGAAGGAATAGTGCATGGAATGTCTCTGTGCTAACCGTGTGGTTGACTGTTTCTCGTTTTCCATTTGGCAGTGACGTGACAAACTCTGTTCAGTTGGACGAAAATGAAGGCGAGGGCGCGGGTTGTGTAAATGCCCAAATGAAACGAGAAGGAAGATGCAGCAATGCAAGTTCCCACACAACAGACGCACAAAAATTGTGTCTCGACACTGAGAATATATCACGGACTTCAAGACAAGACTGTTCAATTTTGTTTTGAATGGCCAGCTAGTGAAGAACAACTCTCTTCAGGATTTGGTTTCTCCTTATTTGCGTTATGACGCCCCCCGACTCAGAGCATTTCTGCCATGGAGTAGAATCAAGATGTATGATGCCTTTGATTTTGGAATGTTGTTTCAGACACATGATCTATTTATTTATTTATTTATTCTCTCCAAGATGTGTAACATTTACACGGGCACACAGTACACAAGTATATGAAATCTGTATGATGCATAATATATATGTACGAAATGAGGTGCGAGTTTTATTCTCCTCATCTCGTATGGACAGTCTTCAGTCATGATAATATTATCTTTTTCCTTGTATGTGTTTTTCCCCCTCTTGCTTTCCCATTGCCTTCCGTGCATCAGGGAGGATTACGCTCAGCGTCTTTCTACATAGTCTCTCTCTCACACACACTTTTTCTTTTTCTGTGTGTGTGTGTGTGCTTGTAGACTGTGACATTTCCCAGTATTAGGATCAGACGGAGTAATGAATGGAAATGCCTGAGCAAACACACTTCTCTGCATGCCACACTTTCTTCATAAAGTAATGACACTCCCCAATGTTACTAATTTGCTTTTGTAGGCTATGAATGTGTCTTTTGTTGTGTGTATGTATGTAGTGTGAGCTGTGTATAGTATTACTGCTTCTAGTACTACTGCTGTGCCTTCACACCTTGTGGGCAAATATGTGGTTTTTTTTTCCATTGATGTTGCCAATCATCATTTCTTTAGCTATTTGTGACTCCTCTTTTCTTGCTTTTTTCCGAAATGAGGATTTGTGTTTGACTCGGACTAGTAAACAACGAAGGGAGAAACAATGTCTCAGCAATTCATGGATTTGAACGAAAATGAGCAGCGTCACACGAACTATGTTTTCACAAGAAGAAATATGAAAAAGAGATTAGAGCACCGAGACAGTAGTATTGACCCATCCAATGCTACTCGTGGTGAAGCAAATGAGGGAAAAAAGAACCAAAATGGACCCTTGACAGTACAATAAAAGAAGTGTCGTTTGAGGGAGAAGGCCAAACCCCGAATATGAAACTGAATGATTTCCTGCGGGGTGAATTGGCTGGCAGAGGTATTGTGGAGGAAAATGGAAACCCTGCAATGGCGGCATTTGTTATGAAGCCTGATAAATATATCAAAAATGAGGAGGTACGAGGTGATATAATGGGTTTGCCATCCTTCCAGGACCACGTAATTCTGAGTAATGAATTCCGCATCCTTCGGCAAGATGATGTACACTCCCTCAGACAATGGAGGGATTTTCCAAATAAAGATATGATTCGCTCTCCAGCAAAGGGAATGCTCAATGCCGCTCTCGATGCGGTGCAAAAGGCCGAAGAAGAAGGAAAGAGGCTTTGGAGGGATTATATGAATCTGTGTATGATGCGAAATGGAGCCTTGTTGTGGAAGTTCCTGGTGGTGATGGGATAATAATGGAAGTAAGAGGAGGGGAACCACAGGAGTCATGGACTTTCAAGGAAGACAGTCTACATCTCCAAATAAGTGAAAGTGTAGATCAATTCTCTCCTCCACGTTGCAGATTGATGGTGCTCACGTCAGAAAAAGAATGGCCGTACTCGTTGTTCCAGAACAAAAACCGATTCTGATTGCTATATTAACACTGAGGTGGAGCGAGTGTGGCGGATTATTGAAGGGGATCTAAGGGAATGGTTTGAGAACAAGGATCCAGTTAACTATACGCCGCCTGCACGTGTCTTGATTGGGACACCCGGCATCGGGAAGTCGATGAATGTGGATTCGTATCTCCTCTATCAGCTACTCCACTATAAGCCACTTCATGTGGTCGTGTGTTGCTTTGGAGAATCAGCAGTTGTGTTTGACAAGAATACTAAAACTGTAACAGAGTACAAGGGTAAGTGTAACATCGAAGATGCATTGGAAAAGTTGTCCAATCAAGGAATGAAGGGGTATATTATCTACGATGGAGCGAAGGAGGATGGAGAACCACCGAGTGAATGGAGTTACAGAACATGATGGAGAATGATTGTACCGTCATCCCCAAACGAAAACAACTTTGAAGAATGGACTGGCTTTACGACAGCTAACCAGGCTATAATAAATTGCCCAGGCGAGAATGATGTGAAGGCGATGTGCTTTTGGATGAAGCGTGATAAACTTGCAGAAGAGAAAATGAAAGAGTGGGAACTAATTAAAGATCGTATGGATTACATTGGACCGATTCCACTTGGCCTTTTTGGTAAGGATAATTTTAAAGCGCACAAGGAGGCCTTTGCTAAAGCCTTGGATAATATCGTGCCTTTAAATCTTGAGAATTACTTTGGAATAAATAAGGAGATTTTATGTCAGTTTGAGGACCCGTCTCGAAGGCTGATACAACTTTGTAGAGTGAGCCTCGGCGATGGCGGATTTGAGTGCACCTTCAACGCTCCGGTAAGTCCATGCTCCATGCACCGAATCGTATTTTTTTTTGCACAACGAAATCCTGAGCAGTAACTACATGCTGTGATTATTCTCTCGTCCAGAATCTAACCGACAGTTGTGGAGATGCTTGCTGTGGCAGTTGTTTTAGAGGAAGGGAATACACAAAAAAGAAAGAAACTGAAGGAAATGATTCCAAAGGGGGAAAACTCCAAGTCACACTCGTTTATCCTGAAATGCGAATTCCCAACTTCACTCTACGACCTTCGTTGAATTACTACCGACCTAATCTGATCCTGAGATGATATGGGTATAAAGTACAGTGTGGTTGGTTTGATCTTGTTGTTGAATGGGCAAGAAAGACGATGGTTGGGTTGCATCACTCTGCCGTTTCCTTTTTAAAAAATCTTTCTCTGTGTAGTGCTTCGTGCGTGTATGCACAGTGGGGATGGTTACACCAGTACAAGGTTGCTTTGGGAAGCGTGTATGGGTGTGTGCGTAATTGAGAAATATATTCTCTCTCTCTCTCTCTCTGTGTGTGTGTGTGCTGTGGCGTGTCTTGATAGTTGTTGCTTTGTTTTAATAAGCTTTTTTTTTTCATTCCACTCCTGCTGCAATTGTGCTGATGGAAGTGACTCTCATTAAAGGAATTTAAGGGACGGTAACGTAATAGTAAGAGCTGTTGTTGTTTTACATTTCAACGGGAATATGTTCATGGGTATGAATGGATAATTGTTTTTGGGCCGGAAAAAAAAGGGAGAGAGTTGTGTGTTGATCTGTTTTCGATACAATTTGTTTTCTGGATGTTGCTGTCCGCATGACGGAGTGTTGTGTTGTGTATTTTCCTTCGTGGCTTCTATACCGCAATGGTCACCGTTAATATTTTGTGTTCTTCTTTCTTTGTTTTCAGATCTCATGTGTGTGGGTGCAGGAGAAGGGGAAAAGTGTAATAAATGAGTGCAAATGACACATGACCTTCATTGCGTGTTTGAGCCTTCAGCGAGAGCAGGGGAGTAGTAGTCGTATTTCGTTACGGCACTGAATTAAATAATGAGGAATGAAAAGGGAGAAAACCAACCAAATGTAACGGGGCGACAGGTGCCAGAACATTTCCTCTGGAGAACGACGTCTATCTATGATACCCTTGCATTGGGAGAGCAAGTGTGCAAATGAAGAGACTGTGCGTGTGGAGGTGTCTGCTCTCCTCCGCACGTGTGAGGGATCTTCGTGAATTGAACACAGACAAACCGAGAAGAGGAGCTTTTGTATTCTGGCACAATCAAGATGTGTATCATATGTGTGTGGGCTGTGGGGGTGCATTCGTATTGTGTGTGCACATTGTCATTCTCTCTCTTTTCGTTACTGATGAGCCACGGGAAATGAGAAGAGGCGAATGTGTAGCAAACACATATTTTTATTTTTATTTTTCATATTATTTTTGCAATCTCCCACATATATATGGAGATGCACCTAGGGGTAGAAGTCGGGAGGGAAGTATATATAGATGCACTTAAGTGGGACATAATACTAAAGAAAGAAAATGCAGATATATCCCCCCAAACCTTCATTCATCATGCCTGAGGATATTTTTGTGTGCATTTTGTGAGCACTGTTGTCGTTTCTTCTTTTTCCATCATGTGGATTCTTGGTGGCTGTATATTAAATACAACAAATAATGAACACTTTGCAGAGGGCTACCATAAAAGTTCTGCGAAGTCTTTGCTTTTTTTTTGTTTGTGGGTTAATGATGTGGCATCCATGGTGCGTTTTCTCACACGGACAACTAGAGAAGAAATGAATTAAGAGATGCCTGAGCATCACGGATGATGAGCACATGACTTTCTGTTCCCTGTGCAAAACCTCAGAGTCCTCTTCTTTTCTTTCTTTGTTTTCCCTTTTTCTTATTTAGATGCATAGAGATAGAGGTGACAACAGGGTGTGCTTTCTGTCTTTCGTATTCCTGACGGTGCCATGATGCCACTACTCTCTCTATCTCACAAGTTAAAAGAAAACACACAATAGTGACTGAAATGCATGAATGTGTATATACACATACAGCCGGACGTGGCAGCATCATTTACAAGCACTGAGAGAGAGATAATGTGTGGACTGAGACGGCCGTTATTTACAGTTAGCCAAAAGGATGAGTTGTTGCTGTGGCGACTTGGCAGTGACATTAATTTGTTGTTGTGTCTTCCACCTTGGAGTGTCTGCCTGTTTTGCCCGAGGAACAAATTAATTGAACTCCGCTGAGGAACATGCATACATACATGTCTCTGGGGTTTGATGATGTAGTCTCTCTTCACTGTGTAATCGTGTGTCAATGACCGCCTCTCTCTCCGAGTGTTGTCTATTCTTCTTCTCCTCCATCGTCGTCGGGAATGCGGCGGATTCCACGAGGTTCACCGCGGAGGCCGTCCGTGTTTCTCCCTCTCTGTGTGTGGATGATTCATCGTCGTCTTTCGTGTGTCCTTGACCGCGGCGGAATCTTTCTCCTCCCAATTCAACTGGATACCACATTTATTTTGTTTCTTTCTGACATAAACAGCCAAGCCACCTATTATGGCTGACAATAAGAAAGAGAGAGTGCCAAGGTGGATTTCCTCAAAGGAAAATGAGATGGACAGTTGTTGGTGGAGGCAAATTCCACGAGAGAAACACAAATTTTGTGGCATCAGTTGATGGAAGCGGGAAAGCGACGTCTCTCTACATGTGTATGAATGTCTCACTCTTTTTCTCCGGGTTTCTGCCTGTTTTGCAGTAGTGCGAATCGGCTGCACTGTTGTTGTCGTTGTTTCCTGTGGGAGGAGTCCCATTCTTCCTGCACTGCTGAATGTCAACACCACAGACTCCGTAGGAACGTATAACATGAGGAAGCAGCAAAATGAATCCTCATTATTCTTTATTATTACGGTGAGACTGCAGTGGGACCATGCCAACGAGGGATGTGAAACACACACACACACACCAGACCTTTTATCCCTTTATTCCTCCTGCAACAGAGTCTACATGGCGCGCTTTGACTGATGTTTGGGAAGACATCGATGTGACTAGGAATTGTACTGCAGAGCAGGTGGCTGAGTGTGTGTACGTGTGTGTGTGTGTGCATGAGACATCATGCGAGGCAGCTCAGGCTTACAAGTGAGTTTTCATTTTGTGGGAAGTCTTTCAAACACAGGGGTGATTTTAAATATTGACTGAGAAGGGAAAGGAAGAGGAATGATGATGGTCATGGTTGAGGTGTGTTCTTGTGGTATATTTTATTTGCATTGTCTTCCTTTTATTTATTTTCTTCAACGCAACGCCAGAAAGATAGCAGACGCAAAAGGATCGTGATACAATGTTCATTGTCATCTCTCTATTCGCTGATATGGATACGTTGCATTGTGTGTTTCCTGGTTTGACTGCTGTCTTCGCTGACATTGCAGAGCAATTGCTGAGCGTAGAGAAAGAACGGGAAGTCGCTGTGTGGTAGGCAACCCATCCAAGTGCGATGCTTTCAGTTTTCTTTTTCTTTTTTCCAACTAGTGGAATACATTTCCCCACAGTTGATCGTAAGAGCGCCAAAGTTGGCACTCATTTGGTTACCTCTCCAGACGGAATACGACCAAATAGGAGGTATGCCATGCCTGCTCCAGCCGTTGTTGCTCA
>JAWVMQ010000162.1:29352-46636 GCA_036321185.1 Trypanosoma lewisi | reverse complement strand
GTGAACCTTTCGACCTCCCGCGGAATACCGTGAGACACGTGGGGGAACGCAAAGCTCTCCTAACGAAGGCGTCGGCATTCGTGAGTATGATGCGAGCGAGTGGCTAAATTATGAACCGCGGTTGGGAACAGAAGAAGAATATTGGATGCCACCGAGGCCGCCCACAATTACACGACGAGCGCGTCGCGAGACAATCAGCTCGAGAAGAGGTGGAGAAAATACCTTTACAGCATGTAAATGTCGACACGTCAAAAGTAGACTGCATCCGCAAGTTGCTGTACCCGGAAACCTTCAAGATGCTTAACCCGATATGGGGTCTTCTACCGCGGTTGCTTGGCACCAAATAAAAGGAGAACGACCACACAGTCCCTACAGCTAACGTGATGTGTTCTTTTTTAAGCGACAGGAGTGCCAGAGGGAGCGTCACCCACTGAGAGCTGTAGTTGGGTTTACCCGTTTTCCGTTATAGAGAAAGGAAGCGCATTACGACGCTGCCGGATTACATGTCCTAAAGAAAAGAACATGAACGGCCCATATGTGGTGCAAGCGCCCTTGAAACATGTTTCGCATTACATTGCAGGCGTGCTGAACGACGCGACGTTTTGTCTGGATTTGAAAGCGTCTTTTTTCTAGATACCACACCATCGAAGGAGGCAAGACACTTTTTTCGATGTAGGCGTAAGGGCAGATCAACATAGCAACCCGTAAGACTTCCAATGGGATACAAAACGGGTCCGGAATTTTTGCAGTTGGCCACATCAGCCTTAGCAGGAGTACCGGGCGTGGTTGGAACAGGTTGGGGGTCACCACAGCGCCTCTTCGCATTGACATCTGGATTGTCGTCATCAGGATTACTGGAAATGGGGAGGGCGTAAGGCGTAGGGGGAAGAAGTTAAAAAGAATGCAGAGTGGTTCGGAGCTACTTCCTTGGACAAATGTTATTTGAGGCGCGCGCGCGTTCCTGGAGAGACATTCGATTTTACATCACACGTTTCGAGGCTTGAACAAAAACGCATTCGATTGCCAAAAAAAAAAGAACAACACCGTTCACTCAAATGACCATCTCGGGGATGGAGGAATTGGCTTCGCAAATGGTCGCATGCGGCAGCAATATTGGGAATACGTGAAAAATCAACTACTGTTTCATAACGCATGGAATGCGACAGCCCTTTCTCTAGCCAAGGAGGGGGCTCCTAAATCAAGAGTTTTTAGCAGAATTACTTCCATCGGCGACAAAGAAAGAAACGAAACTATACGAGATAATACTTTTAAAAAGAGAAGAGAGTCATAGAGCCATTTGTCGCGCTAGCGACCATTTCTGCAAGACTCGCCGTTGCAGGGGTGAGGTGCGGTGTTCCTACCGGAATCGGGCGGTGCTAAAATAGGAGGGGGGAGGTGGAGCACACCTTCGGTGCTTATAATGCAAGCAGAAGCGCGAGCAGTTCTGGCATTTGAGGCATTTGTACGACGCTTGCCGCGACACATCGGCATATGGTTAGGCAATGCCTCGCCACTCTGCCTCTTTTAGGTTAGGGGCGAAGGGTGTGTGTGTGTGTGTGTGGCGGCGTGGTTGTTTACTGGGGAAGCGTGGCCGTTTCTTTGGCAGCCATAAAACCAACGGAATCCGAGTCCCTTTAAAGTTGCTCGGGGATGTGGTTCGAAACCATTGTATGGATGGACAGGTTGAAAAAACAACCCTTATAGTTTGGTGCCGCTACATGCGTAGCGGCGGAATGGGTACGTTTGAAAGAAAAAAAAAATTCATTATATGCGATCCCGGGGGGCCTTGCCAATGGCTTATCGCACGGCCAAAAGAAGGAAGAAAAACCAAAATGAGTTTTTTTTTTTCCTTTTCTTCGAGCGGAACCATTTCAAAACAACATGCGGCCATCCGGAAATGCTCCCCGTTGGCTCGCGTAAGTTATTGGCGGGCAAGTAACAAACGCGTTTTAGGTTTCCCAAAGCACGGCGCCGCGCCGGACCTGCCTTCCATTCCCCCTTGCAACCAAATAGGCCATGCCTTCCCCCCCTTGGAAGGAGCAACGGCCTGGCCAAAGCAGAAAAATATACAAAACGACGTTCCTGCTTGATGGGGGGCATCGTTTTTGACACGCCGTGGCGCCGGAGCTCCTCATACTGAAGCGCGGGCTCGCTGGTTTTGACGAACGTTGGGGGGTTTCCGCGCAAAACACCCAGAAACGCTTTGCAAGATTTGCAGCGCCTATCGCGCTGCGATTCGGAAGTGGCGGCGGGTTCCCCCAAGACGGAGGCAGAGCTAAGCAGAGCGAACCGCTTTACCACGCCAGCGTGCAGGCAAGAATGGTCACCACCTTTCCGGATACCGAACGAAGGTCGCAGTGCGCCCTCCGATGCCGCAACGCCTTTGTTAGAGGAGGAAGTGGATGCGACAGCCCGTCGGTTGATCGCGCGCCTACTCCGGGACTGTGTGCGTTCGCCCTGCGTTTGAAGCTTGGCAGTCAGTTTAACTGTGCTGACGGCGCATTGGCTTTTAGCTTTCCCAGAAACGTGGGCACCTAGTCCCTGCCACCACTTTGACGGAGACAACTTCGTCATGAGGACAAGTGAAAGGAGTGGAAAGGGTGCGAGGGGGTTAGGGAGTAGTAGTGCATCTGGCTTTCTCTGTTCGCTAGGGTAGTTATCTAAAGGGTTAACGGTGAAGACATTTAATTCTTATATATTGTTGTGAACGATATTATTTCTTTGTGCGTGCGCTTAGCTAAAGTATGTGGAATGAATTCTTTGCTATGGTCGTAAGGTTTGTAGCGCTGAAGGGTTAGAATGTGCAGATGGCACCAAATCTCATGTGGGGAAACTAAAATTATGAATGGCATAAATGGATGACTGGGTGCCCACCTATCTTAAAACAAAAGGGAAATCTGTTGATGACCTAGTAATGCTAATATGCTTTGCTTCTTTGGTGTTGTTTTGCTTTTCCCCAAAGACACGCCAGTGAGGGAAAGAGAGTGAGAACAAACGAATGTGATCCCGCACTGCTTCCCACCCGGTTTCTTACCGCGCAATGTGTTAGATATGGGGGCTGGCATGATAACTGGATGCTCCGTGGTGGGGCCAAAAGTTCACCGACAGGGTGTCCATAGGCCCGCCCTTGGCCGTAAATGCCGTTGAAGGAAATATTCCCATCTCTGGTGCTACGCCTTTTTTTTTGGACAGGTACTGGGGCGTTTTCTTTAAACCCCAGTCCTGCCGTTAGTAAGGGTGGGGGTTACCCTCCGTTCGTGTTGTAGGGAATGCATTTTTTTCCCTTTTGGCTTATGAAAAAGGATTCCCCACTGCCGAGGGGCCGTTAACTTTCTTTCTTTTCTGGTTATTCAATCGTAACTTGTTCTTGGTTCGATTAATGGTTGGGCGGGCGTTCTTTCTCGGCATCTTTCCGCGGAGACAAATGTTTAATGTTTTTTTTTTCAATTAATGCGCCCATTGGTTTTCTCCTCCTCAGGAGATTTTTTGGCAATCCCTCCCCTGACAATAGCCACGTCATAATCATTATGGTTTCATTTTCCCTCATTAGTTTTGTATTGCCACCTTTCTCTTCAACGTTAAAAATTTGGGAAGCCACACGCCCGCGCGGTCCCATGATTTCTGAACCCGGCCTCCCGTACCTAAAAACCAAAGAACGGGCAACACAACAAGGCCAGGCACAAAGAATAGAGGCACCACCTTGGCAAAAGTGAAAAAACCACGGGTCCCAGAACGGATTTTCATTGCCGGAATCGCGCCTGACGTTTGGAGTTCAATCCGGGGAAAAGCATAAAACATAACAAAAAGCACCCCGTCACCGATAAAGCCGAAAAAGGCACAAATAGCTAACCAAACACCCGGCGAGGCCAGCAAAGGATGAAAATCAAAAACCGTTACCGCGGCGCCGTCTAGAAAACATTGTTTCTGCCCAGACCGCGCGGCCCCCTCGTCACACAGCTGGGGGGGGGGGGGGAGCGCAAAAAGGCAGACAACCAGAACCGCGCCACCCACTCGGCCGGGGCTCGCAGAGTTCCAACGGAGTCGAGCAGCTCGTCTACTGAGGGTTTGCTTGTGTCAAGCATGGCGTCAGGTGGTGGCGGCGGGTTGCCCACTGATTCGGGCAGTTCTTCTTCGTTTGGTGGTGGTGTAGGTGAGTGTTCTTGGGCTGATATTGAGGAGGGTGTTGTGGATATGCCAATGTCGGCCGTTGTTGGTGGATTTGGTATTCTTTTTATGTGTGATGGGGGCGGTCGTGTGGTTGACTTTGAACGGGATGACTTGGATGATGCCTTGCGTATGGATTCTGTTGTTGGATGTGAGGAACGTAGCGTGGGTTCCGTGGCTCGTCATGGGTGTTCTTATATGAAAACTTCATTTCAAAGTAGTCATGAAATTTTTTTACTGAGTAATAATGCGATATTTGTTCATCTGCCAGCTGCTGCGTTATATCATATTGAATATGGTGAGGCGATAACATTTACTATTGCAAGGAGTCAGTTGTCTAGCAATACTCCTCCAGCAATAAGAGGGAGAACGCGTTCCGAGCGTAGAAGGGTGTTGAGAGTTATGAGGGCTGATGGTGATAACAACATTACGGTGGATGATGATGACGATGTTGACAGTAAGAGCAGTAGTGATGCTTCGTCGGATACCTCGTTTGTACTTCGTGCCAGAGTTTCACCCGAGGATCTCCCCCCCTTTGTTTGGAATACAGGCCGAGCGACGAAATTTATTGCGTCATTATCTATTCTCGGCGCACCGTTTGGGGTTCCCGGTATCAACTACATCACAACTCTGTGTATGATGCACACGGCACCAGACTCGAGCCGCCGTACATTCTCAAGCTACCGCAGTTTGTCTATAGCTACTATAGAGAATTCTTACTTTGGCGTGTTGATAGGGAACCTGATCATCATTGGTGGTGTACTGGTTGTGCAGGCGCTTATTATTCTCTTGGTAAAGTGCAGAGCGGGGAGATTGTCTCTTACGAGAGTGATGGAAATTTGTCTATTCCCTGGTTTTCCACTAGCTGTACTTGTTAATCTGTTTGTAGGAACTTCCTTCTCAGTGATGCAGGGATTGTTATCTGATTGGCATTCTCTTCTTTCCCTGAGTATTGTTATGCTGGTATTCTTTGTTGCCGGGTACATTATATTGCTCTATGTATTGATGTACAGATTGCATGCGAATTTCTTTAAGAATAACAGTCATCTTCACACTGATGGCGGGGAGGGTCGTGTTGAGAATCATCTTTTTGAGGATAGTAATGCAAATATTGCCAATACTAATAATAACAATGAGAGTTCTCCCAATAACCCCTTTAACGATCAGCATCCCGACACTAATCATGAACATAATTCTTCTTCTCAGTTATCAAGAATGAGAAGTCGTTTAGCCAAGAGTTGGTTCCTACGTCTGCGAGGATTTTGGCTGCCTTTCACATTATCTCAAAGGTATTTCTTCTGATGAATCTTCAGAAATCTCCTTTATTTTTTGTTACACTTTGGCTTTGGTCTCCCTTCACGATTTCTATATTCTCTCTCTTTCCGATTGACACCCCAGCGCGGTGTAATGTTGAATATTGTATTAAAATTTATGACTTTATTCTTCTTTATTCCTTTTTTTTTTGAAGTTCGTGGAGGGCTTCGGAAAGGATTATGGACCCTCCTTTTTGCGCCACTCATATGTTTTTTTTTCTTTGAATTACATGAGTCAGTGTATTCCGTCTTCAATTTTTGTATCTGTTTAAGGCATGGAAGAGATTCCAAGAATATCTCATGAAGAGCATGTTTTCTTGCCTTCCCAACCACTCCCATGGATCCCTCTCGCGTTATGCGGGTGTTTAGTGATATTGGGACCATAGAATCCAACACTTCACAAAGACATTGTTGATTTGGGAACTAAATGGGCTTTACCAATTTTTGAAATTTGAATGGGAAAATCATGTCGTCTGTAGTATTGTGTTTTCACGATATGGTTAATGACTTAAGGTTACCATAATATTTTGTTTATTTCTTGGATTTTTTCTTTGTTTCTTTGTGCATTACCCGAGAGTAGAGATGCAGACCGGGAGGAAAGGGCATATTCTTTTTTAATTTCTCTCTGATATATGTATTGTTTTGGTTTTCTCTGCGTTATGTTTCTCTTACGTTTACATCTCTTTTTTTTTTTCTTTGGATCCAGAAAATTCTCATATCTTATTGCTTCAATGTATTATTGCCATGATTTTTCATCATGTATATTTGATAGTAAAGTGTATACAACTAATTGACGTTTAAAATTTTTTTGCCAAGAGTTCATCTCCCGTTTTATTCTCTTGGCTAAGGAAATTGTGACGGTGAAGAGGTAGGAAATACTCATCATTATGTGGTGATATAGGGAAAAATCGGAAAGCAGTGGCCTAGTGAGTGAGAGAGGAAAAAAAAATAGAGAAGCTAAGGAAGTCTCATATATATGTATATGTATTGCCCTTTCTTTGCCCTTCTGTTTTGCTGCTTTTCTTGTGGAGTTTCGAAGGTGAGCGAAGATTATTTGTTTTGTGTCGTTTTTACTTTATCGTGTGTTGTATGTACATACATCTCTTTGTTCTCTCAGCATATGTTTGGTTGCTTTTAGGACATGTTACTTTTTTTCTATTTCTTTTTTTTTTATTACTCTACAGTTTTTCCTTCCTTTATCTTCCCTGCAAGTACGTGATGGTGACGCTGTGATAGTGTTACTTTTTTTTTTTTGTACCCTCATTACTATTATCATCCCGTATGTATGTATGCATATCTACTGCCGGAGGTGTGTACTAGACTGGGAAGGAATTTGTGTTTGTGTGTCTTTTTTCTCTGAGATTCGTCTTCATCATTAGGGATTTCCAATAAATAAAATAAATAAATAAAGAAAATAAATATATGCATTTACTGCTCTTTCCTTCTTTATGGTATTTTCAAAAATAAATAATACATGAAAGCGAAGGTAACCTTCACTCCTTTTATTTTTATTGTAATCATTTTTGTTTTTTCCGAGAAGTGGAAGCGACGGAACCCAGATGTACGTCCCTTATTTTGCATTATTTTCCTTGTGTATTCTTAAATAATGTTATTATGAAATTTCTGGGATAAAGCGCTTTTTTCTTTTTTTTCTTATGGCTTGTATGTTTTGAGAACTTGGGATACACAGAGAGAGAGCGAATGGACAAAAGTCTAGAAACTCCTGCACATATCAAGAAAAGTATTTGTTGCTTCCCGTAATAAGAACCGAGATGTTTTGTACCACCGTCTCTATGCGTGCGTTATGTGTGGTTCATTAAATTGGCATCAAAATGCAAAAATTTAGACAATTTCATCCCATTGGTGGGAGGAGGGTTAAACAAACTCTTCTATGCATACATATATAAAATAAAGTGAAATACCCATTTATCGCTCCTTCTTTTTATGTTTGTTTGTTTTAAATCAGTATTTTCTTCTCCTTCGTTATATCTATCCAAATAATAGTAAAACATGCGTATAAACGCAACCAAAAGAAAACATTACTTACTCCTTATATTCTTGGAATTGAGGCACGTTAAATGAACAATAACGCCCCGATATATATACAATTACTCTTCTCTTTTCACACTTTTTGATAACCAAAAAAAAATCATTATCATTATCACTGTTTTCTTTGTTTTTGTTCTCCTTGTCTTTTCCATTATATAAACACTCTTGGATATCAGTTGTTCCTATACATATAGGTATATGTATGTACGTATACACACGTCTTGCTGTCAACCTCTATGGGCTTTCCCTCTTTTCCTCCTACTTTTGTCTTTCTTTTTCTTCACCTTAGGTAGTAGGCATAACTTTTCCTTATTTTTTCTTTTAAATTCGCATTATTGATTTTGCTTTTAAATTCTCTTTTCGTTTTTCTTTACCGTTTATATATTACTGTATTTTCTATTTTTTTGTATTTTATTTTCTTAAAACTGTCTACACGTACAAATACATCACGCATTTGAACATCCGTTTCTTCAGACAACTACTTATACATATATACTCATATATCTACCGACAAAAACATATCGATATATATATATATATATATATATGTATACAGCAATGACAATGAGGTTCATATGTATCTCGTGTATAACTATACTAATATTCCTTATTATAGGATCTGTGGAATCCTTTAATGAACCAATAACCATAGCAGCCGAATATCATCCAACGATAGCACAGGTACATAGTCAAAAAAATAAGGGGAGAGAAATAGAGGAAAAAAATCAACAATTTGGACAACATGTTCAAACAACAAAAACAAAACCTGCTGACATAAGAACTGAGGCGGAGAGTTACAGCATCACTCAAAAGAAAAAGAATCTACTAAATGAAAATTTTCCACACACAAAAAAAATAAATAGTCATGAGGCTGAACAACAATATGTTCAGTACGATCATGATACAAGCAAGAACACAAAAGAAAATACCGCTCCTAAAATATCATCACCAACAAACAACGAACATGACACAAATGTGGACAGCAGAGCCCTACAAGCCAAAATATCAACTCATAAGAATAAATTACTCCTACGTCCATCAAAAGAAGAAACGACCGCTTCCGATCATACTCCATCTGAGGCGACAAGCTCCTACTCCGGAAACTATGAAACCAAATATGCGATCTCTGAGGAATTATCTGCTCTGAGCAGCTCATCGTCTGAGGAAGCATCCGTTCCCAGCAGTTCATCGGCTGAGAGCAGCAGCGCGTCATCGGAAGGAAGCAGCTCATCGTCTGAGGAAGCATCCGTTCCCAGCAGTTCATCGGCTGAGAGCAGCAGCGCGTCATCGGAGGGAAGCAGCTCATCGTCTGAGGAATCATCCGCTCCCAGCAGTTCATCGGCTGAGAGCAGCAGCGCGTCATCGGAGGGAAGCAGCTCATCGTCTGAGGAATCATCCGTTCCCAGCAGTTCATCGGCTGACAGCAGCAGCGCGTCATCGGAAGGAAGCAGCTCATCGTCTGAGGAAGCATCCGTTCCCAGCAGTTCATCGGCTGAGAGCAGCAGCGCGTCAGCGGAGGGAAGCAGCTCATCGTCTGAGGAATCATCCGCTCCCAGCAGTTCATCGGCTGAGAGCAGCAGCGCGTCATCGGAGGGAAGCAGCTCATCGT
This sequence comes from Trypanosoma lewisi, assembly GCA_036321185.1. NCBI lineage: Eukaryota > Euglenozoa > Kinetoplastea > Trypanosomatida > Trypanosomatidae > Trypanosoma > Trypanosoma lewisi. The sequence continues at coordinate 37,501 of JAWVMQ010000162.1, read as the reverse complement.
CTGAGGAATCATCCGCTCCCAGCAGTTCATCGGCTGAGAGCAGCAGCGCGTCATCGGAAGGAAGCAGCTCATCGTCTGAGGAATCATCCGCTCCCAGCAGTTCATCGGCTGAGAGCAGCAGCGCGTCATCGGAGGGAAGCAGCTCATCGTCTGAGGAATCATCCGTTCCCAGCAGTTCATCGGCTGACAGCAGCAGCGCGTCATCGGAAGGAAGCAGCTCATCGTCTGAGGAAGCATCCGTTCCCAGCAGTTCATCGGCTGAGAGCAGCAGCGCGTCAGCGGAGGGAAGCAGCTCATCGTCTGAGGAATCATCCGCTCCCAGCAGTTCATCGGCTGAGAGCAGCAGCGCGTCAGCGGAGGGAAGCAGCTCATCGTCTGAGGAATCATCCGCTCCCAGCAGTTCATCGGCTGAGAGCAGCAGCGCGTCATCGGAAGGAAGCAGCTCATCGTCTGAGGAATCATCCGCTCCCAGCAGTTCATCGGCTGAGAGCAGCAGCGCGTCATCGGAGGGAAGCAGCTCATCGTCTGAGGAATCATCCGCTCCCAGCAGTTCATCGGCTGAGAGCAGCAGCGCGTCATCGGAAGGAAGCAGCTCATCGTCTGAGGAATCATCCGCTCCCAGCAGTTCATCGGCTGAGAGCAGCAGCGCGTCATCGGAAGGAAGCAGCTCATCGTCTGAGGAGTCATCCGCTCCCAGCAGTTCATCGGCTGAGAGCAGCAGCGCGTCATCGGAGGGAAGCAGCTCATCGTCTGAGGAATCATCCGCTGTGAGCAGTTCATCGGCTGAGAGCAGCAGCGCGTCATCGGAAGGAAGCAGCTCATCGTCTGAGGAATCATCCGCTCCCAGCAGTTCATCGGCTGAGAGCAGCAGCGCGTCATCGGAAGGAAGCAGCTCATCGTCTGAGGAATCATCCGCTCTGAGCAGTTCATCGGCTGAGAGCAGCAGCGCGTCATCGGAGGGAAGCAGCTCATCGTCTGAGGAATCATCCGCTGTGAGCAGTTCATCGGCTGAGAGCAGCAGCGCGTCATCGGAAGGAAGCAGCTCATCGTCTGAGGAATCATCCGCTCCCAGCAGTTCATCGGCTGAGAGCAGCAGCGCGTCATCGGAAGGAAGCAGCTCATCGTCTGAGGAATCATCCGCTCTGAGCAGTTCATCGGCTGAGAGCAGCAGCGCGTCATCGGAGGGAAGCAGCTCATCGTCTGAGGAATCATCCGCTCCCAGCAGTTCATCGGCTGAGAGCAGCAGCGCGTCATCGGAAGAAAGCAGCTCATCGTCTGAGGAATCATCCGCTGTGAGCAGTTCATCGGCTGAGAGCAGCAGCGCGTCATCGGAGGGAAGCAGCTCATCGTCTGAGGAAGCATCCGTTCCCAGCAGTTCATCGGCTGAGAGCAGCAGCGCGTCATCGGAAGGAAGCAGCTCATCGTCTGAGGAATCATCCGCTCCCAGCAGTTCATCGGCTGAGAGCAGCAGCGCGTCATCGGAGGGAAGCAGCTCATCGTCTGAGGAATCATCCGCTCCCAGCAGTTCATCGGCTGAGAGCAGCAGCGCGTCATCGGAAGGAAGCAGCTCATCGTCTGAGGAATCATCCGCTCCCAGCAGTTCATCGGCTGAGAGCAGCAGCGCGTCATCGGAGGGAAGCAGCTCATCGTCTGAGGAATCATCCGCTCCCAGCAGTTCATCGGCTGAGAGCAGCAGCGCGTCATCGGAAGGAAGCAGCTCATCGTCTGAGGAATCATCCGCTGTGAGCAGTTCATCGGCTGAGAGCAGCAGCGCGTCATCGGAGGGAAGCAGCTCATCGTCTGAGGAAGCATCCGTTCCCAGCAGTTCATCGGCTGAGAGCAGCAGCGCGTCATCGGAAGGAAGCAGCTCATCGTCTGAGGAATCATCCGCTCCCAGCAGTTCATCGGCTGAGAGCAGCAGCGCGTCATCGGAGGGAAGCAGCTCATCGTCTGAGGAATCATCCGCTCCCAGCAGTTCATCGGCTGAGAGCAGCAGCGCGTCATCGGAAGGAAGCAGCTCATCGTCTGAGGAATCATCCGCTCCCAGCAGTTCATCGGCTGAGAGCAGCAGCGCGTCATCGGAAGGAAGCAGCTCATCGTCTGAGGAGTCATCCGCTCCCAGCAGTTCATCGGCTGAGAGCAGCAGCGCGTCATCGGAGGGAAGCAGCTCATCGTCTGAGGAATCATCCGCTGTGAGCAGTTCATCGGCTGAGAGCAGCAGCGCGTCATCGGAAGGAAGCAGCTCATCGTCTGAGGAATCATCCGCTCCCAGCAGTTCATCGGCTGAGAGCAGCAGCGCGTCATCGGAAGGAAGCAGCTCATCGTCTGAGGAATCATCCGCTCTGAGCAGTTCATCGGCTGAGAGCAGCAGCGCGTCATCGGAGGGAAGCAGCTCATCGTCTGAGGAATCATCCGCTCCCAGCAGTTCATCGGCTGAGAGCAGCAGCGCGTCATCGGAAGAAAGCAGCTCATCGTCTGAGGAATCATCCGCTGTGAGCAGTTCATCGGCTGAGAGCAGCAGCGCGTCATCGGAGGGAAGCAGCTCATCGTCTGAGGAAGCATCCGTTCCCAGCAGTTCATCGGCTGAGAGCAGCAGCGCGTCATCGGAAGGAAGCAGCTCATCGTCTGAGGAATCATCCGTTCCCAGCAGTTCATCGGCTGAGAGCAGCAGCGCGTCATCGGAAGGAAGCAGCTCATCGTCTGAGGAATCATCCGCTCCCAGCAGTTCATCGGCTGAGAGCAGCAGCGTGTCATCGGAAGGAAGCAGCTCATCGTCTGAGGAATCATCCGTTCCCAGCAGTTCATCGGCTGAGAGCAGCAGCGCGTCATCGGAAGGAAGCAGCTCATCGTCTGAGGAATCATCCGTTCCCAGCAGTTCATCGGCTGAGAGCAGCAGCGTGTCATCGGAAGGAAGCAGCTCATCGTCTGAGGAATCATCCGTTCCCAGCAGTTCATCGGCTGAGAGCAGCAGCGCGTCATCGGAGGGAAGCAGCTCATCGTCTGAGGAATCATCCGCTCTGAGCAGTTCATCGGCTGAGAGCAGCAGCGCGTCATCGGAGGGAAGCAGCTCATCGTCTGAGGAATCATCCGCTCTGAGCAGTTCATCGGCTGAGAGCAGCAGCGCGTCATCGGAGGGAAGCAGCTCATCGTCTGAGGAATCATCCGCTGTGAGCAGTTCATCGGCTGAGAGCAGCAGCGCGTCATCGGAAGGAAGCAGCTCATCGTCTGAGGAATCATCCGTTCCCAGCAGTTCATCGGCTGAGAGCAGCAGCGCGTCATCGGAGGGAAGCAGCTCATCGTCTGAGGAATCATCCGTTCCCAGCAGTTCATCGGCTGAGAGCAGCAGCGCGTCATCGGAAGGAAGCAGCTCATCGTCTGAGGAATCATCCGTTCCCAGCAGTTCATCGGCTGAGAGCAGCAGCGCGTCATCGGAGGGAAGCAGCTCATCGTCTGAGGAATCATCCGTTCCCAGCAGTTCATCGGCTGAGAGCAGCAGCGCGTCATCGGAGGGAAGCAGCTCATCGTCTGAGGAATCATCCGCTCTGAGCAGTTCATCGGCTGAGAGCAGCAGCGCGTCATCGGAGGGAAGCAGCTCATCGTCTGAGGAATCATCCGTTCCCAGCAGTTCATCGGCTGAGAGCAGCAGCGCGTCATCGGAGGGAAGCAGCTCATCGTCTGAGGAATCATCCGCTCCCAGCAGTTCATCGGCTGAGAGCAGCAGCGCGTCATCGGAAGGAAGCAGCTCATCGTCTGAGGAATCATCCGTTCCCAGCAGTTCATCGGCTGAGAGCAGCAGCGCGTCATCGGAGGGAAGCAGCTCATCGTCTGAGGAATCATCCGCTCCCAGCAGTTCATCGGCTGAGAGCAGCAGCGCGTCATCGGAAGGAAGCAGCTCATCGTCTGAGGAATCATCCGCTCTGAGCAGTTCATCGGCTGAGAGCAGCAGCGCGTCATCGGAGGGAAGCAGCTCATCGTCTGAGGAATCATCCGCTCCCAGCAGTTCATCGGCTGAGAGCAGCAGCGCGTCATCGGAAGGAAGCAGCTCATCGTCTGAGGAATCATCCGCTTGCAGCAGTTCATCGGCTGAGAGCAGCAGCGCGTCATCGGAGGGAAGCAGCTCATCGTCTGAGGAATCATCCGTTCCCAGCAGTTCATCGGCTGAGAGCAGCAGCGCGTCATCGGAAGGAAGCAGCTCATCGTCTGAGGAATCATCCGTTCCCAGCAGTTCATCGGCTGAGAGCAGCAGCGCGTCATCGGAAGGAAGCAGCTCATCGTCTGAGGAATCATCCGCTCCCAGCAGTTCATCGGCTGAGAGCAGCAGCGCGTCATCGGAAGGAAGCAGCTCATCGTCTGAGGAATCATCCGTTCCCAGCAGTTCATCGGCTGAGAGCAGCAGCGCGTCATCGGAAGGAAGCAGCTCATCGTCTGAGGAATCATCCGTTCCCAGCAGTTCATCGGCTGAGAGCAGCAGCGCGTCATCGGAAGGAAGCAGCTCATCGTCTGAGGAATCATCCGTTCCCAGCAGTTCATCGGCTGAGAGCAGCAGCGCGTCATCGGAGGGAAGCAGCTCATCGTCTGAGGAATCATCCGTTCCCAGCAGTTCATCGGCTGAGAGCAGCAGCGCGTCATCGGAGGGAAGCAGCTCATCGTCTGAGGAATCATCCGCTCTGAGCAGTTCATCGGCTGAGAGCAGCAGCGCGTCATCGGAGGGAAGCAGCTCATCGTCTGAGGAATCATCCGCTTCCAGCAGTTCATCGGCTGAGAGCAGCAGCGCGTCATCGGAAGGAAGCAGCTCATCGTCTGAGGAATCATCCGTTCCCAGCAGTTCATCGGCTGAGAGCAGCAGCGCGTCATCGGAGGGAAGCAGCTCATCGTCTGAGGAATCATCCGTTCCCAGCAGTTCATCGGCTGAGAGCAGCAGCGCGTCATCGGAAGGAAGCAGCTCATCGTCTGAGGAATCATCCGCTCCCAGCAGTTCATCGGCTGAGAGCAGCAGCGCGTCATCGGAGGGAAGCAGCTCATCGTCTGAGGAATCATCCGTTCCCAGCAGTTCATCGGCTGAGAGCAGCAGCGCGTCATCGGAAGGAAGCAGCTCATCGTCTGAGGAATCATCCGTTCCCAGCAGTTCATCGGCTGAGAGCAGCAGCGCGTCATCGGAAGGAAGCAGCTCATCGTCTGAGGAATCATCCGCTCCCAGCAGTTCATCGGCTGAGAGCAGCAGCGCGTCATCGGAAGGAAGCAGCTCATCGTCTGAGGAATCATCCGTTCCCAGCAGTTCATCGGCTGAGAGCAGCAGCGCGTCATCGGAAGGAAGCAGCTCATCGTCTGAGGAATCATCCGTTCCCAGCAGTTCATCGGCTGAGAGCAGCAGCGCGTCATCGGAAGGAAGCAGCTCATCGTCTGAGGAATCATCCGTTCCCAGCAGTTCATCGGCTGAGAGCAGCAGCGCGTCATCGGAGGGAAGCAGCTCATCGTCTGAGGAATCATCCGTTCCCAGCAGTTCATCGGCTGAGAGCAGCAGCGCGTCATCGGAAGGAAGCAGCTCATCGTCTGAGGAATCATCCGCTCCCAGCAGTTCATCGGCTGAGAGCAGCAGCGCGTCATCGGAAGGAAGCAGCTCATCGTCTGAGGAATCATCCGCTCCCAGCAGTTCATCGGCTGAGAGCAGCAGCGCGTCATCGGAAGGAAGCAGCTCATCGTCTGAGGAATCATCCGTTCCCAGCAGTTCATCGGCTGAGAGCAGCAGCGCGTCATCGGAGGGAAGCAGCTCATCGTCTGAGGAATCATCCGTTCCCAGCAGTTCATCGGCTGAGAGCAGCAGCGCGTCATCGGAAGGAAGCAGCTCATCGTCTGAGGAATCATCCGTTCCCAGCAGTTCATCGGCTGAGAGCAGCAGCGCGTCATCGGAAGGAAGCAGCTCATCGTCTGAGGAATCATCCGTTCCCAGCAGTTCATCGGCTGAGAGCAGCAGCGCGTCATCGGAAGGAAGCAGCTCATCGTCTGAGGAATCATCCGCTCCCAGCAGTTCATCGGCTGAGAGCAGCAGCGCGTCATCGGAAGGAAGCAGCTCATCGTCTGAGGAATCATCCGTTCCCAGCAGTTCATCGGCTGAGAGCAGCAGCGCGTCATCGGAGGGAAGCAGCTCATCGTCTGAGGAATCATCCGTTCCCAGCAGTTCATCGGCTGAGAGCAGCAGCGCGTCATCGGAGGGAAGCAGCTCATCGTCTGAGGAATCATCCGTTCCCAGCAGTTCATCGGCTGAGAGCAGCAGCGCGTCATCGGAAGGAAGCAGCTCATCGTCTGAGGAATCATCCGTTCCCAGCAGTTCATCGGCTGAGAGCAGCAGCGCGTCATCGGAAGGAAGCAGCTCATCGTCTGAGGAATCATCCGTTCCCAGCAGTTCATCGGCTGAGAGCAGCAGCGCGTCATCGGAGGGAAGCAGCTCATCGTCTGAGGAATCATCCGTTCCCAGCAGTTCATCGGCTGAGAGCAGCAGCGCGTCATCGGAAGGAAGCAGCTCATCGTCTGAGGAATCATCCGTTCCCAGCAGTTCATCGGCTGAGAGCAGCAGCGCGTCATCGGAAGGAAGCAGCTCATCGTCTGAGGAATCATCCGTTCCCAGCAGTTCATCGGCTGAGAGCAGCAGCGCGTCATCGGAAGGAAGCAGCTCATCGTCTGAGGAATCATCCGCTCCCAGCAGTTCATCGGCTGAGAGCAGCAGCGCGTCATCGGAAGGAAGCAGCTCATCGTCTGAGGAATCATCCGTTCCCAGCAGTTCATCGGCTGAGAGCAGCAGCGCGTCATCGGAAGGAAGCAGCTCATCGTCTGAGGAATCATCCGTTCCCAGCAGTTCATCGGCTGAGAGCAGCAGCGCGTCATCGGAAGGAAGCAGCTCATCGTCTGAGGAATCATCCGCTCCCAGCAGTTCATCGGCTGAGAGCAGCAGCGCGTCATCGGAAGGAAGCAGCTCATCGTCTGAGGAATCATCCGCTCCCAGCAGTTCATCGGCTGAGAGCAGCAGCGCGTCATCGGAAGGAAGCAGCTCATCGTCTGAGGAATCATCCGCTCCCAGCAGTTCATCGGCTGAGAGCAGCAGCGCGTCATCGGAAGGAAGCAGCTCATCGTCTGAGGAATCATCCGTTCCCAGCAGTTCATCGGCTGAGAGCAGCAGCGCGTCATCGGAGGGAAGCAGCTCATCGTCTGAGGAATCATCCGTTCCCAGCAGTTCATCGGCTGAGAGCAGCAGCGCGTCATCGGAAGGAAGCAGCTCATCGTCTGAGGAATCATCCGTTCCCAGCAGTTCATCGGCTGAGAGCAGCAGCGCGTCATCGGAAGGAAGCAGCTCATCGTCTGAGGAATCATCCGTTCCCAGCAGTTCATCGGCTGAGAGCAGCAGCGCGTCATCGGAGGAAGCAGCTCATCGTCTGAGGAATCATCCGTTCCCAGCAGTTCATCGGCTGAGAGCAGCAGCGCGTCATCGGAAGGAAGCAGCTCATCGTCTGAGGAATCATCCGTTCCCAGCAGTTCATCGGCTGAGAGCAGCAGCGCGTCATCGGAGGGAAGCAGCTCATCGTCTGAGGAATCATCCGTTCCCAGCAGTTCATCGGCTGAGAGCAGCAGCGCGTCATCGGAAGGAAGCAGCTCATCGTCTGAGGAATCATCCGTTCCCAGCAGTTCATCGGCTGAGAGCAGCAGCGCGTCATCGGAAGGAAGCAGCTCATCGTCTGAGGAATCATCCGTTCCCAGCAGTTCATCGGCTGAGAGCAGCAGCGCGTCATCGGAAGGAAGCAGCTCATCGTCTGAGGAATCATCCGTTCCCAGCAGTTCATCGGCTGAGAGCAGCAGCGCGTCATCGGAGGAAGCAGCTCATCGTCTGAGGAATCATCCGTTCCCAGCAGTTCATCGGCTGAGAGCAGCAGCGCGTCATCGGAAGGAAGCAGCTCATCGTCTGAGGAATCATCCGTTCCCAGCAGTTCATCGGCTGAGAGCAGCAGCGCGTCATCGGAAGGAAGCAGCTCATCGTCTGAGGAATCATCCGTTCCCAGCAGTTCATCGGCTGAGAGCAGCAGCGCGTCATCGGAAGGAAGCAGCTCATCGTCTGAGGAATCATCCGTTCCCAGCAGTTCATCGGCTGAGAGCAGCAGCGCGT
>JAWVMQ010000162.1:0-29252 GCA_036321185.1 Trypanosoma lewisi | reverse complement strand
TTCTTCTTCGTTTGGTGGTGGTGTAGGTGAGTGTTCTTGGGCTGATATTGAGGAGGGTGTTGTGGATATGCCAATGTCGGCCGTTGTTGGTGGATTTGGTATTCTTTTTATGTGTGATGGGGGCGGTCGTGTGGTTGACTTTGAACGGGATGACTTGGATGATGCCTTGCGTATGGATTCTGTTGTTGGATGTGAGGAACGTAGCGTGGGTTCCGTGGCTCGTCATGGGTGTTCTTATATGAAAACTTCATTTCAAAGTAGTCATGAAATTTTTTTACTGAGTAATAATGCGATATTTGTTCATCTGCCAGCTGCTGCGTTATATCATATTGAATATGGTGAGGCGATAACATTTACTATTGCAAGGAGTCAGTTGTCTAGCAATACTCCTCCAGCAATAAGAGGGAGAACGCGTTCCGAGCGTAGAAGGGTGTTGAGAGTTATGAGGGCTGATGGTGATAACAACATTACGGTGGATGATGATGACGATTTTGACAGTAAGAGCAGTAGTGATGCTTCGTCGGATACCTCGTTTGTACTTCGTGCCAGAGTTTCACCCGAGGATCTCCCCCCCTTTGTTTGGAATACAGGCCGAGCGACGAAATTTATTGCGTCATTATCTATTCTCGGCGCACCGTTTGGGGTTCCCGGTATCAACTACATCACAACTCTGTGTATGATGCACACGGCACCAGACTCGAGCCGCCGTACATTCTCAAGCTACCGCAGTTTGTCTATAGCTACTATAGAGAATTCTTACTTTGGCGTGTTGATAGGGAACCTGATCATCATTGGTGGTGTACTGGTTGTGCAGGCGCTTATTATTCTCTTGGTAAAGTGCAGAGCGGGGAGATTGTCTCTTACGAGAGTGATGGAAATTTGTCTATTCCCTGGTTTTCCACTAGCTGTACTTGTTAATCTGTTTGTAGGAACTTCCTTCTCAGTGATGCAGGGATTGTTATCTGATTGGCATTCTCTTCTTTCCCTGAGTATTGTTATGCTGGTATTCTTTGTTGCCGGGTACATTATATTGCTCTATGTATTGATGTACAGATTGCATGCGAATTTCTTTAAGAATAACAGTCATCTTCACACTGATGGCGGGGAGGGTCGTGTTGAGAATCATCCTTTTGAGGATAGTAATGCAAATATTGCCAATACTAATAATAACAATGAGAGTTCTCCCAATAACCCCTTTAACGATCAGCATCCCGACACTAATCATGAACATAATTCTTCTTCTCAGTTATCAAGAATGAGAAGTCGTTTAGCCAAGAGTTGGTTCCTACGTCTGCGAGGATTTTGGCTGCCTTTCACATTATCTCAAAGGTATTTCTTAATTCTGATGAATCTTCAGAAATCTCCTTTATTTTTTGTTACACTTTGGCTTTGGTCTCCCTTCACGATTTCTATATTCTCTCTCTTTCCGATGGACACTCCAGCGCAGTGTATTACGCTGGATATAGTTCTCGCTGTTATTCACTTATTCTTTATTGTAGTTGTATTAAAATATTGCCCGTTTATTTCACCTTTGGATACAACGTACTTTGTTGCCGTCATGAGTATCATTATCTGTATATTATGTATACATATTAAGCTTCTCCTGCGGCCGGAGAATTGGAATGTTTTGACGTTTGAGTGCGCCGTCGTAATTATTGCGATTGGCTTCTTTTTATCGTATCTCCTAATGAAAATAGTTCAATTATGCGTCACACTTTCTATTCTACCGAAACCTCTCACCCCCTTTCTTCCTTTTTATGGTTATGGAGGCAAAGGAAATGAGAGACATGAAGTTGAAGGAGAGAGGGAAATAGAAAGAATAACAGAAGGGGGGGAAGAAAGAGAAGAAAATAATAATAGTAGTAAGCATAATTCTCATCAAAATAAAGATGAGAAAAAGAACTCTAGGGAAGAAAGGGAATAAAGGGAGGATGTAGCGAACTCCCATCATCGTGTGGTAACATAGTTAGCGAATGAGTATAGTGGCGTAATAGGGGGAGATTCTGTTTACTGAGACAGAGATAAATATATAAAGGATCTTTGGTTGTAATGTTTTTTTTCTTTTTCTTTTGCTTCTTATCGTTATTTATTTATTTTTTCTTCTTTTTTATTTCTTTTCTTTTGTAATCTGCCTTTTTTTTTGATGTTTTTTCTTCGCGCGTTTGTTTGAGAGGACTTTGAAAGTCAAAAGCGGTTTGCTTCTCTCCACATATCTATCCCTGTACCTAATGCTTAATATTATATATATATATATATATATGGTTTCTTCTGCGTAAGTAACTAAGTAAAGATGGACCTATTCAATTCGAAATTACTTTTTCCATTTTTTCGTTCTTTTCTTATTATTTGTTCGCTGATTCCTTTTTTTTCTTCATTTTTTTAACTTTTTTTTTTTTTTTGCTGGTGTTTTTTTGGTTTTTATTCCATTCCTATCCAATGAAGAAGTGGCATTAACAATAATTATTTTTTTTTCTTTTTTCCATTAAATTATCACAGTCTGGCTTGATATGTATTTGTGTCTATACCTATAAACTCACATCTGCGGGTGTGCTCGACTATAAACTATGGGGAAAAAATGGAAATAAAATAAGGAGGCCGTAGGAGTGCTGGTAGGGTTACTATTATTCGTTAGGGAGGGGTTGGGTGCTAGATTGTTAATATTTCTTTTACTAAATAAATAAACCGTAGGGAAGAATAATAATCTGAGGATTGACCGGGCTTGAGTGAATATATACGTACCTTTCACTCAGTCTTTCTCTCTCTCATATCTATATTTATTTATTTATATGTCTTTCTTTCTCTCTTTTATCTTTTCTTTCTCCTGTATGCATGGGTAGCACATATATATATATATATATATATATATATATGGGAAGAAGCCCTAAAGGATGATACAAAGAAGTTCATAGAAGCGAAGAGTAAAAGGGCCACAAAAAGAAAAAAAACAAAGGGGCCGCACCTCTGTTTTTTTTTTTCTTTCTGCACATTATCATTCGCTGCACTCCCCCCATCTGTGGAGACCTGTGGGAGAGGGAGCGAGGGAGAGTGTGCAGAGTGGGGCAATATATATAAACGGGTGTGGCGGCTCAATGCACGACGAACCGAAATATACTTTACTTTGTGCCGGGGAGGAGTGATGCGCGCGTGCCTGCATGTATGTATTTCTCTGGAGTATGCCTTGCTGGATAAATTATTATTTGCTCTCTTTCTCATATTATTCTCTTTAGTCTTTATTCTTTCTTCTCTCCTCATTATTTTCTCATGGAAACGGTGGTAGGAGGAGGAGGAATACTTCCCCTTCCTTTGTTTTTGGTTTCTCTTTGGATTAAAATTATAAATAAAAATAAATATAAATTATTGGATGTGGGTGAGTGTTCTGTTTATTTATTTATTTATATGTTTCTCTTCTTCTTCTCTCTAAATAAATAAATATAACTACTACTAAATAAATATATAGAGTACATATAGGACTCAAGAAAATACAAAGACATACAAACAGAAATTGCGAACATTTTCTAAAAGGAAGAAAATAAAAAAATCAAAGCTGAAAGTACCAAACAAACACACAAGAAAAAGAAAAGAAGTGAAAACACACACACAAGCAAACAAACAGGGAAGTGTGAGTGAGAGGGAATTAGTAGAATCAAAAACAAAAGGAAAGAAACGCAAGAAAATACATACATCTATACACATCTCTACATACATACAAAAGAAGAAATAAAAAAGAAAAGAACCGAAAAGAAAGAAAAAAAGTATTTTTAATGTTGAAGGTTGTTCCCAGTGAGTTGCAGTTTGGCTCCGTGGCCGTCAATGACGCCCCCGTTTACTGCCGTTTTAGCGTCATGAACACAGACGCCTCCGTCTCTCTTTCCATGCAGATATCATCATCTCTGGCGTCTTCTTTGTCTTCTTCATTACGATTTAAATTTTGGGAGGATTTTGTTGGATTACTACTGGACGGAGATGAAGAGGACGAGGCAGAAAATAATAATGATAATAATGGTAATTCCTTGCGTGTTTACAGAGAAGAAGAAGAGGGAGAAAAGTTGAAGAAAAAATATATGAAAAGAAAAATATTATCTCCATTTTATAATCTTATATTTGACGATGTAAACAATGTACATGCGTGCACGCTGCAGCCATTGGAGGTGAGGGAGATGGTGGCGATTTTTTACGCCGACCCAATTCATTTTCCGAACATTATTTTAGAATCTCCTTCCATGATGATAAATGGATTGATTCAACTCACAGTTTCTTCTTCCTTCCTGCATGCAAATAATAATAATAATAATAATAATTTATTATCATCATCCACGCCGGTGACTACACCGCCCTCGAATAGTATTCAATCTGCCTCGTCGTTTCCGCGTTCTCCCTCTTTAGCGGCAGTTCGGTCAGAAACAATAACTTTCCCGTTTCATGTAAATATATTTCTTTCCCTGCTTACACTGTCAAAGACAGAACTCCAAACAACAATCTCGCCTAATAAAACTCACTTGATGGATTTTACAGTAACAAATATATCATCTTTACCACTTGAGTTTATTGTACGATCTCCTCCATGTATACATAATAATAGTAATAATAATAATAAGAATAATAATCATCAAAATGTAAATATCTCTTTATATGAGGAGGACCACTTCGATAAACCGAAGTTTGATAGAAAATTATATTTGGATAGTTTTTCTTGTATAAATTTTACATTAATGATACGTGCATCTTCCTCCCATAATAATAATAATAATACTATTATTACTACTACTACTACTACTACTAATGATGATATGACTACTACAAATGCTGCTAGTAATAATAATCCCACTAGTACGACTGCGGATAGTTCCTGTATACATGTAAAGAAGAAAAATAATAATGATAATGATTGTTTATCTACTTCATGTATACAACATTACCGCACGATATTGCGGTGTGATAATTTGTGTGATTCCCGTAATTCTGAATGTATACATGTAGACGTAAATATCGTTACATCTGACTCACAAACTGATTTAATAAAAGTAACAACAGATGATTCATTACTAAACTTTGGAGAGATTTTCCGGGGGAATAAAATAATAAAAGAATTGTTTTTATCTCCATTGAGCTATGAATATATAACTATAAAATTATTAGATTCACGTCCAAATAATTGTGAAGGTGCATTAAGTCTTGTGAAATATAATAATAATAATAATAATAATAATAATAATGGTATCAATAATAATAATAATAATACTGGTAATAATAATAATAGCGGCGAGAATAATAGTAATATTACTACTACTAGTAATAATAATAATAATAGTGAGAGTAGTAATGAGAATAAGAATAATCTTGAAACTACACGTAGTAGTAGTAGTACTAATAATGATACTATGAATTCTAGTATACATGGAAAAAAAAATAATAATATTACCACTAATAATAATAATGTTGATGATTCTGCATTTGTGACTGTTGATGAATTAATTATACACCCACAGAAGATGGGAAGTAATATTCCAATACATTTAATGTACATTCCTTCAATCAATCTTGAAAACAATAATAATAATAATAATAATAATAGTCATAATAATGGCGATGATATTAAATTTGAATTTGAATTGATTATTACTGGAGTAGAGAAGACCAATAATAATAATAATAATAATAATAATAATACTAACAATAATAATAATAATACTAACAATAATAATAATATTATTATTAGTAATACCAATACTTCTGGTAGTTCCACTCCCATTATGACTCCCACCACTACGAGTACTACTATTATAAATAATAATAATAGTACTAGCAGTACTAATAATAATAGTAGAAATAATAAAAATAATAATAGTAGATATCAACAGCGTGCGATTATTCGCTGCACGGCTACTTTGTATACAAGTCGAATAATAATTTCTCAAACGAATATGAACTTTGGAAACTGTGAGGTTGGTCAGAGTCGTCGGTGTACTTTTTCTATAGAAAACCCGTTGCCACTGCCGACGAGCATACGTATACAATTGCGAAGTAAAATTGTTTCCATAGAAGAGGAAGGAATTATGTATACACGCATACATAATAATAATGATAGTAATAAGAGGGGAATAACTTCAGGAGGAACTCATGAGATTTTAGAAAAGTTTTCAATTCCGCCTCGTAGTAGTTTGCCGATTACATTGCGAATAAACCCACAGCGTGTGAACCCAACTTACAAGAAACAGTTAACAATAATAAATTTATCAAATCTTTCAGAAGAACGTTTTATTATAAATATTGAGGCGAATAATGTGGCACCGTCGGAGGCGAAGTTACATGATGAGTTGTATACATGTGAGTGTAAGCCGCACTTGAGTGATGGAAATATAAATAACAGAAGTAAAAATAATAATAATAATAACAATGAGGAAGAAGACGGGAATAATGATAATGATAATGATAATGATGATGGGATGATGACTTCTCTTTCCTCTTCACTGCAGGCGATAACAAATGTTCCTTTAATTATTTCATATGTACTTAAGTCTCATGTAAATTATCCACTTCGGTTGAGGCTGCAGAGTTCCTCTCCGGAGATTTATATGTTTACACTTGAAAATATTTCTCATCAGGCGATTAGTGAATTTGAATCCTTGGCTGCAGAGTTACGTACATATTGTTATTATGGTGGTGGAGATAATAATAAAAATAATAATAATAATAATGAAGGGAATAGTAATTTACACGTAACTAATAATTCTATTACTACTACTACTACTACTGTTGCTACTACTACTACTACTAATAATAATAATAATAATGTGATTATTAATAATAGTATAGATCAATTATTACCAGAGAGATTAGAGGAAATAATAAATAATATTTCTCATCTTATACATACATACTCTATTCCCATTCATCATGAACAGGAAGAACACGAAGAACAAAATAATAATAACAATAATACATCATCAGATATTATACTGGAGCCCCATCACTATTACACATTTTACGTACACATCCAGAGAACAATCGGCTCCAGCGATGTCGTGAACAAGGAGGACGGAATTAACATACACGTGAGGAACATTACGGAAATACCTCGATTTGTCAGATTATCATATAAATTGTGCAGAAGCCACTTTGAGGTGGGTGGGCAGAAGACGAAGAACTTCGGGGAGGTAAACATCGGGGAGAAGAGGACGACGAGGTTCGTAATAAATAATCAGTGCAACACGCCGTTGTTTCTGCAGGTCGTGAAGTCCCGCTCGGTCTCCTCCGGCTACATCCGCGTGGCGGGCTCCGACAGGAAGTGTGTCTACTGCAGAGTCCGGCCCTTCGCGGCGCGGGAGCTGGAGGTCTCGTTCTCCCCCGGAATGAAGGGGAACTTCGAGGAGAAGATCCGGCTGATAAATATTTTGGACCCCGCCAACGAGGTCGTCATGACACTGAAGGCGGCCGTGGTCAAGGCGGAGACGTTTGAGGTGAGCCCGGAGGGGTGGAGCTTCGGAAGAATATTTATACCGCCACTGCTGCCGGAGAGGAGGGAAAATAATAATGATAATAATAATAATGAGGAGGAGGAGGAAGATAAAAATAAAAGTAAAAATAAAGAAAAAGAAACACCGGAAGAGGAAGAAGAGAATAATAATAATAATATGACTGTGATATATGAAGACGGCAAGGCCCCGTGTGTGCGGGTGGCTGCTCGGTTTAATGTAATCAACACAAGTAACACACGGAGGGAACTTTGCTTGAAGTTAGATACACGCATACAAAATAATAATAATAATAATAACAGTAGTATTAGTAGTTGCAGTAATAATGTGTGGGATAGATTTTTTAAGTTTGATGGAATTGATGTGCGTTTGCAATTAGATGTGGAGTACGGCGGGATTAATTCCGTGTCCACACGTAAACTTGAGGAGAAGTTGGAGAAGTTGGAACAAAAAATAAAAATTTATCGCAGGAAAAATAAAGTAGAGAAAATTGAGGCGGCAGTGAAGCAAAGAGATTTGATTCGGTCTACTTTACTGGGAATTGATGTGGATACATCAAATGTAGTTTCATTATCATCACCACCGCCTAATACTAATACTACTACTGAAGATAATAATAATAATAGTGGAGATGTATCTTTACAACAACAAAGTAATAATAATAATAATAATAATAATAATAATAATAATACTTCTGGTGTGCATGGAAATAAAAATGCTTCCACTACTACTACTGTTACTACTACTAATTACTATGAATTATCAGAGAGTGAAGATGAAAAGATTTCTGTCAAGTCAAAGTCTAAGCAATTGCAGCACGCCGAATTACTTTCTCTTTTATTGTACGATGGAGTTTCACTACCAGAAATCAATGTGGGCGAGTCTCTTATTATGTTATTAACGTTCTCCTTCATGATTAACACTAATACTATAAACAACAATAATATTATCATTCCATGTGTGCAGAGCGGGATGATTACGTTTGTTTTGTGTGAGACGCAAGACAAGGAGGCGAAGAGAATTATTCCTGTAGACATCACACTCCTGCACAAAGATAATAATAATAATAATAATAACGACGGCGGGGAGGAGGAGGAAAGAGAGAAGAAGATGAAAGAAATTACTAACAAAGAGGAAGAAATAATAAAAACAGGAGAAGGAGGAGGAGGGAAAAATAAAATAAACATACATGATGATACTTCTCATCCATCATCTACATTAATACATAATGATAATAATAATAATAATAATCCAGTGGAAAATGTAACCACATCATTTTCTCCTTCTTCCTCTTCCCAAAGTAATAATAATAATAATAATAATAATAATAATAATAATATTGATATATCATTATTATCATCTTTATCTGCATCTTCGTCCTTTATAAAAATAGAGCCGGCGGATGGTTTATTATTCACGACTTTTATGAATTACCCAAAAATATTTATTTTTAATTCATTTTTATATGAAACATATAAATTTGATATATTTTTATATGGAGTAAAGAATACATCATTTGTAATTATGGATCCAATTAGATTCTGCAATAATAATAATAATAGTGATTTAAATAATATTAATATGAATAGTTCAATGTATACAAAACAAAATGACACACAATTTAAATTTACTCCCCACGCAGGAGTACTTCATGATTCTAAAGAACCGCTTTGCATACATGTGGAGTGCCTTCCCACACACATTATAATTCCTCAGTATTATTTCATTCCCGTAAAAAATGCAAAAAACAATAATGATGTGAAATATATAATAATAGAAATCCATCCACAAGTGCGGGAAAGTTTCTTAAGAATATCCCACAAGGAAATTATATTTAAAGATATAATTATGCCCTGCGATGAGAATCATTTTGAGGTGCAGTCGTTTTTTATTCAAAGTTCCTTTAACACTCCACACGTATTACTTCTGCGGTGCAACCGGCCTTCCTTTATTAGTTTCTATGAAGATGTGAAGTGCAGCGTTCCCCTAATAAATCCCATTCAATCAACGATGTACCCGAATGAAAAATTTAAAGTTTTTATTCGGCTTTGCTTAAGGAATGAAAACGTGTGGAAATATAAAGATAAATTAATTAAAGTTGGAATACTCGTGGAGGCTATAAAAATAGATCATGTAACTAATGTAAATAATAATAAAATATTAGCTCGGGAGATTTTAAATATATCTGCCCATGTAGGCAGCGGGGAAATAATATTAAAAGAGTCAAACGTACACTTGGGCTCTGTTCCCTCTTTTAGCCGAGTAATTCACACATGTTTTACGGTAACAAACCCCTCACACTGTTTCCGTGCCAAGTTGCGCATTAAGGCGAATACTACTGCCGCGGCTTCACGCATGCACGTGGAGACGCCGGAGGTTAAACTGCAGCCAAGGGAGGAAAAGGAAATTCCGGTCTCCATTCAACTGTCTTCATGCTGCGGGTTATTTACGGGATCGATTACAATTTTTAATTTAACATGTAAACAGAAGCCACTCGTGTTTGTTGTTTCTGTATTAAAATATGATGACACAATATCTGCGTCTGTTATCAATATTAATGAAGAGGGAGAAGAGGGAGAAAAAGAAAGAGAGGAGAATAATAATAATTTTGTTTCATTTAAACAACTACAAGAAATGAAGGAACAATATTACAAGATACATAAACGACATCAACTCCTAACTATAGAACCGTCATGTATACAGCAATCATATAATACTAATGAAAATACTAATAATAATAATAATAATAATAATAATAATAATAATAGTAATAATAATAGTAATAATGAAAATAATGAAAATAATAATAATAATAGTGAAAATAATAATAGTGATGAACTTGTAGTAATTCTTCCTACAGCCCCTGTAATCATGGGCGAGGATACATTACTGCGTTTACATAATCCCGTGACGACGGACTCTCTGCATGTAACGAACTATAGTACAAAAGATTTAATTCTTGTTGCAAAGAGTACGGCACCACTTGTTGTTGGATTATCTGAAACAACAACAACATCTTCATTATTATTGTTAACAGAAGATAATAATAATAATAATAATAATAATAATTTATCATCATCTTCATTATCTCCATCTACATGTATGCAAACATCGCGTGTGCATCCACGTGGTTGTATTCGACTGGATGCCGGCCGCACTGGGGCGGTCGCGTGGACATTGGCAGACTTACCGAACTTGACTGAAGATCAAGTTCAGTCATTACTCCGTCATGAAGTAGTAATAATAGAGGAAACTGTGGAAATATGTGTGGCGCAAATATTAGAAGAAACTGCTGGATTTTCAAATAATAATAATAATAATAATAATAATTTAATGATGTCCGTTCCTGTGAAACAACGATGTTTACCTGAAGTTGGTCAGTGTGTATTAATGCCGAAGTTTTTTATTACACTTGCAATAAGTGAAGGACGTGTGGACCCACCTTTAATTTCACTTGGAATTGTGGGCATGGGGAAAATTATTAATAATAATAATAATAATAATAATAAAGATAAGAAAACGATGAAGGTTTCAGATGTAGACAATATGAATGTGGGTGCATTAAATAATAAAAATAATAATATAAATAATAATCCCCGCGTAATTATTCATGTAACAAATGTCTCCCCGCTCGTGCCGCTGCGCCTGAGTGTCGAGTGCGAGCCGACCGTACACTTCGCAAGCAAACGGCTGACAATTCCGCCGCTGCGGACAGTTCACGTCGAGGCACATTTGATATTAAAGTTAATACAAAAACAGGGACCCTTTCGGTTCTCCGTCTTCTTCGTCAACGCGGCGAACCCGGAAAATGACATGGTTGTCGATATAACGGGGCAGTACTACTGGAAGGCGTTTGATTTATTATGCGTCCAGAATAATAATAATAATAGTGGTGGAGTTATGCACCCAGTACGGGACTCTTTATCTATGGAATCTTTATGTATACAAGAAACATCATCATTATCTAATAATAATAATAATAGTAATAATAATAATAATAATAGTAATAATTGTATGATTCTTTCTGAGAATAAAATTATAATGACTGCAATGGAGACAAATATTGAGGTGAATGTCGGGGTGACACAGAACCCGAAATTGGAAGGAATTATTCAACTGCAGGTGCTGCAACACGACGCAACAACATCATCATCATCGCAGAGAATTGTTTTTGGTCAAACAAAACATAATAATAATAATAATAATAATAATAATAATAATAATAATAATAATAATACTGGAGCAGTGGGAGAAGCAGGAGGAGTTGTGAATACATCATTTTCCCATAATACTAACGGTAATAATAGTACTGTCACCATGACTGCCGGTGGAGGCAGTAGTAATAGTAGTTTTGTGGGCGGTGCTAATATTACTACTTTGCCTGACGACATGAATAATAATAATAATAATAATAATATAACTATAGCAGTGGTGCAAAAGAAAGAACAGCAGCAGCAGCAACAACAACAATCATTCCGCCTTCGTTGTGTATTAATTCGGGAGGATTTCTCTTTATTGTCCTCCGCCTTTTACGGGCAAAGAAGGACGAAGATGTCCGACATTCTGCGGGAGCGGCAGTCGCTGTCGTTTGGTAAACTCGCGGCGGATGTGGACAAGCGACGGAGTACAACATCGCCTAATATGTGGCTGGGCACATTGAAGTTGTCTAATACATTAACAAGCGGAGGAAATAATAATAATAATAATAATAATAATCACAGCGATGATGAATATGAAGAAGTTCAGGTGTTCAGTACGTTAAGTCCCTTCCAAACGTTTACTGTTCCCGCACGAATTACATTAACTCCCCACACAATGAAAATAAAGTCATCTTTATTTTATTCCTCCCCCTCCCCTCATGAGGATGTGTTACATGTGGGTAAAGGAGAGCAGGAGGAAGAACTAAATGACGACGAAGAAGAAGAAAAAGAAAAAGAAAAGATGAAGAAAGAAGAGGTCATGTATACAGGAGAGTTGGTAATATTTAACCCCTCATCTCAGCACACAGTGTTACTCTCTGTGACATCTCTACGGGAGAAATCATACCATGACAGTGTGACGGTTGCATGTATTGTTGTGCAGGAGGAAACAAAGACAACGCCTTCACAATTAACACAAACTGAACTGTCATCATCCACGGCAGGAGGAGGAGGAGTAAATAATATTAATATTAATATTAATAATAATAATAATAATAATAATAATAATAATAATAATAATAATAATAATTTCATTGGGTTTACACCCTCCTCCTCCTCAGCCGAGCTATTATCATCGCTGTCCAATCCTGAGTGGATAACAACTGTGTGTGTGTCCGTCCCACCGCAGTGCACGCAGCGAGTGCAAGTAATCATGCGGGTGGGTGTAAGTCATAACGCCAATAATAATAACAGACATCAGCAGACAAACATTGAACAAAATGTGGCGCTTGTTTTATTTGACGAGGGCGTTGCATGTAGTGCGACGATTGTTCGCATTGTTCTTGCACCCGCAGATGAGTTGGATGAACATGAGCAGAAACAACAACATGAAAAGTTTTTATTACAACAACAACAACAAACAGCAGCAGCACGCATGGAAAATAATAATAATAATAATAATAATAATAATAATAATAATAATAATAATAATAATAATAATAATAATAATAATAATAATAATAATATTAACAAAGAGAATAATAATACTTCTGCATCACCATCGTCATATTCCACTGCACGTGTTCTCAGTCTGCATGGCGGCTGCCAACCTGTTGCCGGCTGCGAGGGAACGTACGCGTGTAAATTCTCATATGCGAAGGATTCCCCGCCGCCCACGACAAGTATCACAGTTCGTAATAACTTGGCCGATGTTTCAATAGAGTACACCGTTATTATTATTTCCCAGGGACCACAGCCGTGGCTACTTCTACCCGCATCGACATTTATATTGGAACCCGGGGAAACACAGTTGCTGCGGTTAAATATTTTGTCTACCGAGGTTGGGTCCTTCAGTGGCTATGTGAGTATAACCACGTCAACGTCGTCGCCGGGGGATATTTTATTATTACAGTTAAAGGCGGAAGTGTTTCTGCCCTCCGCGGGCGAAGGATTGTTTGAAATACTCACATCAAATAGACAGCGCATTTCCACCAATGCGGAGCGCCGGGTGTCTATTGGTCGTCTGTATGGAGAAAACACATATCGTGCATACATGGCAATGGAGATTGAAAACCGCTCGAAGATTCCATTGGAGTTTCCCATTTCCGTTGTTAAGCCATTCCGCCTTGAGTTTAATAATAATAATAATAATAATAATAATAATAATAATAATAATAATAATAATAATAATAATAATAATAATAATAATAATAATAATAATAATAATAATAATAATAATAATAATAATAATAATAATAATAATAATAATAATAATAATAATAATAATAATAATAATAACAGTACAGTCGATGAAGATGAAGAAGGTGAAAGTCCAGAAGAGAATACAAGCGGCAGTAACAATAACGATAATAATGTCATGATGTATACATCAAATGAAATGACCGGAGAAAAAGAAAAAGAAAAGGAAAGACAAACTACTCCTGAGTGTGAAGTTCGCCTGCTTGTGTGCAGCATGAATAATGTTCCCAAAATGGAGGGCCAGAGGCGTTTCGTCGTTGACCCAAAGTCGCGCGTTAAAATCGCATTTCTGTTAATTTGTGACCGTCTCTCGTTGCCGTGTGGAGTTGTTGTAAACGGAGAGGCGGAGATTATATTAAAGTGTAAACAGGCACGCGATGCTCGCATTGTGTTCAAGACGTTCTTTAATGTATGCAGACCCTCCTTGATGTTACCCCGGAAGGTTTATTTTCACGCAAAAGAAAATAGTGATAATAATAATGAAGATTATATTGTGAATATACACGTGAGAAATCTTCGCAGATCGTGTGAAGGTCATGTAACTTTCCGCACGGCATCTCCTGTTTTGGATATTATACATAATAATAGTAATAAAAGTAATAATGACAATAATAATAATAAAGATAATAATAATAATAATGAACAAAATGAAGAAAGTGATGTCATGACAATTCCAGCTGATGGTTATATAAATATCCGTGTGAGACTGAACATTCATCGACTTGCTGCTGTATTATCTTTGAACAATTCAGCGGACATTATTACATCTGTCCTCCCATCACTTTGCGATCACGGTTTATTACTGAATGCACGCAACCCAAATGAACGGTACCCCGTAGAGTTCATGTGTTCACCATCATCTTCGCAATTATTATTATCGTTGACTGCATGCATGATGAGTGCACAGCAGGTATCGCGATGTATGAAAATTGGTCGAAGAGAAATAAGTGAGCGGCAGTTATTTAAATTTGTACAGACATTCTCCAAACTATTATCAGATGCATCGGAGGTGTTTCTACCAGAGTTTCACTACTACGCATCACAGCAACAACAACAAGGTGGGGGTGGTGGAATTGAGACTATTCATGAAACAACAACAACAACAACAGCTGCGGCTTTGGGGTGTAGTGAAAATTCAAATAATACAACAGCTTTCATTTTGAATAGTAATAATAGTAATAGTAATAATAATATTTTCTCTTTACAGCAACCACTGCGATCATTACTTGTGGATCTTATTTCATTGGTGGATGAACTTTTATATTATGCGGGTTTACTTACAAACTCACGCGGAATTGAGGCCTACTGTACTTTCCTTACGGCGGCGGTTGTAAACAATCCATTAATGCGTGCGTGGCGGCAATGTAAGTCATACCTGCCTAATACAGGTGTGTTTTCTATATTTGCGCAGTACTGGGAGGCAATTGATGCACTGCCGTGCCCAACACCATCTTCTGACTAAACTATCTTTTTTCTTTTTTTTAATTTTAATTTTATTTTTTGGATTTATTTCCATAGTTCTGTTTTTTCTTCTTTTTCTTTTTTCTCTTTGCTTCCATATATAAAATATATACATACATGTCTCTTTTCTTTCTTCCTTCCCTTTTCCTCTTAATTAATCTATGTCTGTATTTATACATACACCACACGAAAAACGAAGAAGAAAAAGAAAGAACGAAAAACAACAACAAAGAAACAACACATCCACACAAATAAATAAATACACAAATATAAATAAATATGGCGAAGGGGAAGAAGAGCGGGGAGGCGAAGGGAACGCAGAAGCGGCAGAAGAAAATACTGCGCGAGAACGTCCGCGGCATCACGCGCGGGTCCATCCGCCGCCTCGCCCGCCGCGGCGGGGTGAAGCGGGTCTCCGGCGTCATGTACGACGAGGTCCGCGGCGTCATCAAGTCGTTCGTCGAGGGCGTCGTGCGGGACGCGACCGCCTACACGGAGTACGCCCGCAAGAAGACCGTCACCGCCGTCGACGTCGTCAACGCGCTGCGGAAGCGCGGGAAGATTTTGTACGGCTATGAGTGATGTGCGGGCAGGCAGCACAGTGTGAGGAGATGTGTGGGGCTGCAGGGAGGAGGGGGAAAGATATTATGAAAGATATAAATATAAATAAATAAATATAAAGGTGAAGGAAGTTTTTCTTTTTTTTTCTTTTTATTTTTTTTAATATATGCGGAGATATGTCCAAAGTACAGTTGGAGAGAGAGAGAGAGTGTGTGTGTGTGTGTGGAACTTTGTGTGCAATTTGATGTTTCAAAGAAGAAGGGAAAGAATGAAGAAAACATGAAGTGAAGAAGATGAGTTCTTTTGGTTTTTTTGTCGTTTTTTTTTCGTTTTTTATGGGAGTGATGTATACATGTATAAATGTGTGCACTCTTTTTTTTTTTCCTTTTGCTCTCTGTCCTCATTTCTCCCTCTTTTTTTTCTCTTTTTTCTTTTCTTGCGTATTTATGTTTCTTCATCCATTCACTTACTTAAATGATATATATTTACATGTGTGAGAGAGAGAAAACCAAAAAAGAAAAAAAACGAGCGAACATTTCTCGAGGTATTGGTAAATAAATATATTACATATATATATATATATATATATATGAGAGAGAGAGACTATGTATGCGAGAGGGAGTGCAGGCGAGCGATTTTACTTTCATGTAATAATAATAATAATAATTATTATTATTATTATTAATATTATCACTCTTTTTCCTTTTCTTTTGTTTTTGTATGAGTTTAGTTATTTATAATACAAGAGTGCAGAGTTCCGTTTCTGTATGCTGGAGACCCAGCGAAGTAGATATAAATATATCTCCGTATACATTACATAGGGAGTCATTATTTATTTGCGTTGTTTTATTATAATGAGCTGCCGTCCTTTGACTTCCCTCCTCCACGCCTCGTTATCAACGCCACCGAAGAGAAGAGAAGAGAAACACCAAAAAGAAACAAAAACAAAAAGAAGACAAGAAAAGAAAAACAATAATAATGATATTAATAATAATAGTACATCTTCTCAGGTGGGTCGGGTGCCACCGTTAACAATCGTCGAGGAGGAGCGGGCGGGGCAACAAACAGAAGAAGGCGTGAATTTTCTTCCAACATTTCAGGGCAATTGTTTAGTCCGGGCCCCCCAAATGCCACCAACGCCACCACCACATTCATCATCAATGAGTAGACAAGGAACTATTCATAATACTACTGCTACTACTAATAATAATAATAAACAAGAAGACGAGGAAGAAGAAAATAAAGAAGAATTTCTGATGGAAATGGAGGAAATAAGAAACCCGCAGACGGAACATAAAGGAGCACCAACTCGTATTATAGTCAAAAATAATGATATGAGTAAGAATAATGTTTCTATTGTTTCTACTCCATGTTTTCCCGTGAAGGATGGTAACAATATTATTTGCAATATTGCTAAAAATAATATTGCCCCTATTTCATTTCCCTCGTCTGGTAGAACAACTGTAGAGGACACTGTGCAGAGAAAACTGTCGGTGACACACCCAAAGACACTATTCAGGGATAACACTGCATACATGATTAATAATAATAGTAATAATAATAAAAAGCAGAAGAATACTTTACTACATGAAAAAGAAGTGGAGGATGAAGATAAAAATGTTTTTCATGCTGAGAAGAGAGAAGGAGAAAACGAGGTAGAACTAAAAGACCGAAAAGAAGTCGAAAAAGAAAAAGAAATAATAATAAAGGAAGAAGACAAAGAAGAAGATGATAGGAACGAATCTATGACGCTCTCCTCGGCTCCTTTGCCGTCTTGTATGCATAAACATGATAGCAGTATTAATGAAGAGGAGGAAGATAACTTCGCGGGGGCGAAGAGTCTTTTAGAGCGCTCCAGAGATTACTCCTCTTTGAATAGTGCGGGCGGCAGTGTTATGTGTGTGAGCAAAAGTGTGGGCTCGCACGGCGTGGACGGCTGCCAGCAAACATCTCCTCAACAAACGTCCAGTCGTAATACTGAAAAGGAAAACGATGAAAACGAAAACGGCGAGGAAAATAAAAGTCATTACGAAGTTCTTTCCATACATGTCGAGGATGTCGACGACAGCGCGGGGGAGCGGCGGCGTGGAGGCAGGAGGAAACAGGAATGTCTTCAAAATCCCATTTTCTTTAACTTTATTTTTAATCTCATCAAGTTTTATGAAGTCAAGAACAAATTATGTAATAATAATGATAATAATAACAACAGTGAAATTAATTGTCCGCAGTATTCCCTTGACGTTGGTGCTGATGCTGATATTTCCTCCTCCTTGCCTTCTTTATGTTTGCTAGAAAATACGTATATAAAATTGTATTCCTCCATAATAGAAATTAACTGTGTGTTCCTAAAGTCATATTTGATATATTGGTCTAACAAGATATTGTATGCATCGCTAAAAGAGGTTGTGAATGCATGGAAAAGTTATGGATTGTACAGTCAAGAGTTTGAGGAGAAATCGCTTGAGTTACTTGAGATTATCTCTAAAGATCACTGTGGTTATATAAAGCACAGGCCGTTGTATTATGTATACAATTTTATACACAATAATAATAGTAGTAGTAGTAATAATAATAATAATAGCCGCCACTTTGATTCTCCTTCCTATGTAAATAATAATAATAATAATAATAATAATAATAATAATAATAATAATAATAATAATAATAATAATAATAATAATAATAATAATAATAATAATAATAATAACTGTAATAGTAGTAGTAGTCTTCACCCTGATGTATCCATGAAGAGTAAAAACTATTTTTTGTATTTTATTATTTTTGTTTTTATTATGATATCTTTTCTTTTTTTATTTCTTGTTTTTTATGTTGAGAGAGAAACAAATTCATCATCAACACCAACAGGAGGAAAACAAGGCCTGGACAAAACAGGAAAGAAAATCGTTGAACTCATTTTCATAGTTTTGATTTTCATTTTTTTAATATTTCTGTTCTTCCTGTTTTTATGTTTGCTGAATTACAATAAAATACTGGAGGAAATGAGGAGGTATCAAATAAAAGAAATGATTGGTTACATCACAAATGTCATGCACGAGATAAATGAAGAGAAAGATCATCGTCAATGCAGTTATAGTAATGACTGTGAAGAGGAGAAGAGTTACAGTGATGTTCGTCGCTACATAGACAGGGAGGGGGTGACTGCTGCTCATATTCACCGGGAGCGACTGAATTTCATGAGAAACACGCATCATTTAATTATAAATACGGGAGAGAACAATGCAGATAATTCCTCTTACCTTTACAATTCAGTGAACAGCAATAATAATAATAATAATAATAGTAATAATAATAATAATAATAATATTACCATGAAGTATGCTGATAGTGTAAAGAGTGGAGCCGCACTTAATGTCTCCGGTTCCCCGCAGGGCGAGGCGATGTTAGAGAAAGACCGCTATAACGCACTTCTCATGAGTCAGGTCAACTTCGAACAAACACAAATGGCGGAGGAATACATGAAGGAGATGCTTGTAAGAAGTCAGATTGAATTAAGTAAGCGGGAGTCTCTTCGTTATCATGAAATGGGAAATGAAATAATGAAGACGCAAATAATGAATAATAGTGATAATAATCATAATAATAGTGATAGTAATAGTGTCACGGTTTCTCCATCCTCGAATTCTATTCCTGCGGTATCCCTTCGACTGATGCGTGATAGTCTTGTAACCAGCGGCCTTGACGCCCTTGCAATCACCGCCCTTGTGTACTGCAGAGATAATATTTTATTGAAGGACGTGTATGATAAATTATGGAGCCGTAATTTTCTTATTTTTCAGAGAGCAACACTCGAGGCATTAAATGCGGCGTTTCATCGCGGCTCCGAGCGATTTAAAATATTTCTTTTACATGCCCCCGACTTGAATGCAGAGCAACTTCAAATCGCACTCTCGTGGCTGGAGCAGCGACGCCGTTCCGTGTTTTTCTTTACCGACGCACTTGGAACAATGCCGCCCGAGGTCCCCTACAGTGTCCGCCTGGAGCTGCCACTAACCTCCCGCGATGTGGATACATTATTATTGTCTGGAATTGGTGTAGACGAGGAGATGAACAGTGTGAGTATATTCCGCCCGTCAAAACAATTTAAAGTTCCCCCGTATGCCCTCGGCCGCCGCCTTGGGGGCGGGGCGCATGGAAATGTGTTTGAGGTTGAGATGGAGTTAACTGGGGCGCGGTGTGCAGTGAAGCGCATGTATCTTCGTGGGGACCAAGAGAATGTAAATAATAATAGCAGCGCCGTTTACAGTCAATTAAAAGAAATTGCACGAGAGGTGGAAATCATGAGTTCATTGAGTCACCCGAATATCGTGCAGTATCTCTTCTGCGAGCGTGATGATAACTGTGTTTCTATATTCATGGAATTATGTTCTGGGGGGTCGTTAAGTGAACTTATTTCCCACGGGGGACTACGAGATGCAGACGGAATAAAACGTGTTTTGCATGACGTTCTTTCCGCGGTTGCATACCTGCATGGGAAACACATCGTTCATAGAGATTTAAAACCAGAAAATGTACTTTTCAGGGATGACCGCGCAAAAGTAAGTGACTTCGGGACGGCCGTATTTAAATTAGGAGGATTAAAAAATGTGAAGGGAACATTTGCATACATGGCGCCTGAAGTTTTACTCGGGGAAACGTATGGAAAGGCCTGTGATGTGTGGTCCATTGGATGCATTGCGGCAGACACTTTTTCCATCCCGCTTCCTCACAGATCTCTCGGGCTGCCCGAGTTGTGTGAGCACTACAGGCGCATGTCACTGGATGAAACATTAGAGTTTAACTGCGATGAAAAGGCGATTTGTGAATTCTTACAATTATGCCTGCAGCGGGATTCAAAGAAACGTGCCTCTGTTGAGGAATTACTTCAACACCCGATGTTACTGGAGGATGACATGTCGATACATAATTGGCTTTTGTCATGTGGAGAACAAAGGCGTAAGAGGCGACTGTCAAATGGAGTTGCGAGTGAATGCGGAGATAATAATAATAATAATATTAGTAATAATAATAATAATACTAATACTAATAATAGTGTTGCTGACAATAGTATGTATCGTGCACGTGTGTGTTCGGAGGGAGACACATGGACGTTTAATTCATTGAAGTCGGAGGATGTGATGAGTATGAACTCCTCACTGCATGATGGTATAGCTGAACCATTATTTCCTTGAGGAGTTAACGAGAGAGAGAAAGAAAGAGAGAGAGAGAGAGAGAGAGAGAGAGAGAGAGAGAGAGAGAGGGATATTTATTTATATAGATATAATTTACTTTTCTTTTTTTTCTTTTCTTTTTGTTTTCTTTCCTTCCGTGTATATAAATATATATGTGTATGATTTTTTTATATTTATTCTGTACTGTCATCAGTGCATCTACATACATACACACTGTGTTATTGTCATCTGGAGAAAAAAAATATTTTCTCTTCCTTCACGCCTCACTGTTCTTTTATTTTATTTATTTGTATGTAGTTTACATTTCTTTTTCCCTTTCTTTCTTTCTTTTTCTTTTTTTTTTTGAATTAACAACAACATTAAAAACAACAACAACCCCAAGTGATTCTTCTTCACAAAAAATATATAAAATTAAAAAGAACGAGAAGGAAGAAAAGGAAACAAAGAAACAATTTCTCTTTTTTTTTCTCTTTTCTTTTTTATATTCTTTTATTTATTGATAAGTCAATGGAATCTCCTCTTATTAGAAATGTAAATACCACCGCAGTTAATAATAATAATAATAATAACGCTGCGTTGTGGGGCTCCACGCAGACAACGCCGCGGACATCACCGCAGCGGCAACAGAACAATCGCACTCCGTCTCTCCCCCAACAACAATTACCGCCAGCGGCAAAAGCAAGGGCGCATGCATCACCATTGTTCCTGTCTACACCAACGCCACTTCCCACAGAGAGATTAACTAGTATTAATAATAAAGAGAATAATAATATTAATAATAATAATAATAATAATAATAATAATAATAATAATAATAATAATAATAATAATAATAATAATAATAATAATAATAATAATAATAATAATAAGGGGTTGTTGATGATGCAAAGAGCCACCGCAACACCGCGTAAATTAACAGCAACAATGAAAGCAATTTCAACGCACGCAGAGACATCACAAATATCGGAGGTTCCCTTCAAAGTCCCGCAGTCGTCATTATTATTATCACAATCATCGGCGGCCCCGCATGCACTTCCGCTGTGTGATCAACCCGCATTCCGCGCAGATTTAATTCACCGCACTGTTTTTGTATTTGGCCTTAGCTCTGTTGAGGAGTGCCGTGCGCTGCTGCAGTTATTTAAAAGGAAATGCGGATCAATTGCCGGTGCCTTTCGCACAACGGAGGGCTCCTGCACGCATGACGGCATGTATACACGAGGCGTTGTCTTTTGTGTGGCCTTCCATCATGCTGACAGTACGTTACTCGCAAGGCGGCTGGATAATAACGCGCAGGTGTACCAGAAGCGATTTGTTGTGGAGGGCGCCACTCGTTTTCACTACCTTTCAAAGTTGTATGATTCCATGTATACTTCTTTTTCATCATCGTGTGTTTCTTCGTCTTTACCTTCACTGGAGGAGTTGCCTCAGCATGAACGATTGTGGCAACTTCTCTTCTCACCGGTATTTACTGAAACACGGATTGACTGGCAGGCGGCCGCGGCTGCAGTTGAGCGAGGTGAGGCATTGTTGCTAACGGGTACTATGAGAAATTATGGAGATGAAAATAATAGTAATAATAATAATGATATAATGATTCACAACCAGCAGCGTGAGGCTGCGAGTGGAAATAAATATCATACAAGTCTGGGATTTAGACACATGAATACTTTTGGTGCTGGTGGTGGTAGGAGTGGAGATGGAGAGTTTACAAACTCAGCAATGTCCACGGATAATATAAATGCCCACAGAAGAATACAGGACGTATCCACATCATCAACAGCAACACATACATCAGAAATACAAACATTATCATCATTATCCACTAGTAGTAATAACAATACTACTAGTGCTAATACTATTTCTACTAACATGCCAACACTGTCAACATCACCAACAAAGAATACACGTCCTTCAGCAGTTGGTTCAAATGCTCTTGGTCGCTCCAACACATTGCAGCAGCAGTACTACAGTACCCGGTATGGATCTTCATATATTCCATTCATGTCTTTTATATCAGGAATAATTCCTTCTTCCTTGATGATGAATAGAGGCAATCGTGGTGGTTCAGATAGTTCATCCTGGTATGAAAATCAATATAATGAAAGTTATCTTCCTGCACCACTTCGACAACGTGTGGAGCGTGCGGAGAATCAATATTATGATGCTGCCACCAATATTACTAATAATATTAATAGTAGCAATATTAATACTTTGTCTGGGATGTCCACAACAACTTCATCATCCCTACGTAATGTCAGTGCTAGTGATAATAATAGTATTAACAGTGGGGGAATGAATGAAGAAAATAATTTGTTTGGTTATACTGAACAAGATACACCGGGGGCGGCGTATATTCCACGCATGAGATCTATAGCCGATTATGTTATTGCAGCTCTTCCATTTGCCAGTCATTTACTTACACCCTTACTTCGTGTTGGTAGTGGTGATAGTATAATGCCAATGAATACTCAGCATACTGCGAGTAATAATAATAATAATAATAATAATAATAATAATAATAATAATAATAATAATAATAATAATAATATTAATAGCAGTGGTGACATGGTGGAGGAATTCAACAACATAGGTAGCATGAACGGAATGTATACAGGACGCATGCCGCATGCAAGAGAGTTTTCTTCATTGGGGCGGAAACGGCCGCGTTATGTTATGAGTACTGCTGCAGACTATGATGGAATGGATGATTACAACGTTGTTGATGGTTACATAAATAACGGAGGTGAAGGATTTGCATATCTTCACCCGGATTTATTAACAACAACATTCCCTGTGGCTCCTTCTTCGTCTTCTTCTGGTTCTGCTGCTTCGTCAGCCTTTGCAAATAATAATTACAATAATTACAATAATAATAATAATAATGTGTTCATGTCCAACACTGCAAATAGAAACAGACGCAGTTATAATGGAATGACTGGTGCTACTATTACTACTAATGCTAATACATCATCATCTGTTCCCATAATAAGTTCTGCAGCAAGTAACGATGCTGTGCGTGCTTACATGACAGAAAACATTCGACTGCGTCCTCTTCCGTCTCGACAGAGCGAAGGGGTGCAATCATCATCCGCATCATTAGGTGGAAACATACCGCAGAGATCAATGAGACAGCAAGAAGAATTATCATCATATTCTCCTTTCTCTTCGGTGTCTGGCGGTTTGTTTCGTTACGCCCGTTCATTTTACAACTTTTTCTGTCAATAGTCATGAGTACTTCTTAGACTTTATATGCATACATACATGCACTGGAGTTCATGTGCCTGTTGGATGTGAATGAGACAGAGAAATAAATAAATAACTAATTCGGAATACTCAGTGGCAACAAGTAAACCAATGAACAGACATACGCACACATACACACAATGTTAACAGATGGATAGAAAGAAGGAAAAAAAAATGAAAGAGAAGCCGAGGAGGAGGATTAATGTGTGAAGAAGAGAGAGGGATAGAAAGAGAGAAGTGAAGGTTTCCGTAAATATAACAAATTGTTTTTTTTTTTTTCGTCGTGCTCTGCATCCTTGATTCATAGGCACACACACACACACACAGATATATTTATATCTATATTCAGATACTCAACCTATTTTTTTTCTTTTCCTTTCTCTTGCTTTTATTATTTTTTCCCTATAACTCCAACTTCCATGTTATATATATATATATATATATATATATATATATATATATTGCATTTCTCTTTTTACCTCCTTTTTTGTCATTACGGAAGCATTGAAGAGAAGAGAGAAATCAAAAAAAAAGAAAAGGAAACACATAAATCTCAGAAATAAATAAAAAAAAAATGCCCAACGTTATTGTGAACTGTTCCTTCAACCCCCCCGTTCTCTCCATCACCGGCGCGCAGCTTCGCCAGGAGACGATCGACAGCCTCGAGAAGGCCCTCCCGAGCTGCACGACGACGAGCCAAAGTACGATGAGCCTCGCCAACGGCCACGCCCCGAAGTTCACACTCGTGAACAGCCAAACAAACACGTGGCGCATGTCGATTGCGCAGCACTACTGCGACCAGCGCGGGCGGTGCGTCTTCTTCTCCGCGATCATCAACGCCCTGCACGCGGAGGGGTGGTCGCTGCGGACGACGAACTCGCTGGAGCTGGATAATAATAAAGACATCACACGTCTCTTCTTCTGGCGCTCAGGATGAGGTGGGAGAGGGTGGAAGAAATAAAGAAAAGAAACTGGGAAAAAGACACGTGATGAATGAGTGAAAGGGAGGGGGAGCAGAGGGGTGTTTTCTTTGTCTCTTTCTCCTACTCCTATTATTATTATTCCATTGTTTCATTTATTGCTTATGGTGGTGGTGGTGATGGTTCCTCTGCGTGTAGGCGTACACTACTGTGTCGCGCATGTACACAACATACATCGACCACCATAATCCCAAAAAAAGGAGAGATTGAATGAATAAATGAAGGAATAAGGAGTGGTAGAGGAAGAAGTGATAGATGTAAATATATGTCTGCCATGTAATAGCTTTTTTTTTTTTCATGTTGGGGTCTTTGAGAAACAGATTGTCGCCATGACCACTGACTCACACTCACACAAAAAGAGACGCAAGTAGAAAGGGGAGGAACAAAAAGAAAAACAAAATACAAAGGGAATTCTGTTTGAGGAAGAAGAAAAGACAAACAAACAGAAAAGAGCTTGAAGAAATAGGACTTACTGTTCGGGGCGTGTGGAACAGATTCATATACATTGCAGGAGGCATATATATGTATTCCTCTATTCCTATTTGGAAATTCTGTTTTGCTTTTACCTTTCTTCCCCCTCTTTTCCCTTTGCGTTGTTTTTATTTCTACCTCACCTCTCTCGCTCGTTCTCTCTCTCTATCACTATGCAGATACATATTTGTTTCCCATAATGTATTAACATGTATGTTTGTATACATCCTTTTATCTGTCTGTATATGAAAGTTATTTTTCTTCCAATCTCTTCTATTATTAGCTCTTTTATCACTCTGAGGTAGGACGCACATATATACAAACTAATAGATCTAATAGGGAAAAGTAATTGGTCCATCCAAAAAAAAAAACAGAAACAAACAAAAACGGTTATAGATATATAAAGAAGAAGAAAAGGAAAACGAGTATAGAAAAGCAAAAAGAACAAAAAGACGTGCATACAGTGCTCTGTATATATACGAATACTATATAAATATGAGGGAAGGCGAAGAAGGAGAGGGTAAACCATCTGAAATGAGCAGCCCTAGGAGTAGCTCGTGTGCCCATGAACCTCTGTCACCAAATGTCCGACGCATGTACATCACATTACGTGCAGCCGCTTTTTTACTCTTTGTACCTCATGCACTTGCATC
This sequence comes from Trypanosoma lewisi, assembly GCA_036321185.1. Classification (NCBI taxonomy): domain Eukaryota; phylum Euglenozoa; class Kinetoplastea; order Trypanosomatida; family Trypanosomatidae; genus Trypanosoma; species Trypanosoma lewisi. The sequence goes on along the minus strand of JAWVMQ010000162.1, from coordinate 2,824 downwards.
GATGTATGTTGTTGCCACCTCTCCCGATGCCTCCACGACAACTTGGCTTTATGTATTCGCATTTAGTTTCGTTGCTATTGGCGCCACCTACTACCTGGCTGTATACAAACAATGTGGGGACTACTTATTAATGAGTTCTTGGTTATTTGGTTTATTAAGTGCGGAGGCATGGGTATATCTCTCCTCCGATACAGTCTCTGTACCACAAGGAACTGGTGCACATTTCTTATCTGTATCCTCTGCTTTAATCAGGGGTGGAAAGATTGTACATGAAAATGGTCACACGAGTATCGACGATAATGATTCTCGGCTTTTGTGGGTTGCTGCCTCCATGCTACAAGGTGTCATTGGAGGAGTGTTATGCAAAATGAAGGATATTGATGAAGATCGGTATTACCCCACACACGCCATTGGAGAGAGATTATACGTTGTGGTGCCGTTTTGCACAGGCCAGTGGTTGAGTTTTATCATACAAAATGGCTGGAGGGGAATTATTATAGAAAATCTAACAATTCTTCTTTCTCTTGCCATGGTGGGTTATTGCGTTATCGGGTATAAACTTCTTCAGGAGCATACGTCTCTTAAAAAAGGGGATTTGATTGGGTTTGTGGAGGAATTGCTGACGACTTCTTTTGGTGTAGTGTTTACAGTGATAATACTAGGTAGTGTTTTTGTGATGCTGCTGGCTATTCCTTTTTTGAAGTCATTATTTTCGCTTAATGCGCTTGTGAGTTCAGTGGGTATTCTACTGGAATTTATCGTGTATGAGGTTGCATAGTGGTGAGATATGCACCTTATTTTTTATTTCTGATAAATATTTTCGCCTGTTGTTATTCTTGTTGCTACTTAGCGTGATTTTTTTTTTCAAGCACAATCAACACCTTTCTTTCGCTCGTTTTCTCCGTATTTGCATACGTGGGACTAATTGTAGAAAATTTAGCAAGAGCATGTGAGCACACATTCCTCCCTCTTTATGCCTTTATATTTGAATTTCATCTTTTTTGATTTTCACTCCACCCTTAATCTTTTTTATTAAAACTTTTATCTTTCACTTTTTTTTTTCTTTACCGATTTGTTTTTTGCCACCACGTTCTTGACAACGTATTATAAGTATACATCCCTTCTCTCTAGCAGCGGTGGAAGAGTTCACCGCCACGAAAAGAGGTTTACGTGTAGGTACGCATATATATATATATATATATATAGAGAGAGAGAGAGAGAGGGAGATAGGGGAACTTTCACTGGATCACGACGGGATGACGTATTTCACTGTGTATTATGGCAACAATGAATCCATGATGTTTAACGCCGAGTGCACAACCGGGTCACTGATAAACCGCATGATTGAGCTGCTCTCACCACACACCGTTGGCTACACGCGGCTAGAGCTCGTGCCAATAAACTTCGTGCTGGAGCATTTCAAACCGCCCCCCAGCCTAACCACGCGTAGTGGACAGGCATCACACGAGCATGCGGCTGATCTCTTCACGGCTTCTCCTTCCACAGTGCAGAGCTCTGCGAAAGCAGCGCCCTTCACCGGAACTATTCCATTTGTTGGAATTGCCACACGTGCGGTTGAGAGTTACGCTGATGCCGTATTGGGTGGTGTGGGAGGAGCAGGAGGAACGACAGCAACAACAGCAGCGGGGATTCAACCATCAACATCATCCTCATCGCCCTCTGCATCTGGCTGTGGAGTGTCAACAAGTGCTGCCAACTACACCCACAGCCTCAGCAGCATGGGACCGACCGTGCCGTCATCAGCACTGCAGAACTCGTATGTTTTGCTCGGTTGCCGATATCACCACCACCATTTGCAACAACAACAGGAAATGGATCAACCCACCAGAGCAACAGCAGCATTATTATCAACAGCAGGTGGTAGTGGTAATAATAATAATAATAATAATACTGGTAGGGCTGCATACACGGTGCCGCGAGGACTCTGTGGTCCTTCCGCCGTATGGGGACCTCCGCAGGCCGCCTCGCTTCTCCGCGCCCAAATAATCGCGGCCGCTCCCATCGTGCCATCAACAAACAGCCGCGGGAACATCCCCACCAGCGCCGCGGCAAATAGATCCACAACAGCACAGCCGCCCGCGGGGAGTATTCCAAACATGGATCCAGGACTGTTACTGTTATACAACAACGGATTGTCACTCACAGGGCCCAGTGCCGCGGTGTGGCGCAAGAACTTCGCTCAGTATCTAACAACGCTACTCCTTACACCAGCTGCAGACGGCCCGACTGCCTCCGCAACGCCCAGCAGAGCGGCATCGCCACTAGACAATGAACACAACAGGCCACCTTCTGACAAGCAGAACAACGGTTCTATTGAGCCCACACAAACAGAGACCACCATGCTCCTCCCACCAATGGCCACGGGACTGTTCCAAACACCCACGCCTCCAATCACTGCATACGATGTCCTCTGGCGAGGGGCACGTGGAGAACACGTACGGCTGCAGGATGCACTGGACGAAAGAGTCGTCACCGACACCGATATTAAAAAACCAAAAAAGAAGAGAAACTAAAATGAACCATTGCAAACACAAACTCAAAGGATGGAAGCTCGCGCAACGGCACGGGTATAATGTAAATTTACACATTCATGTAATATGGCGTCCTTACACACTGAAAATTCACACGCGAAACAAAACAATTGCCAGAACTACAAGAGAATAAAAGGAAATCGAAAAAAAAAGATCACTATCATCGTAGAAAATACATCCTTGCAACTTCAAAACCAAAAAACCACACTGCTCTCCTTCAAAATTTTCTACAATCATCAATCAACTCATTTTTCTTGTCTATTTTTTTTTTT
>JAWVMQ010000161.1:830000-1005464 GCA_036321185.1 Trypanosoma lewisi | reverse complement strand
TGCCCTCTCCGAGGGGAAGCCAGGGGCCTGCGACCGTGCCTAGGGTGCGGCTAAAGGCTTTCGCCGTCGGCAGGCAGGTCTGGGGTAGCGCTGTGTTTGGGAGGCCTGAAACAAAACGAAGGTTAGAACCGCTCCACTGCTACGCGTCCCTGCGTGTAGTGCCATCACTCGCACTAAGGGTTCACTTTTGGAAGCTTCTCCAACTGCGCGGTGATGTGGAACTGAATCCGGGACCGATCCTGCGGGGAGCCCAGTGGAACGTGGGTGGGCCCACGCAGGCGAAAAGCATCCCGTGGGAGAAGTGGCTGAAAGAGGAGCGTGCTGCGTGGTCTGTCCTAGTTGAAACGCACTTTTCCGCGCCGGAATGCGAGACTTTTAAGCTTTCCTCCTACTCTCAGTTTGGTTTGGCTAGGTCGTCCGAAGGAAGAGGGGCCTCGATTCTTGTTCAGGATGGGCCGGCGTTATTGCTGGTCCGCGTAGGGCGGAGGGTGGTTCAGAGATGGCCTCGCTCACGCTTCAGCTTCCCGACGCGTCCCAGCTACGGATTATTGCTGGGCACTTTCCAAACGGGAAGAAGGTCTCAGCCGGGACCCTCGCGCTCCTAAGCCATGACCTCACAGATGGAATGCCGACGGTTGTGTGCTTAGACGTGAACTCTCATCACCCGCCGTGGGACCCTTCGAGGCCTGCAGATGCGGGAGGTGAGCGCATCGTGGACTGGTGTCTTGAGCACGACATCATATACCACAACACCGGTCTCCTCACGTGGAGGAAGGCCAACGAGGGGCTGGCGCAACCCGCGCCCGACATCACATTATCGCATGAAGCCACGGTGACTGACTGGAACGCGCGATTCGTCTCCGACAGTGACCACGAGTGGATCATCTTTGCGGTGCAAGTGAGGGAATCCCAAGACCGCCCCATCACCTTCGAAGGATCCAAGCGCCCCTGCTCCTGGAAGCGGGCGAACTGGGCAGAGCATCACAGATATGTCAGCGCGAAGGCAAACTTGCCCGCAGTGCACCAGTGTCAACGCGTATAAAGATTAAGGAATCCAAGAGCGCACGCATTGCCCACAGGAAGGGGCGACACCGGAAACGCACCCGGCTCGGCCAGTAGAAGCCCCCACGGATCCCAGCGGAGGACGGGAAACGCACCACGGTGCACAGTCGAGCATTAGAACCCAGCTCGATCCTCCGCAGGGCAGGCGCGCGCAGTGTTCCGTGCGCTGTGGCTACGGGGCCCCCATTTTGGACACCGGAACCAACCCTGCTGGATAAGCAGATTGAGGAGCGTCTAGGCGCCGCTAAGGCACAGCGTCTCATCCTTCACAGGAGAAAGCGCCTAAAAGAAATAGCCGTGACGCGATGGAGAGAGATGCCGGGACCTAGACGCGACAGCAAAGGCCAACTGGCATCTGGTGCAATCGATTTATGCTCTGTGTCCGATCGCTTCCCCCGCCCTCGCCGTTAAGGATCAGCCGCTTTCGCGCAAAGCGCATGCGGTGCCCAACCCGGAACCCCCGCCACTCCCGCACCGCCCTTTCTCCAGGATAGCAATGGGAGAGCTTTCGGCGGCACTTCGGGACCTGCATCTTGGCCCCGCCCCGGGCTCCGATAACATCCACCCGGAATCCCTGGCCAACCTTTCAGTGAAAGCACGGGTTGCACCCGTCCACCTGTTTAACGCCACAATTATGACGGGACAAGCGCCTGTGACATGGAAGAGCGGAACCATCATCCCGTTGCTAAAGCCCGGAAAGCCCGCGGATGGTCCGGCTTCTTTCCGCCCCGTTACTCTGACGCCGAACCTTTGCAAACTACTGGAACGCACTGTAGCGAGACGCATCCGCGGCACGGTCGAGAATTAAATCCTACCGCAGCAAGCCGGATTCCGGCCGCATCGCTCCACACTGGATCCCCTAGTCCACCTTCCGTCGAAGACGATTCATCGTGAGCGGGGCCAGAAGGCGGGCGCAGTCCTCATAGATTATGCGCGGGCTTTTGACTCAGTGGATCACGGATGCGTCATTTGGGCGATGAGGCGCTATGGAGTAGATCCGTACCTTACACGTTGGGTGGCTGACTTCCTTTTTCGACGCACTGCCAGGGTCAAGGTACAGAACGTGCTTCCTAACCCTGTGAAATTCACCTGTGGAGTTCCACAGGGTTCAGTCCTCGGGCCGCCGCTGTTCACCATCGCGATGAACTCCCTGAGCGAGCGACTGAACAGGATACCAGCACTGGGGCACGCCTTCTTTGCCGATGATCCCACCATCCAGACCACGTCAGCAAACACGGCCGAAATACAATCCACCCTGCAGGCCGCACCGGACTGTGTTTCGACGTGGTCAGGCCAAAACTTTATGGAGCTGAGCGCGCCAAAGACGAAGCACACTCATTTTGGCTCTCCCCTTACGGGACGACTCTCCTCGTTCATCGAGGGAAGCAAACTGCAGGAGGACCGCCACCCCAAGATACTTGGAGTGGTGCTCAACCGCATCAGAGGTGTTGGCAATCATGCTGAGATCACGCTGCAGAGGGCAAAAACCCGCCTCATGAAACTCAAGGCAATTTCCTCCACGCTCTGGGGGCCCAAGAGCGACGTCCTCAAACCGCTCCACCTCGCTCTTATGCAATCAAAACCGCTGCGTGGCTCCACGGCATGATGGCCGGCTGCTTCCGAAACAACGAAGCAGGCACTCGAAAAACTACACTGCCATGCAGCAAGTGCGATTGCTGGAATTCCGCGGGGAGCGTCCCGTGACGATGCCTTGAAAGAGGCAAGGTTAGATACGCTTGAGGGTGTAGTCCATTGGCGCAGCGTAGAGTACTACTTAAACTCCACCACAAGAGGAGGGTACCTCAAAGAAATAGCGGAGGACATGTTCACGCACGACCACCCTGTCCACGAGGCATTACGCTACGTCGAGCAGGCATACCGTGCAGTGGATGACTTTTCGGCGCCTCACCCCTCCAGCGCCCTATGGATCGCCCCGCGCGTGTACTTCAATACGACCGCTCCTGGCGGATTGACGGCAGATGCGCCTGATGATGCGAAACGCGCAGCATGCGTAGAAAGAGCGAGCCGCTTTATCGGCGCTCATCATGCTCTCTGGGCAGGTGGGTCCGTCACAACCGATGTTCATTCCGGTAGCGCAGCCTTACTTTACAAGAAGGACACTCTTATCGGCACCCGCCGGAAAGGCGTCGGCCCCCTAGCCTGCAGCTACCGCACGGAATGCGTCGCGATGGGGATCAGACTCCAGCTGCTCCTGGACACCCTCCCGCACAGAACGAAACCCCGGCGAACGCACGTGGCAGTCTTCACCGACCCCCCCTCGCTGTTAAGCGCGCTTAAAACGGGCCCCACTACGGTAACAGATGGCATCCTCCGAAGAATCTGGGCTCAGATCCTCACCTTAACACGCAGGGGAGTGAGACCGTCCTTTCAGTTCATATTTGGCCACGCGGGAGTGGAGAACAACGAACAGGCCGATAAGCCGGCGAAAGAGACGGCGAACCTTCCCCAAACTGCCCCGGCATGGGTCACGGACATCGTCACGCCCATAAAGAGACGAAAGGGAATGAACGCCGAAGACAACCCTGCACCCCTGGAAACAGTGCGTCAACAACTACTGGGTCACCACCGACCTCCCCCAAGAACACCACCATGCGCAGGCACGGTCGCAGCATCCTGGCCCAGTTTCGCACAGGAGTTTCCACACACTTTGGATGGCTGCACAGAGTTCCGACAGGCAGCACCGACACCCAGCGCAGATGGTGTACAAAACTGGGCGCGGCTCCCCTGTCCGTGGAAGTTCCCGGCGTTAACCCCCCACCACCCGAACCGCCTGCTGAGCCACCACCCGCACCGGCCACAACCCAACTGCCCCAAGTAGATCCGGTATTTGCGACGAGAGCAAATCAAGCTCTCTTTTGCCCCATATGCTTTCGCACATGCTCCAATAGATGCAACGCCCGGCGGCGTATGAGTTGCATACGTGGAATGACTCCCGCAGAGCCCATGTCAGCCGCAAAGTCGGCACTCACGGTCCCGCCCGAGGGGCGTTATATACGATGCCCTCGCTGCCCGCACCACACGCAAAGCAAGGAAGGATTCAAACAGCACATGCTCGCGGAACACCCCCTCACGCCCCTGCCGAAGGCCGGTATTGTAGCCACAGCACTGTCAGCACCGCTGCTGCCCACTCTGCCGGCACCTGTCCCAATCCTTGCTGCAGAACCTCCTGCAAAACGTCGTAAACAGGAGCATCAATGCCCCGCACGCGAGAAGGTTTACCGCGAACAGCACCGCTTTGAAAGCCACAAATGCCTACTCACCACGGCTGCCTCAGTAGACGAGATCCCCGCTTTACAATTCGCAGATGCCGATGGAGAAAAATATCAGTGCCCCTACTTTATCAACAGCTATGTGCCGCACTGCTTCCCCCAGCACCTGGCAAAGATACACCCAGATCGACCCGAACCTAGGCCCCCAGAAAAACCCAGTGAAGTCAACGCCATAACATTCGAAGTTGATCCGGCCACAAATCGATTATACTGTTCGCACTTTGAAGTGCGCGCCACGTGCGGTGGGCATTACGGCGCGTAAGAGCACACCATCCGGGGAAACCCGAGCCGCTGCCCCCTCCAATGTTTGTAAGCAGCAGGCGACGCAGATCCCCTCCCCGCAATGAATCAGAATCGGACGATGCTAACGCTGTGCTGGGCGTAAAAGGTGCCCCTTTTGCGACAAATCATATGCGCATATCTGGCTCAACAGGCACGTGCGCGGAGCTCGCCCCAATGAACAGATGCCTGAAATTGAACCTCGCCCCGCACCACCAAAGAGAAGACGCCTACAACCAGAGCAAAGCATATGGCCATGCGGCGAATGTGAACTGCAGTTCTTCAGCCAAGACGCACTGCGGGCGCATAAAAAGGCAAAACACAATGATGATGCGCCCGCCCCACCACAAACTTATGAGAGCACCCATAGATTTAGATGTGACGCCTGCGACAGGACGTGCGCAAGTCGCACTGGGCCCACCTACCCCGTGCAAAGGCAACACCCAACGCAGGGGGTTGGAGTGGAGATTAAGGACGGACAAAAGGAGAAGACAAATGCCGTTGTGACAAAGACGCTTCAATGCCCCCCACCGCCCCGCGACTTTAGCCACAGAAGACAAACTTCGTGTCCATCTATGGAAGAAGCACGACCTGCATGAGATGAAGAAGAACCACCAGTCCTGGCTTAAGTCTCATGTATGCGAGGAGACCCCGGCTCACCTTCCTCTTCGCCCTGGTCTCGAAGCACTTCGAACCAAGCACGGCATACCCTCGCTGGAAAAGCCAGCAGTATTCTTCAGCAGGGAGCTCGCGAAGATGCTGTGTGAGCTATTCCGGCTTGAGGACCCCAGCCCCACACCTCCTGAAACAGAGTCTGAGGCACCGCTTCTGGAGGGTGATCGAAGCCCTAGTTTATTGTCTTCTAGTTTAATGGATTCTAGTTTATTGGTTTCGAACTCCCCCTCTTGTTCTTGCAGACCGGAGGCGGAGAAGGTGAATGGTCGTTTGCTGAGGAAGCGCAGTCGCTCCTTGGAAGGTCATGGAACAAACGGAATCTGAGCCTCTCTAAAGCTGCTCGGAGGTGTGGTTCGAAATCATTTTATCTAAGGATAGCATGAAGAAAAACAACCCTTATGGTTTGGTGGCGTCACGCGCGTGGCGGCAAGATGGGTGCGTCGGAGAGGCGGCTATGACTTTCTACGTGGTCGCTGTGCCTGCCGAGGGATGTGCAGTTGCGGCCGATTTTTACGTCACGTTTTGGTGTGGTGGCCGCTTGCTCAGGGGGCTTCTACGGGGTGTCTTTTTTTCGTTGGGGAGAAGGCCGCCGCCTAAATCATTATGTTGTTTTGATTCTGGTTCTGCGGTCGTGCCTTGGACCGCCGGGGTTGCGCAGTGGTTTGTGAAACAAAGGCCGTCTTCACGCGGGGTGAGGGCAGGCGAGTGAATTTGTACGTATGTGTATTTGTATGTGTTGGTGTGCTAAAATATTATTGATTGAATTGATTCCCTGCGTAATGCAGAATGTGGAGTCAATAGTAATAATAAACGGAAAAAACAGAAGATCACCAAGATGGCATTCGATCAGAAGTGAGGATAAATATTAAGAACACCCTAAAAAATCCCAACTCAGTTCGAAGTGTTTTCCATTTCTTCCTTTTCTTTTTTCCTGTTTTAGTGTGTTTCGAATTTGCCAAATGCTGTTAGCGTACTCTCATTGTTGCCATTTAACTTTTTTTTATTATTATTGTTGTTTGTTAACTAAATGAGTCCCATTATAAGCTTATTTACCATGTTGTCACGCACGTTCTTTTTGACCCAACGGAAGGTGCCATTTTATCCGATTAATCCCAAAAATCCACTTGTTTTTTTTGACATTTCCATCGGGCAACAGCCTGCAGGGCGAGTTGAAATGGAGCTCTTCAAGGATGTTGTGCCGAAAACTGCAGAAAATTTCCGGGCGTTATGCACGGGTGAGAAAGGTGTTGGCCGTTGTGGAAAGGCGCTTTGGTTTAAAGGCAGCAAATTTCATCGTGTTATTCCGCAGTTTATGTGCCAAGGAGGCGATTTTACGAATGGAAATGGCACAGGTGGTGAGTCAATTTATGGAGCGAAGTTTCCTGACGAATCCTTTGCAGGCCGCGCTGGGAAACACTTTGGTCCAGGTACACTTTCAATGGCAAACGCGGGGCCAAACACTAATGGCTCTCAGTTTTTTATCTGCACGTCAGCGACTGAGTGGTTGGATGGAAAGCATGTGGTTTTCGGTCAGGTCACCAAAGGCTACGAAGTAATTGAAAAGGTGGAGAGCAATGGTAGTCGCTCAGGGGCTACTCGTCAACCAATTACCATTACGGACTGTGGTGAAGTAAAAGGTAATTGATTGCTTTTAGTGATATTTTTATAAATATTTACATTTTTTTTTTATTTCTACATTTTCTTCTCTTTTTGTAATGGTTCTGTGGGATATAAATACATAAATTTATCTATTTAAAGATGATGGGAGCTTGCTTGGAAAATTTTTTATTACTTGTTCTATTACCTGTCTAGTGCTTTCGATCCTCATTATATTATATGACCTTAATATTGCACTCTCCTTCACTCTTTCGGATATTATTTCCCAAGAAGCAAAAGAAAGCAAAAACAAAACAAAACATTATGCAAACCTTGGATGTAGATTCAACTCGTAGTGCGCAGATTGAGCAGGCTGCTGAGGAAGTGGCTGAGGCCAAAGAATACCTAATAGATCTAGATCGACGACAGCAGCAGTATAGGGAAGCGAATCGTTTTCTCAGAAAATCACAGGAGGTAGATGATATCTGGCTATTATGTAGTGGTAGAGTTTTTGTGAAGTCAGATTTAAGGCCTAAGGGGACTATTAACTACCTCTCTTGGAAAATGTCTGCTAGTGAAAAAGAAATTGAAGGTGGACGTGACGAATTGAAGGCGAAAGTGGCATATCTGGCGGAACTTGAAGGTCCTGATGAGGCTCTTTCTAAGCTTTTGGATGGGTTTCAGTTGAGACCATCGGTATAGTGCGAGCTACTAAAGAAAGCAAAACCAAAGTAAAACAAAATAAAATAAATGAAAACTAATAATAATAATAATAATAATAATAATAATAATAATAATAATAATAATAATAATAATAATAATAATAATAATAATAATAATAATAATAATAATAATAATAATAATAATAATAATAATAATAATAATAATAATAATAATAATAATAATAATAATAATAATAATAATAATAATAATAATAATAATAATAATAATAATAATAATAATAATAATAATAATAATAATAATAATAATAATAATAATAATAATAATAATAATAATAATAATAATAATAAATCTCTGAATGTATAATGATTATGCCTTCCGGGTGAAATCCTGTTTTAATTTTGTACAAGATCTTCATATTTTACTTTATTAGGAAGCATAATGGTGATTAACATGGGGGACCCTTCAGTAGTTTCCTTCGACTTTCCGTCAGTGAAGATTCTCCGTTGTTGTTTAAGGTACCTTTGTATCCAAAGCACTGCTGTAAAGATGATATATTCAAATCGAACGGGGTCTACTACAATACGCTTGGCGGGTACCACTATCCCGGATTGCAGTTTTTCGGAAATTGCTGTAGAAATTTTTGATGATATTAGGATTCGTGAACCGGCAACTAGTAACACCACCCAGAATGAAAAGGATATTTCATGGGCAGTTGATGGTCCCTTGTTGCTTCAAACACTGCAACTTTTTGAGGGATCCGATTCTCTGACGATAGAATTGAGTTCTGATCTCACTAGTGTATTTTTGCACCAAAGAAAGGGCGAACGTTGGGTTAGAATTGGTGCTCTTCACGATCTTGGACCTATCTTGAACATAGAGCACGAGATCACTGTTCTTCATCGTATCCATGATATTCAGGCCTTTTGCCACATTGTGCGGTTTGTCGCATCTACACAAGAAGCTCTATGTGTTGTTGCCCTTCGTTTTGATAACTTGGAGGCATATATAGAATTAAAGACTTCCAGTACCACTGCCTCTGTCCTTGTTGATGGTCACTTGCTACAGGGTCACGTTGAAGGTCGTGCTCGAACAGCTGAGCTTTCTGGATTTGTCGAACTTGCCAAGCAAGTAAAGGATAATGGGAGACTTTTTGTTGGATTTGGCCGTGATAACCTGGCCATGTTTAGGCTGGAGTGGCAGATATTTTCGTTGGGAAACTTGTCAGCTTTTTTATACTTTTCGGGTAGCTAAATTAAATGTGAAGGTATTTATTTTAAATTCTAATGGCCATGTTTTTTTTTCTTTTGCAGAATGTTTGCTCTCTTGCGTTACTGTGTATTTGGAATTTTGGCGCCTCTGGAGGTTAAACTGTATTATTGTCTTCGTTTTGTCTTTCCAGGCTTTTTAATACTTTTTTTTCCTATTGTTCTTCCTTCTCTTCCATTATACTTGATTAATTATTTAATTATTTTTATCTTTTTGGACAGAATGTTCTCGTTAGAAGGCACACTGGCACCCTCTCATAGTTTGTTAATCCAGCATTCCGAGTTACTCACACCACAGGAAGTACGTAGTATAGTGGAATGCTATGGTATTATTGATGATGTGTTGTCGTACCGTCTCAAGGAGGATCGAGACTATGTGAGTGTTATACAATACTGTGATGTGGTCAGTAGGGAGTTGTGCTACGCCTCAATGAGGGCCTTAATATCTCTTGAGGAGATTCCGATTAAGAAGGTTGGGTGGATTCGTGAAGACGATGTGCCGCTTCTGATACAAAAAAAGTACATACAACCACTTTCTCCTATCAAACAGGATAATGAACTATCACCAGCAAAGGGCTGTTTGGTGGTGTACCTATCAAATATTTCGAATGAAATTCGTCCACAATTTCTCTCCTTTGTTGGCAGCCAAGATCTCATTGAGCTTTTTGTTGATTCTGTAAACGGTGGACGGTGCTTTATCTGTTCTTCTACAATTGAGACGGCGGAAGAAGTGCGAAGGGCTATTCTTCATCACCACCCAGAGTGTAAAAAGGATATTCACTATTGTGATTATAACGATTTCCTACTAGCGAAAGGAAAAGGGAAACATATATAAAACTGGGTCATGGTGATTGTATCATGTTTCATTCAGAGCGGAAAAAAAATAATCTATTTTTTTTTTAACTATGAATAGTATGTGGATTACCATGAAGTTTTTGAACATGTTCTGACGGAGTTGCTGCGTACCCACACGGCCAACCTCATCCTGCTACTGGTGAGTCTGTGCTTTGTCTATTATCCTCCACAGAGACTTCTCTGCTATGCTTGTTGTGTGTATAAAAATGCTATGGATGGTGGAAAATGGTGTGTGATGTGTATGCACGGTTTGGAGCAAGATGTCCTTACCCTGTTTTCCAATGTGATTTTTAAAAAATTTATTTTATTATATCGTGGTAATATATTCTCTTTCCGGTATCAAAGGCGTTTTTCTGAATTATTATAATTGCTAATTTATCGCTTATTTGCTTTTTTTTCATTTTTGTTTTCTCTTTCTTGGTTTAACTTGTGTGTAAGTGTATTTGTGTGTAACAGCGCGAACACAGGAAGCGATGGGCAGACATCGTGTGGCCTTGGTGTCGGATTTTTTTTTCCCTGGATTTGGTGGGGTGGAGGTGCACATCTACAACGTGGCCCAATGCTTGATGCGAAGGGGGCACAAGATTATAGTAATCACACGGGCGTACGGCGACAAGTGCGGTGTCCGTTACTTCACGAACGGTATGAAGGTGTATTACTTACCGTTGTTGGCGGCGAAACTTCCTCCGGGTTCGGTGACTCTACCGACATGGTTTTTGAGCTTTCCCTTGCTGAGATCTGTGCTTGTACGTGAGCGGATTACTGTCGTTCATGGCCATCAAACAACATCAAATCTGTGTCATGAAGCTCTTTTCCACGCCGGCACATTGGGCTTGAAGACATGTTTCACAGATCACTCCCTTTTCGGTTTTGCTGATGCTGCTTCTATTCATATAAACAAGGTATTGGAGTGGAGCTTGCGTAATATTGATCAAGTAATATGTGTGAGTAATACTTCAAAAGAGAATACGGTTCTTCGAGCGAGAATAGAGCCGGAGCGGGTTAGTGTGATTCCTAATGCGACAGATACTTCGCTCTTTACTCCTCCAGAGGACATGAAGTACAAGTCGTGGGCTTCAAAGGTCGACAAGGAGGGGTTAACCATAGTGGTTATCGCACGTCTTGTGTACCGTAAAGGATCAGATCTTTTTGTGGATGTTATCCCAGAGATATGCAAGCGACATCCTGACATTAAGTGGATTATCGGTGGTGATGGTCCTCGTAGGTCACAGATTCAGCAGATGATAGAGCGCCATAACTTGATGGACCGAGTAAAAATGCTAGGATCACTTACACATTCTGAGGTACGGAGTGTGCTTAATCAAGGACAAATTTTTTTGAATTGTAGTTTGACAGAAGCCTTCTGTATAGCATTAATCGAGGCGGCTTCGTGCGGTATGCTGGGAGTTTCGACTCGTGTAGGGGGCGTTCCTGAGGTACTTCCACCGAACATGCTTCTATTAGCAGAACCTGATCCAGTTTCCATCATAGCGGCCCTTGAAGAAGCTATTACACGCATTCCTTATTTGTCTCCATGGGAGATTCACGAGAGTGTTAGGCGGTTTTACAGTTGGGACTGGGTGGCAGAACGCACAGAACGAGTCTACGATCGTATTTTAAATACAACAACACCATCAATGTATGAACGTTTAATGAATTATGCTTCAGTAGGCGTGTTGTTTGGAGTTATATGTTGGCTTCTCTGTGTTACGGATTGGATTCTTTGCAAATTTTTAGATTATTGGTTTCCGAAAGAAGTGCTTGATGTGGCTCCTGACTTTCCCCTCGAGTTGTACACCAGAAACAAGGAGAAACTCAACGTTCTTGAGTAAGAAGTATTTACAGTGGGTGGTGGTTGCTTACCAAACTGGAAGTACATAGTTTTTTCTTTTCCTTTTTAAAATTTTGAATTGGATTGGCGGAAGCACCATTTACACGAGGGTTATGAAGAAGGGATGAATAAGATGTTTTTCCTCTGAGGTAGTTGGAGCTGGTACCTTATAAAACCACGGTGAATTGATGAGGAAGTGCAACTCCCAAATTCTTTTGAGAGAAAAATGCCAGTGACGGTTTCTTGTTGCAATCTGAAGGTTATGTCTGTTTTACACGCAGCACAGCAAATCAGGAGGGATGATGAAAATGGTGTTGCTATTTTTTTTTTTTTTGCTGTTGCTTGCTTGTCGAATATGGCTTACAAGGAAGAAATACAGGACGATTGCATGCAAACCTACGATAGGTGGAATAAAGGTCCTTCAATATGAAATTTATGGTTCTGGTATTGCATTTTGACTACAGAAAACTCCGTTGAGGATTTGTTGTTCTTTTTGTCTGGTAGAAGCAAACGATGAAAGAAATAGAAAAGAGTATACAACTGAATTATTACGGTCCGTGGGAAGGAAAGGAGGGAGGAACAGAAATAATACATGAGTGAATGAATCTGGAGAGCCTCTCTCTCTCTCTCTGCGTGTGGAGGGAAAGCAACAACAGCACTAACAACAACAAAAAGGAAGTGAAGAAAACTGCATGGAGAATTTAATGTTGTTGGTACCGTCTTTCTCTCTCATTTTCGTTTGAATGTATTGTAAGGACAAATCTTCAGATGACACCAACACCAGAGTGAATTTATCTCATTTTTTTCTTAGTCCTCTTTGTGTAAAGGATGAAGAGGTTCCCCACCCGGGAAATAAAGCAACTTTGCGAACGACTGCAGTCAGTTCAGGGTAGTGATGCGAAGGTGCAAGCCGCAATTGGGGAGGGTCTTCGCACACGCGTCCTGGATAACACCACACTGCCGCTTCTACTTCAGAGACTGGCGCTTAATGGAAACTGGAAACTGGCAGTGCGAGTGATGGAAAGCGAGTGTCTTGACAGGCGCCGCATTGAACGTGACCACAACATATGGCCAATTCTTGAACATGCGGCACCGTGCGAAGAGAGTCGTAACGCGATTCACCTGTCGCTCATGCGACTATGTGGCCCTACATCCCGTCCATAAGGTGACTCAACTTATTATTATTATTATTATTATTATTATTATTATTATTCCCTTCCCTTCGTCTGTCTCTGTTTTCCTTCTCCCTTTTTCTCTCTTTCTAGTGAATCCTGTCCTTCATGACGTTGTTATGGAAAGTGATCCCTCTTTTTTTTTCTTCTATCTATCAAGCTCCCTCTAAGGATATTGCTGTTTATCTGCTATCTTCCCTTTTGTTCCACTGACTTGGTGCTCAAGTACAAATGAGTCAGTGGGGGGATTTTTGTCGACCACAGCCTCCACAGGATTACTTGGGAGATGACTTGCATTTCCAACTGCTTGATTGCTGTCAGACAAAGGATGGGCCGCATCCGACAATCTCTACAGTGGGACACACAGAGGTTCCCGTTGTTCGACTTTATGGTGTAACAAAGGAGAGATTTAGCGTTCTCGTGCATACCTACAACTACGAGCCCTATCTGTGGATCAAGGCTCCAAAGGGATGGGTTCCTGCGTATTCGCAATTGCTCAAAGCGGCGTTAAACACACATCTTGACCCTCAAACACATACATTGGATACTGTGGTGCGTATTGAGGTACATAAGCGACGCAGCATCATGTATTACCAACCTGATGGCGAGACAGACTACCTCAAAATTGTTGTCCAGCTCCCTCAACATATCCCAAAGTTGCGTTCTTTGCTTTCTGAAAACGGAGTGATGTGTGCGGGTGCGTGGAACGGTGTCCGTAGTTTCCCCACCTATGAGAGTAATGTCATTTTTCCATTGCGCTTTATTGTTGATAATGGAATAGGTGGTTGTAATTGGCTGACGATAGCAAAAGGGGATCTTTACAACGTTACAGAACGTACATCAACTTGTCAAATTGAAGTTTGCTGTTCGTATGATAAGGTGGTGAATCATGACCCTGATGGTGACTACATGTCCATCGCACCATTTCGTATCCTTTCCATTGATATTGAGTGTAAGGGAAAGAAGGGATTCTTTCCAAATGCGGAGGAGGATCCTGTTATTCAAATCGCCAATCATTGCATTGATTATGGAAGAGAAGGAGAAAAAACACTAAAACCAACAATTTTCACACTTAAGAGTTGTGCGCCCATCACCGATACAAATGTGCTCTCCTTCGATACTGAGGAGGAAATGCTATTGAAATGGGCTAGCTTTGTTAGGGCAATTGATCCAGACATTTTTACGGGCTATAATATTACTGGCTTTGATTTTATGTATCTTCTTAATCGCGGTACGGCGTTAAAAATCAACGACGCCTTTCATTATTGGGGGCGTCAAATAAATGAGCGGACAGTTGCACGGGAAAGAAAATTTCAGTCCAAACAAATGGGCAACCGGGAATATACGGAATTATCGTTGGAAGGGCGAGTGATTGTGGATGTCATGGTAGTTATTCAACGTGACTACAAACTGCGTTCTTACTCTCTTAATGCTGTTTCACAGAACTTCTTGGGTGAGCAAAAGGAGGATGTGCATCACTCCATTATTGGGGATCTACAAGAAGGAACTGATGAGGATCGTCAACGACTAGCAATCTACTGTTTGAAGGATGCTCTTTTACCAATAAAGTTATTAGATTGTCTTATGTCAGTCGTAAACAATGTTGAGATGGCACGTGTGACGGGGGTTCCGTTTGGATGGCTTTTGGAACGAGGGCAACAGATTAAGGTTTTCTCCATGCTGCTACGTAAGGCCAAAGCGAAAGGGCTTGTCATTCCGGTGATGGAATACTCCAAAGGTGGTGAGCAACAAGGTTATGAGGGAGCCACTGTTATTGATCCTATAAAGGGATATTACGAGTGCCCTATAGCCACTCTTGATTTTGCATCACTATATCCATCCATTATTATGGCTCATAATTTATGCTACTCAACACTGGTGCCCCGTTCCAAAGTTGAACGTCTCCCGGAAGAAGTAGAGTTAATCCGCACACCTAATGATGATACGTTTGTTTCTAAAAAAGATTACGCTGGCGTTCTCCCGGAAGTACTACATGACCTCTTAGAGACTCGAAGGGAAGCCAAGGCGTTGTTAAAACAAACACCCAAAGATTCCATTAAATATAAAGTTCTGGATGGCCGTCAATTGGCACTCAAGGTAAGTGCAAATTCAGTGTATGGTTTTACCGGGGCACAGGTAGGGAAGTTGCCGTGTTTGGAGATTAGTTCTTCTGTCACTGCATATGGGCGTGAGATGATTGAAAAAACAAAATCTCTTGTGGAAGAGCTCTATAAGGGTGCAAAAGTGGTCTATGGTGACACGGACTCAGTGATGATTAAGTGTGTGTCAGACGACAAAGGAACGGACAGAGAACGATTGGATTCTGCAATTGAATTTGGTAAAGAGGCAGCAAAGCGTGTAACTTCATATTTCTCAAAACCCATTAAGCTAGAGTTTGAAAAGGTCTATTTTCCTTTTATGTTGATGAACAAGAAGCGGTATGCTGGACTGCGATGGGAGGAGGGTGACAAAGTGGGTAAGTTAGATGCAAAGGGTATAGAGACTGTACGTCGTGATAATTGTCCACTCGTAGCCAGTGTTATTTCAGGGGTTTTGAATAGAATCTTAATTCGTCGATCAGTGGAGAGTGCAGTGGAGTTTGTTAAGGGAACCATCCGTGATTTGTTGATGAACCGTGTTGATATTTCTCAACTGGTTATTACAAAGGCATATACCAAAGCAGGTGAAGACTATGCAGCGGCACAGGCACATGTGGCCCTTGTGGAGCGCATGCGCAAACGGGATCCCGCATCTGCTCCAAACATTGGTGATCGCGTGGCATATGTGATTACCAGGGCAGGCAAGCGTGCCAAGGCGTACGAGCGGAGCGAAGACCCCATCTATGCTCTAGAAAACAATATTCCAATTGACACTGAGTACTATTTGAAACACCAACTTGGGCCACCACTTTCGCGTGTGTTTGAGGGCGTCCTTGATGACGTTGAAGTCCTTACAAATGGAGACCACACACGTCATTACGTGGTGTCATCGCCCAATGCAAACGCTGGGGGCTTGATGGGTTTTCTCAAGGCTCAGCTTCAGTGCATCTCATGTCGTGTGGTCATAAAGGAGGGTCCTCTTTGTGACAATTGCTCTCACAAAGAGGCGGATGTTTATGGAAATATTCTTGCGAAACGAAATCATTACGAGGCCATCTATTCTCGGGTTTGGACTCAATGTCAGCAGTGCCAGGGATCCTTGAATCGGGAGGTTATATGCACGAACAAGGATTGTCCTGTGTTCTACATGCGAAAAAAGGTGCAGAAGGATGTTAAGGATCAGCAAGCATTATTGGATCGTTTTGGGGTTGTGGATGATTGGTAAGTGTAATTGGATGGAACGAGGGAAAAGAAAAGAAATTAAAGTGAGAGTTAATGAACTCGAGAAAATAAATTAAACGAACAACAAAAAATAAAAATAAAAATATTTGCCTATAGTTGCAATGCCTTATCTATATTTCTTCTTCCGACCCCCATTTTTGCACTACATCTCATTATCCACTGCTAAGTTTCATAGAATGGCGACGATACATCCGCCTCATACTGTGAGGCAGCGGCAGGACCTGCAGACGGTGAGCGCCGTGGATCGCCGCATGAATGACCTTGCGGCAGCAGAGTTGTATGAACAGATATTACTTGGATGTGTGCGGGCTGGGGTGAATCCCAATGAGAAGGTCAACGAGGAAGAATACGAAGGGTATATTGAACCAACGTTTAATCCCATTCAGGGTGCTCGTGTGGCTGCAGCGAAGCGGGCTGAGCTTCTGGAAGTCTATCGTGAGCGTGAGAGCATTATTCGAGCTCTTCGGTCATCACCTCAGCACCTCCAGCTCAATGCCTTCGATCGTCTCTTGGTGGAGACTGAGTATTGTACAGGCGTGCGAGAGTGGGGCGGGAGCGGAACTGAGGGCGGAAAGAAGAGCTGCCTCTCCCGCCGCCATGCGGAGATGATGGATGGGGAAGGGACTGTTGGCTTGGACATGCTGCACCTCACTGAGACTCCTTCTTACATAAGGGGGAAACTAAGGCCATACCAGATTGAGGGAGTGAACTGGTTGCTGGGTCTCTTCTCGCGAAATATCAACGGTATTTTGGCAGACGAAATGGGACTTGGTAAGACGCTGCAGACTATTGCCACTCTGGCTTACTTGAAATTCACATACGGTCTCCCCGGCCCGCATCTTGTTGTTTGCCCAAAGTCTGTTATGGGCAACTGGTACCGGGAACTCAAGCACTGGTGTCCAGCCCTTAACGCCTTTAAGTTCCATGCATCCAGTGAGATTCGTTCACAGGTTATAAAATCTCATCTGCAACCATACGATAAGGTGAAGTACGACATCGTTGTGACCACCTTTGAGATGGTACTGGATGAGATCACGACGTTTAAACGGATCCATTGGCAGTATTTAATCGTAGATGAGGCCCATAAGCTTAAAAATGAGGAAAGCCGAGCTCACACTGCTTTGGATTCCCTTAACACAAATCATCGTCTCATCATTACTGGAACACCACTACAAAACAATTTAAAGGAATTATGGGCGTTGCTCCACTTTCTTGCACCTCGTCTTTTTGATGATGCTGAATCTTTTGAGACATGGTTCGATACAACAAGCGGACAACAGGATAGTAACGCCATGTCAAATATGCACAAAATACTTTCGCCTCTTATGATTCGTCGCGTAAAATCTGAAGTGAGCACGGGTATTCCACCTAAAAAGGAGATTTATGTTGCCTGTAAGTTAACCAAAAATCAACGAAAATGGTACGTGCATGTTTTGGCAAAGGATGCTGAAGCTCTCAACAGGGCCTCTAGAGGAAGTATGTCTTCTCTTTCAAATATTATGATGAACCTGCGTAAAATCATTAATCACCCCTATATGATGGACGGTGGGGAGGAAGGGCCACCCTTTATCACGGATGAGCGTATTGTGAAGTACAGTGGGAAAATGATAATTCTTGATAAATTACTGCATCGTTTTCAACGCGAAAAGGAGGAAAAACACAAAGTGCTTATTTTTTCTCAATTTACTACCATGTTGGATATATTGGAAGATTATTGTGGAATGCGTGGGTTTAAAGTATGTCGTATTGACGGTAATACAAGTGGGTATGATCGTGATGCCCAAATGGCAACATTCAACTCACCAAATAGTGATTATTTCATCTTCTTGCTCTCCACTAGAGCAGGAGGTCTTGGGATCAATCTACAGGCTGCCAACCATGTTGTTATATATGACTCGGATTGGAATCCGCAGATGGACCTACAAGCACAGGATAGGGCTCATCGAATTGGTCAAAAACGAGTGGTGCGGATCTACCGGTTTGTTACAGAGGGTACAGTGGAGGAAAAGATTTACCGACGTGCTTTAAAGAAGCTCTACCTTGATGCGATGGTGGTGCAGCATGGACGAATCCAGGGACGTGGTGGAAGCAATGTCTCCAAGGAGGAACTTCTTTCCATGATTAAGTTTGGTGCAGAAGAAGTCTTTAAGACTAAAGATGAAGAGATTACCGAGGCTGACATTGATCAACTCTTTGATGGAGAAGAGAGGTCAAAGCAACTTACATCTGCCATTAAGGAGCAAGTTCAGATGTCACTGGCTAGTTTTAAACTTGGTGCAGAAGAGGCAAATGTTTATGATTTTGAAGGTGTCAGTTTTAAGGCCGATGTTGAGTCCCGCATGTTACATCTAACACTCTCAAGTCCAGTTTCACAGGATGAACTTCATCGGCAATGCTCTCAGCACGGTGAGGTGACAAAGGTTGTCCTGCATCCAAACCTTACGGAAGCCCTTGTCTTCTTCCGCTCAACAAGTGGTGCCATTGAGGCTAAGGATAACCTACCTTACGAGTGTCAGTTTGCTTCAAGGGAGGCCCAAATGGTTGTGTCTACTGAAATGATTACAGAGTATTTAAGTATTGGTGAAAAACTTGGGCGCGGCCACCGTGTACGGGATACAATCCGACATTATACAGAGGAAGATGTAGAACGCATGCAGAGTAAGGCTACAAAAGCCCCTTCTTTGCGTCTCCCCAAATGCCCCAAGTTCCCACCACATCAATTGTATAATGTTAAACGGTTGCAGGAACTTCACGCAACAGAGGTTGCTCTGATGGTACAGAACTGGAAACGGAAATATGAAGCATCAGGTAATGGAGATGATGATCAGAAGCAAAAAGAAGGAGGTGGGGAAGAACAAGGAGCTGGTGGTGGTGGTAGTGGTGGTGTAGACGCACATGAGGAGGATGAGACATTGACAATGGTGGAGCAGGAGGAGCGAGAGCGGCTTCTTAATGAAGGCTTTCCCAATTGGGAAAATCATGAGTATCGCCTCCTTATAGGGGCACTCACGAGTGGCGCGTATGATGTTACAGATTATCCGGGACTTGCAAGTGCGATTCACTCAGACAAAACAGTGGGAGAGGTTCGTGACTATGTGACTGCTCTCTTTGAGCGCGGCGTGCAGTGCATTCCGCGCTTTTCACATATTGAGCGCCGTATCCAGTTGGGCCAGAAGAAGCGAAAGGACAAGGAGGATGCGCTGCGAGCCGCCAAGTGGAAGGTTGAGAATTACGCCCACCCGGAGTCACAACTTGCCTTCAGGGGGCGTGGAACGAATGATTTTGATCGTCGACTTTTTCTCATGGGCTACGACTCAGGATTCAAGATGCAAAATATTGGAAAGGTTGTCAAGAGGCTGCCGGAGTTCCGGTTTGATGTGTGGTGCCAGTCAAGAAGCGATGCTTACTTTGAACGACGGATGCGGGTTCTGTTGCAGGCGGTGAAGAAGGAATGGGAGAAACCGGATGGTGATATTGGGGAACCATCCACACGGCGCCGGAAATTAGAGATTGGTACAACAGATTAATAACTCGAAGAGATATCCGCATTTTATTGCTGTTTCTCTCTCTCTCTCTCTCTATATATATATATATATATATATATATATCTACCAGAAGTCATAAAGTAGAAATGATAATAAAATAAGTAAGAGACAGGAACGAAAAAGAATATCATTTGCATAGGGAAGGAGACGGAGAGAGAGAATAGTGTCTGACTGACAAGCATTACAGAAAGGATATACCCTTTATTATTATTATTATTATTATTATTATTATTATTATTATTATTATTATTATTATTATTATTATTATTATTATTATTATTATTATTATTATTATTATTATTATTATTATTATTATTATTATTATTATTATTTTGTTCTTGTTATTAGGCATCTTTGGATTGATGTGCAGTTCCATCTTCTTCACTTTGGCTAATAGCCACACTATTATTACAATGTTTTCACTTTAAAATGGAAGTGATTTCTGTACTTTTATCTAACCATCTTCTTTGTGTGTGCCTTTCTGAAAAGTTATTTCTGTTCTTTTTTTTTTTGTCTCTTTCTCTCTCGATCTGTGTGATGCCCTGGTTCGTTTCTAACTACCATTTCATCTGATAACATTTATTTGCCGCATATAAACATAGATCCATACCAAATGGTTAATGTCACCGCCGCCACCACCACCTCAACGGTATTGATTGGTGGGACCGTAGAACTAAGACAAGTTGTGGGATCCGGGGGTTTCGGTAAGGTTTACTGTGGCTATGACAGGAAGAGGGGTATCAACGTTGCTGTGAAGGTCATTGACAAAAAGCTGGTGCTGCGTGATGACCTAAAGCCTTACGTAGAGAGGGAGATTGAGGTGATGCGGAAGATCAATCATCCACATGTAGTGAGACTTCTCGATGCCATTGAGTCAACTAACGCGTATAACCTCCTCATGGAGTTGGCACCAAATGGAGAGCTGTTTGATAAGATTGTGAATTCAGAACGCTTTGATGAGTCAACAGCCCGTATGTATTTTCAGCAGCTCATTTCAGCAGTCCATTATTGCCATAGCCTCAATATTGTACATCGTGACCTCAAGGCCGAAAATCTTCTTCTAGGTGAAAACAATGAATTGAAGGTTTGTGACTGGGGTCTTTCTCGATACACAAAAGAGGCCCGTTTGGCGAGGGATCATCTTGTACTCTTTCATTCACTTGCAGGAAGTATTGACTATCAGGCACCCGAAATACTTTCTGGTCGTGGATACGAAGGAAGCTCTTGTGATATGTGGAGTTGTGGGGCAATTCTCTTCTTTATGTTATGTGGCTATCTTCCCTTTACAGACACCTCCGACGTACAGACAAGAAGACGGATCCTTACTTGTCAATATAATTCGAAAAATCGATACCTCTCCTCACGTGCTAGTGATCTTATTGCTCATCTATTGGAGGTGGATCCGGCGGTCCGTTACACCACGGTGGAGGTCATTAGCCACCCCTGGTTTCAGGTGGATCTGGATCCAGCCCTGTTCCCCGATGCCCCACAAAGTAATCTGCGCTCACCAAATACCCCAAAGGGAGGTGAGTTCATTCAGCGGGTGATGACCCCAAGTGGGGGCTTTGAAGCCCTTTCTTCACCAACGTTGGAGATCATGGATGGAATTCACCGGGCGTTTGTTTCATGCAATGTGAATGGTAGTGGGTTCCTCAGCAGAGAAGAAGTGCGTGACGCACTTATTAAGCTTAAAAATCATAATCCTGTATCAGAAGAGGAAGTAAACAGTTTCATGTCTAATTTCGCACTAGATGAGGATGGTTGTATTTCTGAGGAGGAATTCTACATTGGGTACTCCAAAAATCAAGATATAGGGAAAAAATATAATATTAGTCGTATGGCCAACCTATTCCATTATGACTTGGAGAAAGAATACTTGGAGGAGGTTCGTCGTGCGTTTGACTCTATTGATGTAAAACACACAGGGTTGATTACACCTGATTGTTTGGAAAAGCTTAATATCCACTGTAGTGAGCAGGAGATTAAAGATTTTTTTGAGTCTATTGATCCAGAAAATGTAGGCCATAGAACATTATCTTTTGAACAATTCGTCAATATATGTCTACAATATGATGCATTCAAAAAGCATCCTATCGCCCAACGACTTCGTCGCCTTGAAACGTTCTTCGATGTCACTGATATTAAGTCACTTAAGACTTATTTGGGTACAGGATTTACCGTTGCTGGAACACAGGAAAATATAGTTTTACGCATCCATTCCCAGGCAGCACTGCTTTCAACAAAAATTGAGGGAACTGCATGTGGGTTCCTCTACGGTACCTATACTCAATCCGGTAGAAAGGTGCTCGAAGTTGGCATCCGTCTTCTTCCCTCCGTCAAAGGCTATACTCGAGTAGCACCGTATCGTATCGCTGGTAAGACAAAGGACTTTCACCACTGGTTTTTAGAATTGCGTAAGGCACTTAGGACAGAGATCTTGCGTTGTGAAGAAGACACTGTAGTGAAGGGAGAACCCGAGCTAATTTGACTTTAAGCCCGGGCAGGATGTTTTTTCTTCTCTTTTTTTTTTTGTAGGGGTTTGGCTTGGGGCTACAATTCGTGAAGGAGAGAAAAAATGATGATATCAAGGCTTCCTTAGGAAAGGATAGGGAGAAGCTGAGGATTTTGTGGAGGAGTAAAGTGGAAGACCCAAAATTGATAGTATATTCTTTTTTCCACTCTTAGACTCATTCCCTTTAACATGCTTCATATCCCTGTCTTGTTGTTGTTATTGATTTATGTTTTGGTGCCTTTTTTTTTATTGAATTGGTTTTGTTGATGTATTTTGTTATTTGACTCAAATATATGTATACATACAGAGGAAAAAAGCGAGAATGGAAGTAGAAATATATGTTTCCCAATTTATGAGTACTTCGAAGAGAGGGGAGGGGAAAGCAAGAGAGAGAGAGAGGGATTATATTGAGGGAAGGGAGTCAATGTTGGAGTGGGTGAGTCTTTGTGTGTGTGTGTGTGTGTATGTATGTATCTGTGTGCATGTTGCTTTCCATTTGTCCATGTGTGTATTCTTATGGATCGTTCTCAAAACACTTCATTATTGAACTACTCAGTTGCTTGGTTAGTTAATTCTGACTTCTATTCCTCTATTCGCTTCTCTATGATATATATATATATATATATATATATATATATATCTCATTCTCTTTTCTTCTTTTTTTTTTTGTATGTGGTGGTGGTTGTGAAAAGGAGTAGAACTCTGGCTCCATCGACAGATATGGACGGTGGCAATGTCACTGGTGAAGAGCTGGTGCAGCACAGTGCGAAGAAACAGCAAATAGAGGAGGAGAAAAAGATCGTTTCAAGTACGCGGAAGAAGTACGCAATCCTTCCCTCTGCGTCGCACAGTCTGCTAACCAATAATGATCTCCGGGTGATGGAGAGGTACATTGCACTCAACAAGGCACATCGCTTCTCGGATCGTAATGGCCCACCCACACAGATGATTCCAGATCTTCCATTCAAGCGCTGCCTCGGCGGTGATGAGGTGCTGCAGATGGTGGTAAAGACCGTTCGCGCGCGCGAGAGCGCACTTGACGTTCCACTGCGTTTCGTCACCCCCGATGAGTTTCACGCGCCCCCGCTTGAAGACCCGCCATCGTATCTCTCGCTCGCTCGTCGAGTGGCGGCGCTGCTGAAGGGAACGATGTGTGTGCCGATGCATTGGGTGGAGCCGCGACCGGGGGCCATTGGGGCCGGCGGCGTCGACGACAATGTGGTGCAAATGAAGGTTTTGAAGGATGCCACATCGCGGGCCCACTCTGCACTTCGCGCGGGTAACACAAGAGAGGGGGCCCATCTGTTTTGTACCGCCGCTTCTCTGTATTACAATAGTGGAAATATGGAACTGGCAAGAACTTTCTTTGCAAAGGCCCTCGCCGCATTTGAGGCAGTAGGTGATGCACGTGGAATCGCTTTCTGCCATAATATATTGGGTGTTTGCTACTACCGCCTGCGGGAGTTTAAGGTATCATTGCTGCATCACAGGCGCCAGCTGGCTCTTGGTGGATGCTACTCGCGGGCCGTGGCTCAAATTAATATGGCGGTCAGTTATGCAGCAATTGGGGAGTTAAATTTTGCGGAGTCCGCCCTTGAGGATGCCGTTGCAAACGCACGTGCATGTGAGTGTAGTCTACTGGAAACAATTGCACTTGGAAATCAAGGACTCGTTCATCTGCGTATTGGCAACATGCGGGCAGCTCAGACAGACTTAGAGCAGTGTCTAGAAAAATGTAGTGTTGGTGGAGACAAAGGAGGAGCCGCTATTTGTCTATTGTTACTAGGTGAATTATATTCTCTCATTCATGACCATCAACATGCATTGTTTTATTATGAGCATGCCTACCGCGTTGGAGGTGAGGCGGATTGCCCTGATGTAGTAGACGTTGCGCGTGTTAGCATTGGCATCGCTCGTGGCAATGCTGCACTGAGGGATGCTGTGATTGTGCAGGCTAAGAAAATGGGTCAACAAGTTGACCTCAAAAATGTTCTGGAGTTACTTCCTCCATAGAGTCTAATGTAACTGGCAGGAAAAAAAAAACTCTCACCTTCTCTTTTTTCTCCATCTTTTGGTTATGTACAGAAGACTATGAAAATGAAAAACAAAAGAAGAAAAACGAAACAAATAAACAAACAAAAGAAACGGAGCTTTTGTGTCTATATGGCACTTCGCATGGTGTTTCTTCTGTATCGTTGTTGTTGTTGTTCTTGTTTTTCTCCTTTTGATTTCCCCCAACCCCTATTTTGTTAGTAATGGTATGTGAGAATTGTGGAGGGTTGCACATTATCTATTTTTTTTTTCTTCCGTATTGCATTATTTCCTTTTCTTTCGTTTTTTTCTCTTTCCAAACTATATAATGAAAACAAAACAAACAAACGAAAAACAACAACAACATAATGATAATAATCTAGCGAGTGAGTGTGTGAGAGGGGAAAAATTACATCATTTGGGTGGGTGGGTTTACATGTTGCCAAGTAAACTTGGGCTTTTGGTAGAACGATGCGGGAAGCCTATTTTCAGTAACAAAGATGATGTCCGACGCACCATGGTGGCTCTTCTTGAAATGTCTGCCTTTGTGGAGCGCAAAGGTCTAAAGTACATCGCAGCGCCCCTCAAGCGCTTCTTCCGGCGAGATCCCGATGCCATCGCCAGCGTGCTGGAAATGGTCCCCATCGACCCAGCGGAGCCCACCCACGGGCGCAGAACCGCCGTGCTGTTCCAGTGTCTCCCAAAGGAGGGCTGCGATGATGTCATTTGGGAGCAGGCGGTGCAGATCTCACTGGCGGGACTTCAAGGGAAAAAGTGGGATTTGCATGATTATCGCGTAGCCCTCACTCACGCGGGTAGATGGGTTCGTTACCCGGGTTCACTTGCAGTGGCTACAGAGGAACTTGTTAATGTAACGGTTCGAGGTGCCTCTCAAAGTGAACTCCCTGTGCTACTTGCTATTCTTACATCACTGCCTGAACTAAAGCAATCCCCGTCTTTACAAGCAGCAGCAGATCGAGTCGCAACACTCGCTGAGGTCCTCTCGCCCATGGCTATTGGACAAATATCTGCATGTTTTAATAAGGTTCATTTTAAGCATAGCGCCATGGCAATTGCCTTGCAGGAGGAGGCCATTCGTTTTGCAGAGGAAAGTGATTTTTTTAGCGCTGTACAGTTATTTAGTTTTATTTGCCAACAGGATAAGAATGCAATTAGTCCAGATGCCATCAAATGCTTGGCAGAACGTCTGATTGAAGGAAAGGAATTAGATCAAGATATAGTGATAACATTATGTCGAGCGCTCAAGGCAATTCCTCGAGAATTACGTCCGGAACTCCTTCGAGAAATCTTTGAGATGATTTCATTTCTAAGTCTGGAGGTAAAAGGATTATTATTACTAGACGTTCAAGAAGGAGGTCTTAAAGGAGAAACTTCGGTAGATAATATCCAAAACTTCATCTCTCGCTTCCTTGTTCTAGACACTCTGCTTCCATTGGATCATAAACGACCTGATGTCTTCAGTGAGACAATAAAGCTATGTGTTAATTACATCACAGAGAAACTAGAAGATATTGTTTCAGATGAAAATCCACCATTTTCTATTATCCCCAATCTGTTGCATGTGAACATGGAGGAAACGAGACAATGTGGTCTGGCCATTATTCGAGAGGCTGCTGAACAGGGGATTCATTTTCCTACGCTTCAGGCATTTCGCTTTCTCTTGATGTTGGGTGATCATAACATGAAGGATAGATGCGTGTATCGACACCTTCGTAATGAGTTTGCTAAAACAGCTTCGGGTATTCCTATGATTCAATTATGTGCCGCCTTGAAATGCTTTGTACGAGGTCTCGTAGAAAATCAAGAGACTCATTCCTTGGAAGATCAAGTGGAGCAAGAATTAGAAAAGGAAGATATGGATTTATTTCTTAGATTTTGTGTGGAAAATTTACAACGAGGATTTGCAGATGGCATGGAAATGAAATCCGTCCTTGCAGCTACAGAGAGTTTGTATCAACTTGGTTACAATGATCCTGCTTTTTTTGAAAAGGTTGCACGTTATCTTGATTCAAAGTGTAGATCCGCATCGCCATCTGTGAATAGTAGTGAGACAGCCAATACAGTCTGTCTTGCGCTTGGTGAAGAGTTACTTGATACGTATGCCACCGTTCATACTTTTTTATTGGATGTACAAGAGCGCGGTATCAAGGGGGAATCCTCACTTCCACCGACGGAGTGGATGAACAAGAATGATCCGGCCAACTTTATAGTTCCCCTAACAGAAATACAAGAAGAGGGTTGGAATATCATTAATCGAATGGTTGAGACACGATCTGCGGACACTGAAGCACTAAAAAAATTGGCCCAAGACTATGTTTCTATTCTAAAAGACACCCGTGTGGATGATCTGAAGTATTTTTTTGGTGTCTTTGAAGAGAAGGTATTGAAGGAGGATAAACTTTTGAAAGAATGTCTCGATTATCTTATAGACAGTAATATGGTTTTTAAACTTTCCGCAACAAGTATAGGAGCTATGCTTCATAGTCTTGCAGCGCTACGCTTTATTTTTCATCGGAGTGTTAAACGATTTATTTTAGGGATTAGTGCTGAACAGTGGAATGAGATGGATGCTGCTCCTCTGGTACAAATTGTTTCAGGTATGGCAAAGCTTTCATTGCGTGTTCCTCAAGTGCTCGCTTATGTAGGGGATCGACTTGTGCAGGTTTATACGTTTCTCTCACCCATGGACACGGCAGTCCTTATTAACTCCCTTCAATCCATTGGGTATGGCAATGATGATGTAATGATGATGCTAATGCGTCACGCGGCATCAAGTGCCAGTCGCTGGGATGAGGTGTCTCTCACATTATTATTTGGTTCTTCAAGTATTCATCGTCTGCTTCGAGATGTGGAGGTGTCGACTCCGTTATTGGAGCAAGCGGCTGGAAAAACATCCTCTCCGCACCTTCGTCAAAGAATTGCAGCTTCTTTAAGAAGATCTGCATTACCTCGGGAGCTCGTGCTTTCTTCCACCGCGGCCCTGACAGGGGGTAATATTGGCCAAGATGCATCGAGGCCACTTCAATTGACGTGATGTGTTGTCGTGGGACATATGGAGAGGGAACTATCTTTCTTTGTCTGTGTTTCTTGTTTTTATTGTTGTTGTTGTTTTTCTCACATTTTCATGTTGTTTTCTTTCTATATCTGAATTTCTCTGTGTGTTTCGTTGTTGCTTTCCTTGATGACGACTCACCGTTGAATCGCTGAAAATTATTTATTTTCCCTTGTGTGTATCTGCTTCCTTATTCACTTCACATTATTATTATTATTATTATTATTATTATTATTATTATTATTATTATTATTTTATTTTTCCCCCCTTCCTTTAGGAGAGAACGTTTGACGTTGGAAAATGAACAAGCGGAGTTTATATGAGAGCTTTAAGAAAATATACAATCATCTGAATGGAGTGAAGAAGGTTTCAAACTTCCAGGTGACCGGGACGTTGACCCCTTTGGAGTTTGTGGAGGCGGGAGATGAGTTGGTGCAGAAGATGCCTGTCTGGTCGTGGGCTGCGGGGGATGAGGCGATTCAGCCCTTTCTTCCACCCAATAAAAAGTACCTAGTGTACCGAGGGGCCCCATGCTACCAGCGAGCCCCGGACTCCGACCAGGTCGAGAGCAAGGACGTGGAGGGTGAGGACGGGTGGGTGAAGACAGACGTCGATCGCAAAACCGGGAAGACTGCCGTCATGCCTGCCGAGAAAACGATCAACTGGGACGACGAGGACGAGGAGGATCAGGACCCAGACCAGGCAGAGGACAAGGAGGAACGACGGTGTCGTTTGTACGACGTGTATATGGTTTACGATCAATACTACCAGACTCCACGCATATTTCTCATTGGGTACGCCGAAGATCACACAAAACTTCTCTCAAAGGAGGAAATGATGCAGGATGTGTATGCTTCAAATAGAGAAAAAACCGTTTCCATTGATCCCCACCCTTTTCTTAAGGCAGCATGTGTCAGTATTCACCCTTGCCGCCATGCAGAGACAATGAAGCGTTTGATTCAGCATATGAAAGATCGTTATGAGGCGGAGCAAACAGATGAAAGGGAGAAGCATCCTTTTGTTTTTCCCACTCACATGGCATTGTTTCTTTTCCTTAAATTTATTTCATCTGTTGTTCCGACTATTGAGTATGACCTCTCCACAAGCATCAATATATAAGCGCTAGTGGAATTCGAAAAGGAAGAAGGAAATAGGGTAGAACGAAAGAAGACACACACAGAAAAAAAAGGGAGAGAGAGAGAGAGTAAACGTGTTTTTTTTTCCCTTGCTCCAGTTGATGTTTCCCATGTCTTGTGTATAATTGCCCCTTTTTTGTTTTTGCATTTCCCCGTATTTTTCCTTTCCCGCTTGCCAGTTTTTTCTGGGGAGGGAAGTTGCGAATTATACCTGCTGACTGTGTGTGTGGGGTGGTGGTGGGTGTTTTGCTGTCTTTTTTTGCCTTTAGTAGATATTCTTCCGGATGCTCAGTCAAAGCGTTTGTGTCTTCTTTTTTTTCTCCTCTCTGATTATTTTCTCATGTTGCTTTCCCGTTGTGAAACGGAAGCTCCTTTCTTTTTACCCGTTCCTAACATACACTATTTTGATTCTTATTTTTTTTCTTATTTTTCGGGGGCTCGAAGAGAGCTTGTGGCAAAGCAAGGCAGATCAGAACCACAAGAAAAAAAGGAATAACCTCACTCCTCTTCACCCGCAATCTTCGTGGCGAGAAGCGAAGAAGGAGAAAGCCATGTTGCCCGCAGGCCGTCCAAATAGAAAAGAAGTAACAAAGCCGAAACCCATACAAAAACCATGACGTCCACAGAGATTGTGGTCATGCCCACCAATGTGCCATCAGCATTCCGCAGAAGCAAACTTGAGATAGGGAGGCACAGGCGGCGCCTAAACCCACCCCCCGCGCCACCCATCTCGAAACTTCAACCCCTTCACGAAATGTTTTTGTGCAATCCGTTCTCCCCGTGGAAAACCATCCGTCTGATTATCTTCTTGAGTCGCATAATTCCATGTTGCCTGCGTTCCTTCTTTGCAAAGGATCTCATCAATTTCGGACATTTCTCCGGCCAGAGCCTTGCAATGTACATGCCCCTTTCCCGCATCGCCTGCATAACGGCGGTGTTCCCCACGCGGATGTGGGCATGCTCCGCCAAATAGGCCCGAAAAGCCCGCAGCGCCAACTGCACGGCTCTCGCCTTCGCCCGGGCAACCTGTGGGGTGAATCTTCCTCCGCCTTCCTCCCGCCGCCAGCACTTCGCCAGAATCCTTAAAAAATTAGGACCCCCCCGGCGGTGTATAGATGCATCTGTCGCCAGTGTCGCGGATGTGGGCGTTCCCTTTGGAGGGGTATTTCGCCACTTTTCAAGATGGGTTCCGGCCTTCTGTCGGCCATGTTGAGGGCATTTCGGGCAAATTTTCCAAACCCTGCGGCTGGGGCAAACCCAAACCCCACCGGGAAAGGTGCCTTTTCACAATTTTCCGCGGAAAATATTGCCAAATAGGCACCCATCCCTGATTCCCGCCGCGCTGGCCATTCCTGCGATGGTGCTTTCCATCCCCCAAACGTGGGGAAACGAAGGGGTTTCGCCCCCAATCCTTCGGGCAAATTCATCCACAGGATTCGCGCGTCGTGATGCAACTTCGCCCCCAGGGGTCCATAATTCTCTTCGAGGGCGCGCGGGCCACAATTGGCAACTCCGCCGTTTCGGGTATTCTTCTTAATCTGTTCGCCCCAACTGCTCGCCAGTTTTTCTGGCCCACCTATTCGGACAATGCCCATCCGAACGTGTATCCGCAAGCCTTTCGAGGCGGCGTGCTTCTTCCCTTCGCGGCCCCCGAACCCCCAGCGAAGGCCATCGGGAGTCTCGAATATTCCACGACTTCTCCCGATTCAGCCCCGCATCGAAACAAGGTCCGGGCATCGTTTTGCAATGCCGCCTGAAAGAATAGATGCTTTAAGGCCAAATATGGGCGCCGTTTCATCAGACGCCGCCCCGAGGTAGTGGGATATGGGCCTTAGAGGGGCTAGCGCCTTGTGGTCTTTCTGGTTGTTGCTGGCCCTCGGCCGCGAAATAAAACTTCGCCCCTTTCCCGCCCGCCATTCCACCACTGAGAATGGCGACGCCCATCCTTCGGCCAGCGTCTCCGGGGCCCTGCTGCTGCCTCCGGCTTCCATCGTGGCAAGCGCGTCTTCGCGTGGGACGCGTAAACCGAGTTCCCGGTCCTTTTTTCCCGCGCCACTGCGCTCCCGCCTGGCCGCAAAAGGGTTCGGCATCTTGGAAGCGTTCGCGTCCTTCCTCCACGCTGCTCTGTCAGCGTTTGCCAGCTAGCCGGCGCCGCCTCATAATGTAAATAAAGGCCTGGCGGGGTCATCGCGTGCCCTAAAAGAAAAAAGGCACCACACACAGATGCATTTCTCCTTTTCTTCTACCTCACGGTCGCCTGACTTCGCCGTTGAAGCATGGGGGATGATGTCGAAGTCGTGGAAAAGGGCCCCCCTTCGGGTTCGAACCAACGTCCTGTAAGTTATCAGCCTAACGCGCTGCCAACTGCACCTGGGCGGACTCGCCGCACAGTTATCAAAATAATGGAAAGAAGACGAGGGAGAGGAAGGCCAATGCGAGACGAAAGAGTAATTTTTTTTGAATGGGATTCGCACCAAAATCAGGTGGAGTAATGCGAGGGGGAGAAGTATTGTTCTTCAAAACAACGGTCTCTCTTTTTTTATTATGTAAATGACTATGTTTCCACCGAATTACAACAAGCACCAAACAAAGAAAAAAGATAATCCTAAACGTGAATAATCGAGTCTTGCTGTATGTTAAAAATCGAACAAGCCCAACACACACCAAAAAAACAAAAACAAAAACAAAAACAAAAAACAAAAACAAAAGATCCCTTCAACCCTTTTTTTCTCTCTTCTATTTTTGTTTGATGTTTTCCCCCTTCTCCTTTCCCCTCCGATACCCCACACACGCACGGACGCACAAGAATGAATCAGAAAGTCTTATTTTTTCAGCTTCATTGTGGCATGGAAGTGGTCAGCAATTATGCGGGCAACACAGCTGGTGACACTCTTGGCAAAAGGCACATGGAGGAATTCGTTCGGTCCATGTGCATTGCTCTTTGGCCCAAGAACACCGGTGACAACAAACTGCGCCTCCGGGAACCGCTTGATGAGCATGGCGATAAACGGAATAGAACCACCCATGCCCTGCAAGGCGAATGGCTTACCACCAAACGCATTCTTACTGCCTTCTGTTAGGGCATTGGCGAGCCACGGTTTAATCTCTGGCGTGACGCATCCACATCCCCCAACCTCCGCCTCAAAGTGAACCTTGGCGCCATACGGCGGGTTCTTCTCCAATATTTTTTTCATGGCTTGCGTGGCGGCATCGGCATCAACAACGGGTGGAAGGCGAAGGGAAAGTCGAAGGAATGTTTTTGCACGAATAACATTACCCGCTGTGGCGTAATCGGGAAGATTGGCTCCCGTTACGGTAAGACATGGCTTCCAAGAATTGCGCAGTGCGAGTTCAGCATTATCACCAGGTTCTGGAGAGACACCAGGCAAAAGAGCAAATTGTTCCTTGAATTCAACCTCCTTCATGGCTTCCATGCTTTGAACGACTGATTGTGGAATTTCACAGTGGGCCTCTGGAATCTTTATTTCGCCTGTAGCGGGATCTTCAATGCGGTCGAGCAACATGCGAGCAATGCGGAATGTATCCGGAACCACGCCCCCAGAAACACCACTGTGCATTCCCTCACTCATAGTTTCCACAGAGAGAACACCACCCGTCACACCTCGAAGCGCCGTGGTTAGCCAGAGCTTGTCATACGTCATGGCTCCGCTGTCCAGGCAAACAAGAAGGTCCACATTCCCAATGCGGCTGCTGAGCTTTTCCATGTAGTAGGGAAGATCCCCGCTCCCGGATTCCTCGCACGCCTCGATAATCGTGACAATGCGTCCATGGGGTAAGCCGTGCTTTTGTACGGCCGACAGGGCGCTCAGTGCTGAAAAGACGGCGTAACCATCGTCTGCGGCACCCCGACCATACAGCTTGCCATCACAGAGCACTGGCTTGTAGGGGTGGAGGCCTTCACCCCACGGAAGAAGTGGCGGCTGTTTGTCCATATGTCCATAGAGGAGGAGAGTGTTGGCTGTGGGTTCTGTTCCGTCAACCTCTATAATGAGAAACGGTGTTCGGTCCTTCTCTTCCAGAACTTCGTATTTTAATCCCTTGATGGGTTGCTTCTGCACCCAGTCAACAATAATCTTCATGGCCTTTTCCATAAGACCATTGGTAGCCCATTCCTTGTCGTAGAGTGGGCTCTGGTTTGGAACCTCAACATATGCAAAGAGCGCAGGCAACACTGTTTTCTCCCACTCTTCAGAGATGGTTTGGCTTACAGCAGTCCAATCTGTTGACATGATTGATTGTCCAAAAGTATGTTTTTTTTTCGTTATTATTATTCTTATTACTGGTATTATTTTTTGTTTAGAGAGAGAGAGAGAGAGAGCAAGAAAGAAGGAAGAGAGATTTAACAGAGAGAATAATTAGTCACATACATGTCATGAGAAACCATTCTCCAAGTTTATATATTTTTTATCAATGACAACAACGAAAGAAGCTATTTATCTCTGTGTATATGCGTGGGAAGGGAAGCAAGTAAAGGAAAAAAAAGACTATATATATATATATATATATATATATATATATATATATATTTAGGTCCGTTGTTTGAGATTCATTATTCTCTTTATTCCCAAAATATCCCCATCCACGAGTTCACCATAAGATGGCGTAGTAGTAGCAGCATTAGCTCCTCCAACTATATTTTCGTTCTCTCTCGTAGTCATGAGATCTTTCTCCTTCACCACTTTCATATTAGACCGATGTTTCTCCATATTGTGGAGACATGGCGTTAAACGTGTATGATCCTCAATCATTATAAATTCCCTCAAGAATGCCATACTATATGTCTCTGCAGGCAAAGTAAAATGAAGAGCAAGAGAATTAATACTCTCTTGTCCTATTGTATCAGATATTTCCAACGCAAGGGCACCTGCAGGTAGCCGGTCTCCAAGTTTATAACCATATTTCCCAATGGGCCAAATACCACGCGGTTGTCCTCGCGATCTTGCCGTGTAACTGGTACCACCCTGTCCAAGTTCCATGTCGGTAAGTAACCTGTAAACGGCATCTTCATTTTCTTTCATTACATTGTTTGGTTCCGGTAGCGTCCTTACCCAAGGATGGGCTGTGTGAGGGTGACCAGTACCCGCAGAAAAGAGTGAACGAAAGTATACCGGATTCCATGTATAGTGAAGTTTATCTTTACAGGACGAAGTACAATAAGAGGAATGAGAAAACCCCAAAAACTGTGAAAGCTCATTAATGACTTCATTCTCTTCCAAGTTAAGAGGAAGGAGAACATCACGGAGTGTGTATGATGTTGCCTCTTCTTTTGTAAGTATATAATGACTCCCTTTTACGCCACCATAATAATGATCACGAGGTGCATTCCAGAGGGAATTATCAGGAAAAAGTTCAGGTTTCTCCACAACAATTCCAGGAGAAACATTTCTGTTACCACCATCTTTATGTTCCACAACCCATTCTCCAGGTTCAGGTAAACCATCTATGGAATTCCTTCCAAGTTTGTGAATACGACAGCTAGCGAGTATGTTCCACAACAAGGTGGATTTACTTTTCTCAATTTGTGCCCTCAGTCCACAGGGAACATGGAGATGATACCACTCCTTTAAAACAGCGGGGCGTTCCTCTCCCTTCTGAAGAAGTTTTATCATTTCATGTATCCAGCTATTTTCCTTTGCCTTTGCTCCACCACTCTCACTGAGAGATGCCGCAATGACAAGCGCTTCCGCCGGCATGTTTCGCTCCCACGCAGCCAATGCATGATAGGAGCGGAATACAGAGAATGGCGACAACAGTCCAAAATGATGAGGACCGAAAAAGTTTGGAAACAGAGAAAGTTTTCCCAGAACTTTTCCCTCCAAACGTTTCCTCCCAGTGCTAGCGGGGATGGTGATGCCCCGCAGGAGCATACTGTACTGCATTTGGCAACTCGAGCTCTTGAGTGGGCTGCACGGAAAAGGCCGCCAGCCGAGGAGCTGCAGACTAAGTTGCACTGGCTTAAGATTGATTTGTAGTATTTTTTTCATGATCATTACTCGATATTTCTCGTATGGAATGGAGTCATGGAGCGGTAAATAAAGACTGCACACCTGAGTAGTAACGGCTGATTCTTCCAATGCGAGATTTACCGCAAAGTGCTCCGGAAGGCACATCCCTTGTGTTACCTCACTCAATATATGAAAGACCTCAGTAAGAGTCATCCCAACTTTATAGAGTACAAAGTGAAGATACATCCAATTTGATTGCACTGATTTAAAATCATCCACATGAATCACGCTAGGCAATGTTGGGGAAATAAAAGTAACAATTTTTCCATTCGGAAGTATTTCAGATACCTGCACATCGCTCACATGCAATCTAAAAGCACTCAATCGGGATTCTCGACGACCGTCACTTCCATGATATAATCTTGCCGCAATGCCGGACTGCAGCTCCAACTCCTGCATGGTGGGTGGCTGAGGGTGCATCTCTCGCAGCTTTGAAAGAATACTCCAAAAGTCACCACCATCTCGAATGGCACGCACAAAATTCTGCGTACGTTGCAGGGCCCCATCAATGTCTACAGCAGCAGCTACCCGTCGCAAAATGGTAGCATCCAAGAATGGCTTGTACACCAGCAAGTTTTCATGTATATGGGAACCATTCACCTTTATGTTTTCATCGTTTTTTGCATTCACTTTTGTCACATCATTCTTGCCCAGGGTGGTAGTGGATGCGGATGTGGATGCCACCACTGCCTCATTATTCACCTGCAAGAGCGATCGCAGCTTTTGCGACAAGTCAAAGGACTCTTTGTAAGACGTCTCTGGGACTGACAGCAGGGACGACGCTGACAGAGAAATCAGCTCAGAGTGAATAGCATTTAAAACAGGAGAGACAAATAAACAATTCGGCGTCGATGGAGTCGTCGTTGCGGAAGATTGCAGTGGGGCGCGCCGCACCCGCATCCGACGACTCACAGTCGCTATGGCGGCCCGCACAGATGGCGACCGCGGTGGCATTTGTGTGTGCGTGTATCCCTCCTTTCCCTGCTCAACTGTACATACAATACATACCGATGTGTATGTATCGTATGTGTGTGTGTTTTTTAAAAGAAAAGCATATGAGCAGAATGAGGGAATATCAAACGAGAAACGAATCTCAATCACAGAAACCCACAGACAGAGACAAAGAGAGAGAGAGAGAGAGAGAGAGAGAGAAGGAAAGGTATATATGGATATATACCAACTTTCATTGCAACGAACCCACAGAGGAGAATTCTTAAATAAAAATCTCCCATTTTGAGAAGTAACCCAAAATACGAGAAGGAAACAAAGACGCACATAGAGAATCGAAAAAAACAAACGGATCTCCAAATGCGGATGTATTTCCATACCCAAGTATATATATATATATATATATATATATATATACTTGTCTAGCTTGTCGTTCTCTCAGAATGTCAAACAAAAAATAGCAAGCAGTGATAATAATAATAATAATAAAGGGAATGCATAATTAGGAGAGGGTGATGGCAGTGGATTTGGTCAAGCGTAGTAGAGAAGCCCATACATGTATTTTCATTTCTTCCTATTTTTTTTTTCTTTTATTCTTCAAATAATCAAAACCTTTTTCTTTCCCAATCACCCCTTCTCCTTTTTTTTGACCTATGCCCGCTTTTTGGAATGCGTTTTCGAGGACTCTATCAGCCTCTGATGATCGCCATTTAAGCTCGCGAAACGCACAACAGATTCTGACAATATTTGAAAATCTATGATTTTATTCACCACGCGGAACGCTGCCGATGTCAGACCCTGATCCCACACAGTCAACCGTCCTGCGGCGGCAAATATTTGGTCCGCGATGTGCGTTGGGGCGATTGCCGCCTTCTGCATTGTGCTGAGGGAGTTGAGCTGCGGCCCTTGGTTCTTGTAGAAGTTTGTCTTGACGGGTGAGGGGTGGATGACGACGACGTCAATTCCCGCGTGGTGCACCTCCGACGCGAGTGTCGTCGCGAAGTTCGTGAGAAACGCCTTTGACGGGCTGTAGAGCGTCGCCGTTGGGCCGGGGAAGTATCCGGCGGAGGACGACGTGAATGTCACGAGCCCGCGTTGCTTCCGCTCCATCATCTTGCGCAGGAAGTGGTGCGTGATGGGCACCGCGCACCCCGCGTTGCACTCCATGTTCGCCCGCAGCCGCTCGATGCCCGTGTCGGTGAAGAGGCCGGTGTGGATGTAGCCCGCGTTGTTGAAGAGCAGCCCGACCTCGATGTCGCGCGTCGCCTCGACGATGGGCGGCATGTACCGCATCGCCTCCTCGCCGAGGTCGACGCCGACGCGGCGGAAGGCGCAGCGCGGGTACTTCTCCTGCAGCTCCGCGAAGGTGCCGTGCAGCAGCGGGTCGTCGAGGGCGACGAGGACGACGTTGACGCCCTGCTGCGCCAACTTCTCCGCAATCGCACGCCCAATGCCGCTGCTCGCGCCCGTCACGACGGCCCACTCCGCGCCGTACTTTTTCTTGAGGTTCTGCGGGAGCCGCACCGCCGCCTGCTGCGCGAGGAGGGCGACGAGGTACGTCACGACACTCACAAGGCCGACCCACAGGGAGACGGTCTGCAGACAGCACCACAGCCAGCCAAGGATGAGGCTCATGTATATTGACAACACCTCAAGATACAGAATAAAGCCGATTCTTTCCTTCTTTCTCTCGCACTCCTTTTTTCGTTCTTTTTTTTTAATGCCTTCACACACAAACTCTGTTTTTATTCTTTGTTTCTTCTTTGTGTATCTCTTTTCTTATTGCCTGACTCGAGAGTACACACACACACACACAGAAACGCATTCACCTTCAAATCCACTCAGCACACCACCACAGAAAACAACGCGAAACAAAATAAGAAAAAGAGGAAAATAATACTCATGAGTAAAGCCACACTCAAGGTACCAACAACAGTGCTGCCAGCACTCCACATATTCACCCTCTTTTTTTTTGTTTCACCAACTCAATCATTCAAACAACAACACTGGAACAGTGTGTGAAGCATTAAGCAAACAAAAAAAAAACAGTGACTTTTACCACCAGAGAGACTCACGTGTGTTTCCATTCCCTGTTTCTAACGCGCCCTTCAGTATGAGGGGCAAACAATGAACAACACGCACAGGAAAAAAAGG
This sequence comes from Trypanosoma lewisi, assembly GCA_036321185.1. Classification (NCBI taxonomy): domain Eukaryota; phylum Euglenozoa; class Kinetoplastea; order Trypanosomatida; family Trypanosomatidae; genus Trypanosoma; species Trypanosoma lewisi. Next base: position 967,989 of record JAWVMQ010000161.1, on the reverse strand, counting down.
CAAAATAAACTACAAACAATGATACTTTTTTTTTCTTGATCACGCTTACTGTCGTCCATGTAACCAACTTCATGGGGACCCACTCCTTTCCTTCTCTTTCCCCTCTTCTTCACACTAGTACTACCACTACCACTTCCACTCCTATGCTTTTTTTTTTAGATCTCGTCTCTTGGAAAATAGTAACTGTGCACGATTTTTATCTGTTCCTCTGCGGACGATTCCACTTGAACAGAAAGCAAGCGAGCCTTGTTCGTCACACCTCTTGGCAAAATACACCGCTGAACGACATGCGCCACATAAGATTCTTCCATTGGAATGTGGCGAAGAACCAGACTGTAGACGGACTTGCCGCTGCTTTCTGACATACAAAGGCTTTTGTACAAGTCATCCTCTGGGATTGCGAGACGCGATTTAGGAGCCACACTGTTTCTGTAATCCGACCATGCCTGTATAAAGCCAATACCATTATTCCTTTCTTCTTCATTGACTTCTCCAACTGTCTTATAATATGAACTATTAGCCGTACGAAGATGAAAAAAATGAAAGGTACCACTGTCAGATATACAGGCAGCTATAATATCCACAGATGTAACAAGCAGCCCCAGCGTGTGAACCATATTGGGTGTTGTTCCCCTGGAAAACTGCCCAATCACAGTATGTTTTTCCACATCAAGTAATTTAAGTGACGTCCCCCGTTCACTAACTGTGAGGGCATGCAAACCATCGGGTGTAATTGTAATGCATCCCACATCATTACGGTGAAGCTCCACAATATTCACTGTGAGCTCAGGTTCAAACTTCGACACAAAGTCTGGAATAGACTCACGCATGATACCTGGCCTTAGATGCCGTTCACTGGCATAGCAAATACAGCGCACAGTACCAACTTTGGGACCAAGAACAACACCATATAATTGATAGTGGGAAATACCACACGCTAGTTTCTCCACAAGCGTAGTGCCTAGTGCTATGATTTCAACTCTCCGAGGGGATTTTCTTGTTGGCGTGGATGCCTGAAATGATTTAACGGTCCGCAGTGTGTGGTCAAAAAGCTTAATGAAACCGCCTTCAAGTCCAACTATCACCAAGCGAGGGTGGAAACGTACACCGCGCACAGCCGAAGAAAGTTTTACACGGGCCAAGACGGCCGGACTCTCACCATCATCACATGCATCAGTTTCAGAAAGGTCATGGACTGTGACGGTATCACGATGGCTCTTCTCCCAGCCCACCAAAACAACAAGATTACTCTGCCCATGTAATGCCACAATACTTACACCACCAGCAACAGACCGTCGAATAACTTCACGCAGAGAGCCATCACTATCCAGAAGCATCTCGGTACTGTAAATGATAAAGCCATTCGTCAGACCCACAGCGAGGTTTGTGCCTTCATTGTTCCACGAGAGGCACGTCACCCGCGGCCCCTCTCGCTCAAGGGACATCAACCTATCTATATATAAATAACTATGTTGTATATATGTGTATACGGCGTGTGGTTTAGCCACCCACTTCTATGTTCAAACTAAACCACAAGAAAGACACAACAGCAAAACAATGGGAAACAAAAAAAGGAAAGAAGAAGAATATCTTTTCTAGAAAGGATATTAACACAGCACGCACAATAGTAAATAAACAAATAAATATATTCACCCATAATGTTGTAGTGACAATCTTTTTCTTTCTCTTTTCTTTTTTCCCTTCATCCCTTCGTTTCCTTCATGAGCCATCTATTTTTTGTTTTAATTTTTTCAATTAAGGAACAAGAATATGCCTCATATTCTCTTCACGCGTGGACATACGTCGTACAAGTTTTCCGCATCTCTTCACGGCTTGTTGATGCAGTGACACATGATTTGAATTTCTAGAAATCTGATGCTTCCCTTTTTCCTCATGTGCCAACTGACTCTTGATGCAACAATTGGATACACCAAACATTTGTAGTTTTGCATATTGTGACTGTGGAGACAGAACGACCAATGGCGCCCCTTTTGTAGCAAATGTGAGGTAATGTGAAAGATAGGCAGCCCGCACCATCTCCTGTTCACACACATGTGTTAAAGAAAAAAACTTCTTTAGAGAATCTGGTAAACCTGCATGTATGCGGGACACCTGCATAATAGCGTCGAATTCATTTATAGGACTCAACACTACAACCTCAAGCTGAGAAGATTTGCGCTTACTACTGGACTGCAACTCCATCAAATGATGTAGAGACTGTAGAACAGATAGACGAGCACTACGTTCCTGCAGAGAAAGAGATGTCTGCAGCTGTTTCTTCTTTTCCTCACCAGTCAAAGAAGACGGAGGACGCAGATGCGCTTCATATCTTAGCTGAAACAACGTCGTAAACGGTATCACTATAATTCCCTTTGACTCTGTTGGTAATTCCCTGTGCTTTGTTTTATCCTCTTCCGCGTCAGTGGTGGGAGAGGCGGCGCTTCCGTCCCTCACCGCCGCCGTCCACGAAGCGATGGCCCGGCCAGCCAACAGCGGCTCAACAAGGAACGACGTCGTCACGAGTTCCAGCTCGGTGGCAACATCATTATTAGTAGCAACACGTGAAGGCCGCAGCCACTCCGCCGCTGTGCTCTCATGCCACCACGACGCTTCCATCGTCCCGTCATTATTATTATTACTATTGGTGGGAAGAACGACGTCTGTCCACCGCTGGGAGACAACGCTGCTCAACAGAGCCGCATCCAGCGCACGCCGGGCTACATGTAGATCTTCCTTATCCCGCAATGCTGCGGCCTCCTCTTGCCGCGTGGCTTTTAAGGCATGGACGTAAAGACTAAACCACTCGCCGTACGGCAGAGAAGTAACACTTCGATGGGGCACCGACGCCAAACGGTCAAAAAGTCGCAGAAAGACACTTCCCTGCATAAATATCTCAATTTTTTTTGTTTCCTTTTCCCTCTCTCTACACCCAACACCTCCCATCAAAGAGAGAAAGAAAAAGGCGAAAGCACACACGCACACACAAAGACATAGAAACGGATATATATAGTTAACTGCCATCAAGAAAGGCCACACACATTATCATCTTCTTCAACAAAGCTGCTACGCGGCTTTAAGTTCTTTTTTAAATTGTTTTAAAAGAAAAGTTTGCGTGTTTTGGGATTTCAGATTAAACTAACATTGCTACTGTTAACACCTTTCGCTTCTCTTTGATTTTATACATAAAACACGCAAGCGAAGGATAACGGTAGACGAGAAGAAGTAAAAAAGTAACTGTAATATATTCATTGCGGCTTATTTCACGGTGAGGGACCTTCTTACTGCATTCCGCATTGCCTCTGTCGCTTGTTTCCTAACGGGTGCCTTAAAAATAGAGGTTCCAGCCACAATGATATTTGCCCCCGCCTCTGCAGCCGCATCAATTGTCTTCTCACACAGACCTCCATCCACTTGTATATTTAAATGCGGATAGCCACCGCGAAGCTCTGCGACTTTTGGAACCATGTCCTGCATGAATGACTGGCCACCAAAACCAGGCTCCACCGTCATAATAAGCACCATGTCCACCAGTTTCTCTTCTATGAGTTCTCTAACTGCACTCACTGGCGTCTTTGGTTTGAGCGCCACCCCGCACTGCATTCCAGCGGTGCGTATTTGACGTGCAACCGCCTTCGCATCATCCACCGCCTCCACATGAAACGTCATCTGCGATGCCCCGGCATTCGCCATATGATCCACCCACTTCTGGGGCTCAGTGATCATGCAGTGCACATCCAGAAAGACGTGCGGCAGGTGGCTCCGCAGGGCACCTACAACACACATGCCAATGGAGATGTTCGGGACGAAGTGCCCGTCCATCACATCGACGTGCAGCCACTCCGCGGCGCCGCCCTCGGGCGAGAGGACGTCTGTGCACTCGTCAAGCAGCCGTGCGAAGTCGGAGGCGAGAATGGACGGGGCGATGATCGGCTGCAGCGCGTCGGGGCGGTCGGCGCTGAGCCACGTGTCACGGTTCTGGTGATCAAACATGTTTTGTGCTTGTTTTGGTTTGTAGTTTAAATTTACCAACACACACACACACAGAGAGAGAGAGAGAGAGAGAGAGAGAGAGAGAGAAACAAAAAGATAGTCGAGTTAGAGGAGGACGAGGAAACCCGATCGAGCAAATAAAAATAAATAAAATGTATTCTCCGCAAAGCAACCACAATAACGCAAATAATAAATGAATAAATAAATAAATCACTCTTCATGAGATGTTACAAAAGAGTGAATAAGAGAGACAACTCCTTTCTCTCCCCTCCACCAGAGAAAACAACAGGACTCACACATTCCCCAAGGCTTTTTTAAATTTTCCCTTCCGTGCTACCCTGCGACCAAAACCCACGCCTCATCCACCATGTGCTGCGCCTTACAGATTTCCCATTCACGCCTAACTCGATCTGGCAATTCTTCCAAAACATTTTCCAGCGGGAGGATGGGAATGCATCCACTAGCGCCACCCGCACAGGAGGAGGAACCACTCAAGCATTGCGACAGTTGTACGGCGCGTGGAGGGCTCGACAGGTCCCCACGTAGAGCAAGAATCATCTCCTGCAACCATCCATGCATCTGCGCGAGAGTCGCTAACAGTGCATGGACCCCAAGCATTACCTGAGGGGAGTTATCGGAATTCTCAACATGTTTTTGCACTATTCCTCGAGTTCCAGTAAATGTGGAAGATGTCTTTGCAGTAGAAGTTCCCTGTTGCTTTCGCGACTGAGATGCCTCCTTCGCCTGCTGCAGTTTGTTGTGCCACATCTGCTGCGTACTGAAAAGAGAGCGAAGAAGCGCACTCACATCATCTGTGTGCTGAGCAATGACGAGCTCAACGGACGACTCTGGGAAGGCAAGGAGCATCCCAAGGGGATTCGTGCAGCAGAGCAATGCACCACCACCACCATAAGCATCATGGATACCGGTATAAGAAACAGGAGAGGGGCCAACTCGCCGTGCGGCCTCCTCCACAATGATCCGCTGCGACGTGAGGTTACTGATCGCACTGAGACTGGCCACCACCGAGTCCAGCAGGTTTTGACACTCACGGAACCGCTGCACCACAGCGAGAGCCATTATCTACTATCCTTCCTCAGCCCCCACCCAGGCAGTTATATATATATGTCAAAGAACGGAGGAGAAGAAGCAAAAACAAAAACAAAGAAAACTAGAAAGACGATTTTTCCTCCCTTTTTTGTTTCTCATCGGCGGAATGGCAGAAAATAGAACACAAAAAAAGTTGACAAAAGTTCAACATGAATCAGAAAGAAATATATTGCCCTTCATCTGGAGTGAAGTAGTGTTGCTCTACCGCTACAATTTTGCTTCAGAAGCCCAAAAATGAAGCGGTATATACGAGGGTTTTCGTCGAACTCCACATGCGATTTTTTTTTTTCACATCTGTCTTTTGCATTATTACAATTATTTTCCTTTTTCTTTTGCACTTGTTGATTTGTATCTGTTTATGTATTCACGCTGATATTTATTAAAATAACTTATATTCACCCCTCCATAGTACATCCCCACCCACTTTCTTTCATTCATTCATTCAATCTGTCACGCAGATGCAAAGAAATACGCCCAGTCCTTTTTTATTTCCTTCACCATACACGTGTTATGTATACACATAAATATATTCTCTAGGTACTCTCTTATTTTTTTTTCTTTTTTGCATCGTGTTCTATTTGAATTCTATTACTCCACAAACACAGAAAAAAAAATGGAGAAAAGGTGCATTAAACAAATGAGAAGGGTTGATCTTCCGAAGTCGGTTTCCGCATTGTTGCATGCAGCGTCACAACACCCACAGAGGACAGCAGTAACCAAAACACCACAGAGCTGCCGTTTGACAGGAAAAACGCAATGCCACCAAATACCATAATAAACAGGTACGCTTGGGAGAAGGTTATGCTACGGTTGTACAAAGTGAAGTGGTTAGCGTTCGTCTCTGCCGCCTCCAGACGCTTTGCATTTACATACCACCACATGGCCATGGTAAGAAAAAGACAGATGGAGAACGATAAGTTCAACAGCAAAATATACGAGGAACATAGCATCGCTAGGATAACATAATTGTGGTAGTAGAAATTGATATTGCGGTTGAGACGGCTAAGAGACTCACTAAGGCCGGAGGGCATTGCGAAACTCTCTCGATCAAAGAACTCTTTCCATGGACGCACCATTGCCATCCGCCGCCGTGTTCCTTCAACGGTATATGTGTAGTAGTACTGGACCTTGCCTACAAATGAGGTGGGCGATGCGTTGGTGGCGGTGCCTGCTGGGCTGACAACTTCCCCGACGGCGACATCCACACAGCCATCGACGAAGGTCATGTTACTTGAACGCGGGGGGGCAACAGCTGACATTTTGTAGCAACACTCAGCTTGTAATCTTGTTTAAGAAGAAAGAGAAAGAAAGGGTCACATAAGAGAGTGCGTGAGTGTTTGTGTGTGGGGGCACTATGAGTCCTTCACGCATAGCAATCAAGGAAAGAAAAGGTTCAATGAAATAGAAGACACGTAATGACGGTTTCTTTTTTTGTGACTCCACGATGTATTGCGGGCCCATACCCAAACTCACCCTTCATATATTCTCTCTTCCAGATAAACATATATATATATATATTGAAAAAAATGTTTTCACTCTATGTAGGATCATGTGTACACACGATTGTCTATGACTCTATCAGCTAATGTTTTTTTTTTTCTCTTCCCTTTTTCGTTCGTGTTTTCATTTTGTTGTCTCTCCTTCAATCCTTTCTGCTTTTCCTTTCCATTCCTCACATTTCTTCCCCCCCTTTCCCCACCAGCAAAAACAAAACCACCCAAAGCACTTCTCCTCCATTCACCTCTATCGTCCCTTGAAGAACTTGATGCGCATCTTGAGGGAGCGTCGCATGACGTCAAGAAGCTCTGACGCCTTCAGACTCGGAACACGGTTCACACTTTCAATGTGCCACATCGTCTTCACAGGTGGTTTCATGAAAGTTTTATAGAACGGATGTTTGTATCTGACATCACGCTTTGATGTAAACTCCGGCAGGGCTGCTAGCCGCATTATTCGCTCATTCCCCTCACCGATGGTCTCAAGCGACAGTCCCCACTTTCCATCATTTGATTTGCGGCGAATCACCATTTCATATGGTGTAAGTAAGTCAATACAGACATCATTAGGCAGCGCAAGAGGTTCCGGAGGAGTTTCATGCGTATCTGACAATGCTTCTTCCGGTTCATGCGCATTCTCAAACTTTTTCCCATCAATGCATGAGTTATCCTCCAGTGAGGCATCCTCGTCAGCAGCAATGGGATACGTCTCATTTACATCCTCTTCCTCTGCGGGTTTCTCCGGCTCTTCTGTGAATTCCTCCACCTCGTTGGCTTCCGCACTGTAGACAGCATCGGCCTTCGCATCTAATTCCTCCGCATTTTCTTGTAATTGTTTTTTTGGAGGTTTTTTCTTATTTGATTGTTTTGCTGTTCGCTTGACATTGTTTCCCTCCAGTAGTGGTGTGTCCTTCACCTTTTCCAGTTTCTCCTGGTTAGGCGTCAATGCCACGTTATTACCCGAAACAACACCGCCATGTCCGTGCCTTGCCACAAGAGGGGACACAACTACAAAGTTAAGCACAACCGTCTCCGTGTGTGCACATAGCGCTTCGGCCTGCGTGGATGTTGTCACCTCCACCCCGTTTACCGCCATTAGCCCAACACGCCCACGGTAATATGCGAAGAAATTCCTTGCAGGCATCGATATCCCTCGCTTCGGCATGGACTTCAAAATCAATTTATCATTGAATTTATACTCCCACGACATGCTTCGATCAGGACGGTGAAGCACAAGCGTCGCGCGTTGGCCAGAAGAGCCCTCACCTCCCTGATTTGGGACCAGAAAGGCCAACTGCTGCACACGAGACTGCTTAAAAGCATCATCTGCCAAGTGAATAACAAGACGTTTGTTTGACTTGGTGGAGTTCCTAAAAATCTCTAAAAGTTTATCGGCACCCCCATCCGATGGATCAGGAAGCGTGGTTGAGTTAACAGATACCATTCTGGCTCCCTCTGAAGTACAGCATAGCAAGCGATGTAGCTCTTCTCCTTCTTCAGAAGCGCTACGAAGTGATGTATCAATATCTACAATTTGTCCGCAATGATTAAAGATAAGTCCCCACGGGGAATTCACATCTGTACGACGAAGCACAAGAGTTGATGCCTCGCGATCCACAGAGTGAACCCTCGTCTCCGTGATGGGCGGCTGCGAGGTGCTAACTTCCACAAGCACCACCCAGTCAGCAAGTTGATAGTACTGCCGAGAAAGAATAGGCATCAACTGTTCAGCCGCCTCAGGAGTGGTATCCATGAGCTGAACGCATGGAAAGGTGACAAGAATATTATCGTAAAAAGATTCAAAATCATTTAAAAGAGTGAGAGTCGTGCGTAGCGCAGCTATTTGCTGGGGGCTGCGCTTGCCGTTATGACTGCTTTCCAGCTCCATCTTTAGACGCATATGCAGTTGCTCGAGAAACATCTCCACGCGCAGTTTCACACTCACCCACGTTACCACATGAATTCCCTCCACCATGCCCGCCTGAGGTGCCTTTCGATGGGCGACATACTCTGCCAGCACAGTGGCTATCTCTGCACGAGTCAGTTGGCCCATGACCACCTCGGTGTGGAATGAGACAAGACCAAAGCGAATAATGTCCGCCAGCTCGAGCAGTGCATCCCGCGGTGTGAGAAGTGCCTCAGATTCTTTCTGGCAGAGATTATTTAATCGCGCCATCACTGTGGCGATACGGCGGGCCACAAGAAATGTGTGTGGTTCCTTGGGGGATGGGGGCTGCGATATGGGACTGTTCGGGGCGTAGAGCAGTTCTGCCGCGGCACCCCACTGTTGAAGCCTTTGGGATGCTGTCAAGCCATCCTCCATGTGAGGACGGGTGCGATTCTTGCACGATCTGCTCTTGGGCATAATGACTCAGCTAACTCTTGATCGAGAAGAACTAAAAGTAAAGAGAGAGAGAGAGAGATTAAAGACAAAAAAACACATATGGATAGATAGGTCCATACATATAGATAGCGAGAGAAACAGAAAGCACGACCAAGTCAAATCAAATTAAACATACACACACGGAGTGAGAGAGGGAGACTTTGGATGTTCTCATCATTTATTCCACACATCTTCATCAAAACTGCTCGCGTGCGAGAGAGAATATATGTATATAGATAGTACATAGGAGACAGCTAAGCAAACAAGCCGAACCACGGGTATAATATACACGTATAATAAAGTATAACTAAACTTTTTTTCTTTCTTCCTTCCTTGGAAAATGATCAAACACGCACAGATACAGAAAGCAATGCATATTAATGTTTTTGATGACAACCACGGAGAACTGCGTCAATGATGACAAGAAAAAAAAAAGTGGCACCCCCGCCGTCACTCAGAACACAATACACAAAGAAGAAGAGAGGGAGAATTACCTCAGTCATTACATGAGTTACACGATGATAGCATTGAGAACTCACCTTCCTTCCTTCACTATCCTCTCTTCCTTTCTCCATATTTTCTCACTTCACTTAATACACATAAATATTGAAGGCCTCAGTTTTCTTTTTTCCCTCCCACCTTCATTCACAAGCACCTTCCTTCACTCATATTCACATATTCACATATCCACCCCCAGCTCTTCACTGTTGCTTCTGTTCAAGTTCCTTCTCCTCTTTCTTCTTATTCCTGTTGTACCTATGATGGTGCTGTGACTTGTCGAGAACTCCGTCAGATCCTTTGCACTCAATGTATGCAAGCAGCAGCAGCACGAGTATTATGATGTACTGCACCACCTTGGGTCGTAGTTTCTCCAACTCTTCGTCGTCAAAGAGCGTCGGCCGCCTAAGTGCTGCATGCGGAACAATGATAGCGCTGTTAATCAGCAGCACCGATATCAATGTACGCAGACCATTCCAGAACACTAGAAGAACCAAAAGAAGAATGATAAGAATATCTGCAATTCGCTCATACATTATCCAGACACCGCAGATGCGCATCTTTGTGCCATATTTGGTGCGTTTTTTCTCGGATAAATGAATACTGTGTAATAATACAGCAGATACACATGAAAACAAGAAAAACATCGGATTATACCACAGGAGATAAGGGAGTGTGATGATATAGAAAATCGTAGCATAGTTTGCAGCAAAAAATGGAATATTCAAGTTTAGTCGACTCATTACTTCTCCCATATTCTTCGGAAAAGAAAACTGCTCGCGGTTTAAGAAGTCTTGAAACCACGGAAGCCGCTCTCTCTTGAGTGTCCTGTGGATTCTACCCACGCGCTTAATAAGATCACGAGCGAGTAATATACCCCAGTTTCTTGTATGGTGATGATTATGAGAGTGAAGAGGACTCTCCTCGTCCCCATCGTCTAAAGTGTCGGTGGGCGAGTAGGTGGATGACGAGAAGCCACTCGGAAATAAAGCGGGCGTGCGGGTGGAAGCACGTGATGAAAAAACAGAGCTGCTAGATGTATCTTTCTCATCGAGGGGACTTTTCGGCAGTTTGGATGCATCAAGCGGATCATCGGTGATACGATTCTTACCACCTACAAAGCCGCCTTGCTGGTTCATTCCACAGATAACTATGTCTCATGAAAACATGATGAAATATACATACATGCATACATACGCACCAAAGAGAAGGAGAAAGAAAAGTAATGGTGGTGATAGATGCATGAGGAGCTACATACATGGTGCAAAATTCAACAAAATCATTCATGAAAACGAAATGCTCTGTTAATAATAAAAAACAAAACAAGAATATGATAGAAGCAAAAAAAAAAGAAGAAAAAAGTAAAGAGAGGAACAAGAAAAATGACTCGTACAAATACAAATACAAAAATCAATGCCACCTTTAGGACTAATGAGAAATAAAAAAAAAGTCACCCTCTTCATTTTTGTCAAGGGAAAAGGAAACGAGACACGGACGTACATGCACATACATATATCTACCTTCCTTTTATTATCATTATTATGGCTGTTATTATCCATTATGGAAGAACCAGTGTTTTTTCATGCTTGGGGTATCAGAATAGTCAATAGGCTCACTGGGCATCCGCATAGTTTCCAATTCATTCTCTGTATGAGAATGTTCATCAAACGGTTCATTATTTATTTTTTTATTATTCCCATCATTAGATATAGCAATTCTGTCGCGTTGAATGAAGGGTGACTGCGGGAAGAAGCGGTGGGCGATATACTGGAGATACATTGCCTTCACATCGCACATCGGTCCTGGGTCCAGCAGCAACTTCTTCACGTCCACAAACAGACGATGTGGGCGGTGCGCGGTGCGGTTGTGCAGACGACTCAGCCACCACGCGCAGCGGTGGGAGAATCCAGTCGCTTTCGCAAGTCGTGTATCAATGCGAAGTGAACTGGAAAGAGACATCAGCGAGGAGGAGGACTCATCCCCACTGCAACTGTTGTTGAGAAAAGCATCGACATTCTCCTCCTTCTTCAGGAACATCAGCGCCCCCAACTCGAGGGATTCACACAACAAAATAATAATCTCCATGAGTTTCGGCAAAAGGCCGACGAGATAGTTCTGCCGCCGGCTGAGCAGCGACGTGCACGTGCGGTGGAGGAACGCGAGGATGGGCCGCGTCACCGGGTCGAGCCGCCGCGAGTACGGATGCATCACGAGTGCGCTTTCATGTAATGTGCGCAGGCCGTGGAGACTCACGCCGTCCGCCGTCCGCAGCGACGTCGAGGAGATGTCGCCCAGCGGCCGCCGCTCGTCGTCCACCGCGGGGGAGACAACGCCTGGCGGGCGGGGCGGCAGTCTCGCGGGAGATGAGGAAAAGGGGGAGGAGTAGAAGGGGCGGCGGTGGCGGAACTGCTGCGAGAGATAGTCGACGACGCGGTACTGAGTGACAAGCGGCAGTTCGAGTTCCAGGCTGAGGGAGTCGACGGACTGATAGACAGAGCGGTACGGGTCAAGGGCGGAGGGGTCCGCACACACATTGCGGAAACAGGCATGCTTGCGGAGGATACTATTATAATTATTACCAGCACTACTTGTCTTTGTGGTAGTACTACCAGAACTGGAAGGCCATGAGGCTGTCACCAAGGTGTAGGCGAAAGAGACATGTTTCTTTCTTCTCTCATTTTTCATTATTTATACCAGAAGCTCAGTTCTTCAGTTTCTTTCCTTTCCGTTTTTTTCTTTGTTTGTTTGCACATACACATGTACACACACACACACACAAACTGTCTTGTGGCCTTCTCTCCACGCACACCTATGTCACAAGAAAGCAAAGTAAAAAAAAAGGAAATTGAAGGAAAACGATACTAATAATAAACAATAACTAGACATGAAAGGAATAACACGCCATATGCATGCATCGTAGCGGAGGAGCAAATGGCAATAATGAGCAAACACGGATATATTGGTGATACCTCAGTGTGTTTGCGTACTTGGTGTACACAGAATGAGGAAAACATATATATGTATATAGTGTGATGGGTCCCAGAATGGATTACATTCATACCCGGTGCGTGGAACGAAGGACATGGAGTTGATGGAGTGGTATCCAACTCTCCGCATTTTGTTTTGTTATCACCTCTCGCACCTGCAGTTCTACCGTTGTGTTTTCCCAGACATTTCTACTACGTTGAAGTAGATCCAGGGCAGCTTCCCATTTTCTTGCAACACGTAATGCACGAAGAGCAAAAAGGACGGCAAGTGATGGATTGTGATTACTGGCGTCCCTCATGGCCACGAGGGCATCCACCCACCGCCCGCTCTGAGCCACACACACGGCAACATAACTGCTCAACTTCAGATGTTGACGCAGTGTGGATTGGATGCATGTATTATTGCACGGGGTAGTAGTAGTAGTAGAGGACGTGGTGGGCAGCAGTGAGTTCCACCACTCGAGACACAATCTCCATTCTCCCAATCGTTGTAGTGCCAACACCAACGGGACCGCAGCAGAGGGTGTGATTTGATCGAGCAATGCTGGCGTGGAGAGAATTACATTGCACAGCTTCCGTGAACGCATGATGTTTGCTGCTTCCGACACCATCTTCGCCGTCACCGCCGTTGGTTGGATTCCACGCGCCTCCATAAATTCAGCGACCACGTCGACAGCCTCCTGCTGCCGCCCTTGCCGGCTCAGTACTCCCAACGTGATGTTCACAGAGGCGGCATTCGGGTGCTGCATCGACGAGAGCAGCTGAAGGGCACGCAGCCACGAGGAGCGCTCCTTCGGACTGCGATAAATGTGAAGGAGCTCCTCGTTGTTCGTTATCGCCACATCGTTCCCCATTCCACTCTTCTTCCTTACAGAGAGACGATCCCGATTATTATCATTATTATTATCGCCATCACGGTGACAGCCACCGCACATGTCGCCCGCCAACTTCACCCACGGCCCCCGCTCACACTCGGGAATGTGCGGGACGACGCAGCGCTCGAAGGCCTCCGCAAGCCTCACCAACTCTGCCCTCGTTTCATTTCCGTGTGTGCAGACCGACGACTGCGCGGTCGGCAGCAGCGCACACGCCCCGCTCCACCCGCCGCCGCCACTCACCGCCGCCAACATCGCCACGCGCCGCGCGGAGAGCCGCTGCGGGCACCCGTCCGGTTTTCCGCTCGCCGCCAGCGACGCCGCCTCGCGCCAGCGGCCCGCCTGCGCCAACAGCCGCGCCAGCAGCAGCGCGTGGAAGCCGGACGGGGCGACGCCCTCAACCGCGGCGGTGCTCCACGCGGCGACGGCGGACTCCCACGCGCCCCTCACGGCGCTCGCCTCGAGAAACACCATCAGCACATCCCGCATGCGGGTACTAGACACGATAAGAACAGATCAAACACACAATTCCACCATCTTCGTCTCAAAAGGTAAGGGAAGCAAAACAAAAAAAAGGAGAGAAGGAGAAAACAGGCTCAGGAAGGCACACACAAAAAGGGGAGAATCTGCGTGTCTGCGTGATGAACCACAGATGGAGAGGAAAAGTAAAAACAAAAATAAAGAAGACAAGAGTGGATACTGTATGTATACATATACGTACGCACGGATGGAAAAAGAAAGCAAGAAAAAAAAACCAATCAGAAAGGACAAAATATAAGAGAAAGGAAGAGAGAAAGAATGTGGTGGTGATTAATTCAATATTCTCCTCTTGAACTAATGTGTAGGCAGGGACGCTCCACCAACATATGGAACACAAACGACACAAAAAGTGTCACTGCCATGTACCCAAACCCCTGCACAATAAATGAGAGAAAATTCATCGTCATGACTTCATAACTATTGGCATTACCGAAGCCTATAACGACCGGTGTGACCAAATACGCGACTAACACCAGCCGTGAAGGGCCACACCAGAAATGGTGCGTAAGAATACGGCGCAGCGTACCTCCATAACCAAGCAGAACTGGCAGCGCGAAGAAACCCAATGCAATGCACCAAGGAAAGAGGATGAGTGACTCATACACCTTCACACCGACGCTGATTTCCCCATCGCTTTTGGCATTACGGTGAATGAACCAAGCGCTGAGAATACATGACAATGTGACAGCAATCGAGCACCACATAATAAGAATCCGTACATATCGTTTCTGTAATTTGTTCAGAAGCCAGTAACTCACTCTGTCCTCTGTAGCGGATCCGTCTCGCACACTATGCATCACTGAAAAAAGATCCGATCCAAACAAGCGTAGCATCTCCTCGCGTTGCCGCAGGGCTCTATATAAGTAATAAAGCATTACTCCGGAGCAGAAGGGAACAAACATGAGATGTGGATACTGATATACTGTTCCCACAGATAGTGAGTAGTGTGATGCAGTGCCCGCATCCACAAACACACGCCCTTGACTTGATAACTCCACATAACGCAATAACGCACTGATACCCATTGCACAAACTAATAAAGAAAAAAATATTCGATGGTGTAAGTGTTTTCCTAGAAAATAAATAAACGGTGCCAACGCCACCAACTGGAACTCAAGTGCCACATAATATGACCATGGGAAACAACGCTCATTTTCTTCAAGAGGGAGAATATTATTCACAAGAAGTAAATTTGTCCACCAATACTTCATACAGTTCTCATGTAACATGGGCGCATGAGAGAAAAGCCCCCAGAAAGGTCCTCTTCCTGTACTTGACACGGCGCTTGGAAAAAGTATCAGAATTATGAATGAAATGGGGATAATACGTATAAAGCGAGCAATGAGATATTTCACATATCCCAATATAGATTCCACAAAGAGCTCACAGCTCGTGCGTCTTGCTACCTTGGCACGTTCAGTGGGTGAACTCATAAGTGATTCCTCAGAGGTGTGAAGACGATGTAGGGACAAAAAACCAGCAATAACAAGAAACGTTCCAAGAATGAAAGCAGCAAATGCTTCCTTTTCAAGAAAGGCATAAAGAAAGTTCAGTTGGCCTGAACCCACATTTTCCATGCTCGGGATTTGCTGGGAATACCAGAAGGAACTGAAGAACAGAATCCACATCCATGCAAGTACTCGCCAGCTGTTAAATACATTAAGATTCACTTCAGATTTTGGGCAATAACGCCACTTATGGAAACTGCTAATGAGTGACAAACACAACACAGTGCGATTCAGAAAAGAGCGGAAGTTGGGTACATCTGGGATTTCTGCCAGAAATTTCTGCAGATATCTATGAGACCAAAGCGCCTTCGTATTGAACTCTGGAAGAAGCCCTTTTCTTCCTCCTCGCACTGCATCATCATCATCATTACCAAACAACATCGTCGTTGCTGTTCTTGAGGTTTCTTTGTGCCTTACAAAATATCCGCGATGTGACGTTCTCTTGGAGGATGTTGATACTTCTTCTCTTTCTGATCCTCCTTCTGGAGACAATAAATGTGAAGGCACTGTTGTGCCTCCTTCCATACCGTCAGCAGAATCATTATTCACGGGAGAATGCTCCTTCTTCTTTTGTTTCTCATTTTTAGACTCCAGCACGACCACATTGGGAGGTCGCAACTCCCGCACGACGGCTCCATCGGCCCCAATCATCACCACCTCAAAGGGAATGCTACGGTAAGTAATTTTCCAGTAGTAATCGTAAAGTGTCGCCAGCAAGACGAGAAGTGAAATAAAACCCCAAATTGACCAGGAAATAATATTTTTCGGCTCCACTTCCAAATACGGGGCCGTGCGAGGGGAGCACGTGATGTACTTCGCCAACTTATCCGTGACCTCCGCCGCATTACTGTCATTAACATGCATGAGGTCACGATAGACAAAAGTTTTATTGAGTACAGGATCCTCCACGACGTGCCGGGCAATCTCCAGAAGCGTACATGTAGACGGCAGACAGTAACCGAGAAGACGTGAGTTCCCCCACTTGGACTCGGTGGGAAAGAGCAGACAGTATGCCACGCCCCTCTCAGCTGGGCAGCCACTGTAGCTACCAAGCATCCCCGGAATGCCCCCCGAGGCACGAAACATCATGTCAGTTTGCCCACAGAATGGCAGCATTGTTTTCTCTCTCTCTCTCTCTCTCTCTCTCTCTTTCTTTCTCTCTCTCTGTGTGTGTGTGTGCGTGGGACAGAGCAATGTCTGCTACTAATTACCACCACCACCACTACTACTGTGCGGCTCTATGATCAATAACAGGAAAAAGAAAAAGGAAAAAAGAGATGACTTCCTTTCTTTTTTTCGTTTTCACTAACAACATGGAGAAACAATTGACAATACTAGGGGATTGCTACAAATGAAAGTGACAGAAATCTCTCTTTTCTTCTTCTTAGTTTCTGTTTGTGGTGTATTCCGCCAGAATGCAGCGAACCCAAAGACAAATGACACGTCGCCAATCATAATACAAAAAAATAAATAAATAGAGATCCATCGCCATTATCTGCATCGCATCATATGCTCTCATCAATAAGCAGAAGTATGGAGAGCAACGAAAAAAAAATCTATACGATATATATATATGGATGCATATAAGTTCATCGAAAACAAACAAATAAACCAAAATAAACAGGAAAAGAGAAAGGGGTGGCGGGGTAAATTAGTCTGCTGTGTTCATCACGTTGTTACTGCTCTATGGAGTATTACAGAGAAATTCTGTCTTCAGTATTAGTAGTACACAATTGGAAATGTAAAACCAAAGGTGTACACACAAAAAAAAAAGGATACTGGGAAAGGGGCATAAAAGAGGAAGAGAAGGAGGGGGAAGTGTGAGAGGTTAATGGGTAAGAAAAGGAATGACGTCACTCGCTCTTCGTTCCTATTTCTTTTTAGCTTTCTCAATTTCCCCTCCCCTCCCATGTTTCTATATTCACAGCGATGATGATAATGATGATATCAAACGAGATATTTTTATTTTTATTTTTACCACAGCGACTACTACTACTATTATTACCACTACATTACTTCCCTTCCATGGAATGCGTGAAGATGGTAATGCATGTTCACTTCCCTTTACGTTCTCCTCTCTTGTTTTTATTTTTATTTCATATTTACTCTTGTGTAATCATGACGACGTCACCGTCCTGCAGGTTGTAGTGCATCAGCGCGTGCCGGTCCACCAGGCACACCCCGCGCACCCGCAGCACGCACCGCGTGAGCGGAATCATCGTCCTCTGCTGCACCAGCGCCCGCAGTCGGAGGACCTTCTCGCTGGCCGGCACGCGCAGCTCCCAGCGGAGGCCCTTCTCCCTGTACGCCATCACGAGCCGCACCGCCTCGTCGCGGGAGATGATCGTCACCTCCGGCGCGGCGCTCTCGCAGCTCCCGAGGCCACTGGCGCCCAGGCGGGACTTCGGGTCGAGGACGACGCCGCCGGCCCGCCACTCCTGACAGGCCGCGCGGATGCCGGTGCTGTTCTGCACCATCACCATCACGTCCTCGATGGTGTCGTTTACGTGGGCAGTCACGCTGAATGCCTTGTTGCTGTGCTGCACACGGGCAACAAAGGTGCGCCAGACGCTTTCATCTTGGCCCGCCACAGCAGACTTTGTCTTCGTTGCTGTTGTTGTCGTCGTCGTCGTCATGGCTGCCGGCTCAGCAGAAGAAGACCTATTAGCACTAAGAGTACTATTATTAATATTACTCGCAGTTGCATGCGTAGCTCGAAGCTTTGCATTAGTGCCTTCGCCTTTGAGTAAGGCGGATATTGGATTGAGATCTGCGGGGTTAAGTGAGGATACATCATCGCTGCTACGCACGGAATGTTCATCAGCCACCGTGATGGGAATTCCAAAGTTGTACCACATCGCATAGTTATAAATAAAATACTGCACAAAGTCTTCAAATATAACGTACGTTGTGTCACCGAAGATATCCAGCACGCGACGACGTACTTCCGTTTCTGGCATTTCAATTGTTCGTCCAATAAGCGAGTTCTCAAGAATAAAGATAACAGTATCCCTTGGAATGGCTTGCTCCATATCGCGACGAAGTGCAAAAAAGCAGAATCGTGCAGCTTCTAGAGGCGTCATACCCTTTACATGGAAGGCACAGGTAACAAGGAACTGCTGCAGTTCACGTGAAGAGAGCCCAGCGGATGCTTGGTTAAAGAAGACCGAAGCCACACGTGCTATTCCAGAATCAAGTGTAGAACGCCCCATTATCACATCTAATAATTGACGCACATGCTCCATGGAAGGGTTTGCTTCCACGATACAATCCCGCTTCCATCGCCGTTCTGTTGCTCGTGTCATGTGTTGATCCGACTCCCAGAAAATTGGCTGATAAGCACCGGGTGGAACATCAGGCGGTGGTCGTCCCCAATCCCTCGCGACATGCGTAAACTGCGCTTGATGTATCGGATCATTAATGGAACTACAACGTTCTTCTGTACACATTGGCGTTTCTCCGCCTAATGGATGTCGCACCAAACGTATGGATGCAAGAAGAAGTCCCAAATCCGTTCCGTTGGATGTACGTACAGCCGTTGTCCACCATACATCCCGCTCCATTGCAAAAGAGGCCATGGGCTGCATGGGTAAGGCTACAGCCACATCATAGGAGTTAACATGGTTCATCACATTCTGAATAGTACAATGAATAATCGCTCGTTCCAGCTGCGTTGCGTTCTGTATGGTTAGAAACAAAGGATTGGAACCGTCGAACACAAAACGGTCCTGACCACCAAACTCCACGGAAGTTGTATACTGTGTACCGCGTTGGTATGTATGACCTGGCACTAGCCACATGGTGCGCAGTACAAGTCCTACCGGGAATGCCGGTGGATTGACAGCCGTTGGTGTTGGTGTGATGAGGGCCCCCCCGTGCGGTGAGAGCGACACCTTCCACGAGACGGTCAAAAACCCAAAGTCATCCACGCCGTGCTTTGCAAGGGTCGCCACGTCCTTCCTAAAGAGCGGGTCCAGTTTGTCCGGCGCATTGCGTGGCTGCAGCATGATGCGGGCCGGTGACGGGGAGCTCCCGGGCGCGTGCGGCATGAAGGGACAGACGGCCTGGCCGTACGCCTCGCCCTGCGCGTCCTCCAACGTCACGACGACTCTCTGCTCCACCCGTTCCTCCCCGTCGCCGTCTCCCGCAGTCAACACCGCCGGCTTTGGCGAGCCCGCCCTCGCCGCCCCCTCCACCGGGAAGTAGAGCTTCGTGCCGGGAACAACAAACCGCACCGTCTCGTTGAAGACCGGCTTCGAGGTGAAGTAGTGCCGCCGCGTGGAGGCGACGTGGTGCTCGCTGGTGATGACGCTTGTTGAAATACCCTTGCTCCCAACATTCACGCTGCTTGCGCCCCGAACAGACATTGTCTTGCGCAGCGTGGATACACTGACGTGGGCCACAGGGTCACACTGCAGCAGTCGGGCTGTCGGAAGAAAGGCCCCATGTATTGTTAGCTCCACATTACTGTTAAAGTGAATCTTGAGCGGTGTGTTTGCTTCATCGGTTGCAGACGAAGTCATTGTCCCCACAGCACAAGAAGAAACTGAACTTTGGGCAGAACAACGACAAATAAATAATCTATATATATATATATATATATATATATATATATATTAGAAGGAAAAGGGAAAAGAAAAAAGAAAAAAAAACTTTACAACAAGATGACATGATTATATACATCAGATGTAGTCTCACCCCGATTCTCAACGTGAGATTGGTTCAAAGTCAAAATAAAAAAATAGATGAGAATGTGAAACAGAGGGATAAAAAACAAATCAAAACAAGGGAAGGAGAGAGAGGCACAACACACTTTTGTTCCTCACCCTTCTGGGCAACCTGCATGCACGCATATATATATAGACACAGAATACCCCAGGAGGTGCCTTTTTCTTCATTTCTTTACACATGTTGCTGTCTTATGCTTTTTCTCATCACACCGAACAGAGACATACAAATAAATAAATAAACATATATATATATATATATATATAGAGAGAGAGAGAGAGAGAGAGAGGTTCAGGCACAAACAAATAACGAAATGGACTCAAGAAAAGGAAAAACGAAAACAAAATGAGCATCTCAACATCACACACACACACAAAACCGGGATCCTTACACACACCAATATAAAAGCAGAAACAAAGAGCAGTAGGGACGTACAGACACCAACATCCTTTTATTTTACACACAGAAGATATTATTTTTCTTACTCTGTCTTCATGAAGCTCCGAGAAGTGTGAGTGAAGACCAAACTACAGGAGGAAAGTGAGAACGCAATGCCTCTTCCTGCGTCATGCGTAGCGCCAGTGCGTACGGGTACCGCATACCCCACTCCAATGTAAGCTTAAGTTTGTCAAGATACATTCGAATGAGTTGCTTGTGTTCTGTGGTGATACCCGTACCAGGTGGCAAATCAACCCGCAGCACACGACGGCAACCGTGAGCAAGACATAGTCGCGCTGCCACACCCAGCTCTTCCATAGACGTAGTCGTGGAGGCGTCGTTCGTAACAACAATAAGATTGAGGGACTCTGAAAGGAATGGATGACCACGTGTGAGATCTTCCAGACGCACCATCCCATCGGCAACTTTAAACATATGGTCAACGGGGTCACACAGCACCATGAGTGCTCTGCAAGACGATGAGGCAAAGGCAGATATTATTTCCTTTCGTGTACATCCGGCAAACAGAGTCCATGGGTACGACGTATCAGAAAAGGATGCTGCTGCTTCCGCTGTTGCTACTGAAGAGTAATGGGGAATTTTCGTGGGAAGCATATGTGGGTCATCTGTAGAGGTGGCAGCGGAGCTTCTTGCTGTTGCAGTTGATGGCTTGCGGGAGCCACCGCCGTCTGCTCGCACATTTCCTGGCGCCGCAGACTCCAAAGCAGCCGCGTTATTCAATGTCTCTTCGGGGAGAAGCACACAAATATCTTCCGGTGAGGCGTTGGAAAGGGATAGTTTTTCATTGCCCTGCATACTATTAAGAAACTGCGCAGCAGTCGGTGTTACCACCATTGTGAACAGCTGGCCCAGCGGCTCGATACTCACACTGGAGTCCTCGTGAAGTGCATGAAATGGAACATGAAGCAAAGTCGGGTCAAGAACAAGCACAAAACACTCCGCCTCATCATTAAAACAACGAGACATCCGCAGTGAGTCCCGCACAGGGGCCCAGAGATCTGCGTAGAGATCTCTCAGGCCCTGGAGCAGCTCCTCGTTTTTGGCCGTAGACTCTGCATTCAGGTCGGGAATGGTTGTCGACACTTCCACAGAGTTGATTCGACTTTTCCGTGCCAAGGAACCAATAGAGGAGGCAATGGCGGAGAAGCCTCTTTCTTTGCGTTCCACAGATGCGTGTGGAGAAAGCTCACTAATCCCGGAAGATGCTACTTGACGTGCTCCGTTTTGCGAGACAAATCTTTTACTCCGAAACTCTTTAAGGGAATACGCTTGAACAGACCGCCTTAGGAAAAAGGAACGACCGGCTGGACGAACAATAGCAACATACTGTGTAGCAAACTCTGCAAAGTAGAATACAAACGTGCATCGTGGGAATGCTAAGAAAGCGAGATCTATTGTATCTGCCGGATTACGAGGAATTAAACGCTGGCGCATGACCAAAGACATGAGTGAAACCTGAGCAGCTGTTTCTATGGTCTCTAATGCACGGCTATAGCACAATGTCTGTACCCTTGTACCAGCATTGGGAGGGAGGCTCTCTTGTGTAGCCTCTTGAGTGTCTAATAAATTTGGCTCATAAAGAAGCACTTCACCTTCCATCATGGACGGGCGATTACAAAGTGATACTTTCGCAATTGACGTCGTAGGGGACCTCCACGGCGCCGATGTGGACGATGGCGGCAGGGATGGGACAGCTTGCACCGGTGGTGATTTGGCACGCGACTTCTCTGCAGACTTAAGATGATCATCTTTTCCTCCTTTTCGTGTCAAACTTGTTTTCTTCTTATTGCTGTCTTGTTTGTTGACTGTGGGGCCATCGCTAAGTATGGACGCCATATCCAAACCAGAGATGGAGTTATTCGTTAACACCTCTCCGTCATGATCATCACTGTCACTGTCATCACCACCACCGCCGCTGTCGATATCGTCGTCATCGTCCCAGGGACATCTAACGTCACCACTCTCTTCACGTGAGGTGTCTGTGCCGTTATTACTACCACTACTACTGCGGCTACTACTACTCTGGCCACTGCTTGAGGCATTGGATTCCTGATGCTTCTTCATGCGTATTTCTTCCTGCCGCATAAGTACATTAAGGTCGCCACTCAGATTTTGTACTTGAAACTCATTAGCAGCCTCCGATCCAC
The DNA here is from genome assembly GCA_036321185.1 of Trypanosoma lewisi. Taxonomy (NCBI): domain Eukaryota; phylum Euglenozoa; class Kinetoplastea; order Trypanosomatida; family Trypanosomatidae; genus Trypanosoma; species Trypanosoma lewisi. The sequence continues at coordinate 945,268 of JAWVMQ010000161.1, read as the reverse complement.
CCACATTATTATTGTTACTGGTATTGCTATTATTATTATTCCCAGTGGGCGATGACGATGATGCTGTTCCGTGAGAGCCCTTGTTGGTGGAATTACACCCCGCTTTTTCTCCAAAGTCATTATCAAGCAGCACCTCCTCGTCATTTAGATAAAAATTGTGTACAAGCCAGCGTGCGGAGTCCATGACTACATTACGATCCTCATGGCTCATACTTGCGACCTCAGAAAAGGCAGAGAGAACAATTTCATGATGTCTCCTTGCCTTGAAGACTTGGCCGGACGTCGCGTAGGCCAAGGCGAGAACGGCATTCGCGCTTCCCACCTCGACCCAGTTCTGCGACTGCCGCGCCTCATTCGCCCACGTCACGAGCACTTTGATCGCATCCTGCACCGCACCGTCACCGAGAAGCGCGCGGGCCCGCATGCTTAGCAGCGTGCCTTTCCACATCCCAGACTTGTACTGCACATTCTCCCGCTCGTCGAGTGTTTTTATACACTCCCTGTACTGGCCGAGCTGCAGGTAGGCATCGGCTAAGGCTTCCAATGCAAAGCGTTTATCTGCAGCGGCGTCCACACCTTCTGCTGCAGATGCCAATGCGTCTAGTTCCTTCGCTGTGACGAGTACATCTGTATACATTCCTTTGGCACACTGAGAGGCAACGATATTACGTGTGGTCTCACGACTTATCTCCTGATCCTCATACTCCTTCGCAAGCTCACTTACCCTCGCCCAATGCTCCTCCGCCTCGCCGATATCTCCCGTCGCCGTATACAGTCTCGCGAGATGTATACGGGCGTCATATGACATTAATGCATCCCCCACTTCTACAGCATATTCCAAAACTTGATTATGGTAATGAATCGCAGTTTTTGGTTTGTTTAACGCAGAATAAACTTCTGCAAGTTTTGCCAAGACCGAAGATTCTCCCATTCTGGAATTATTCCGTGCGCGTTCTCGTTCCTTCTCAGTTTCCAGAGAGAATAGTTTATTCTCATTATTGCTATTGTTATTATGACTAGTACTACTACAATTCGCTTCATCATTTCTATCTGAATACATGGCAAGAGCGTTTGAATATTCTTGCAATGCATCTTCCCACTTACCTAACATGGCTAATGCATCGCCACACGTTACGTCAAGAACAGGCAACAATGCATTGGCTATTTGTATAGTCTTAGCAAGAATTGTTCTATTTTCAAAAACCAAATAAGAAACTTTGTCCTTTATGATCGTCTCATTCGCTTCACATACAAGAGGAACTGTATTCGCCCACGCCTTCACTTCCTCCAAGAATTGCCGTATCCGTGTCGCCTCACGGCATGCACGTTCCCCGTCAAACTTACTCAGGCACTGTGTATGAACGTCATAGGCCTTAATCTTCAGCTGAAGTATTTCCATGCGCTCCTCCAAATCATGACTCGTGGTGATGTGCTCAAGCTGTGGTAATCCCTCGGACCACAAGGAAGGACGAACAGAAGCAGAATTCGCCTTGTCCTCAATGAGTGGCTCCAGAAGCAAAGCCGCCTTCTTTGGTTGCCCAAGACGTAGTAAAGCCTTTGCTGCTACAATGAGTGAGGAGGCAACATCTGCCAGTGTGGCGTTAGAGGGGGGCTTCACTTTTGATATGCACCGCTGCAACGCATTCTGTGCTGCATACGCACTGTTGACGGCGTTACTCAGCTGCTGGCGGCGATGCTTCACGTTAACTTCATGCTCAGCCTGCAACACATACGCGAGGGCGACACTGCGCTCACCCTCCGCCTCGCGACAGAGCGCCACCACCTCACGTTTTCTCCCATTTGCAGCGTTTGCATCCACCACGGCAGAGCCTGCGGTATTGACACTCATCTCTCTGTCTTTTGTTGGGGACGTTGTGGATGCGGATGCGGACGCATGGAAATTTGTTGTTCCTACCCCTGTTCCTGCTCCTACTGTCATGGTAGTGAGTTGTGGTGCAGATGCCGCGTGAGCTATGCATTTTGCGTACTCCACGGCCTGTTTAAATGTCATCACCGCGTCGTTGTACTTCTTCTCCACATTGAGCTGCTCTCCACGCTCTTTCAGCGCTGTGTATGCATCTAAATCCCGCACTGACCGGCGGAGTCGTTTTATTTGCGCCAAGTACTCTTCAAAGTACTTGACGGCGTTGACGGTGTCGTCCATGCGGTGGTAGACGCGCCACATTGCACGGAGGTGAAACAACTTCGCATTGTAAACACCACGGCGGATAGAAGGCCAGCGCAGCACAAACGTTCCGTACGGCGAGGAGAGATCATTGAGAGTCTGCTCACAAAGCTCCGCCTGCGGAAGGGCAAGCTGGGCCGTCTCGAGAATACATGCATCCATGTGGGAGACCTCCTGCACCTTCGCCAAGAGCACCATGGAGTTCAAGTAACTTAACCCATAGCTGCGGCAGTTTGTACTGGATGACCACTCATTCTTCGCGTTTGTGAAATGTAGGTGAGCAGTTTTGAGGGCATCCACGTAATTTCCCGTGGCAATTTGGAGTTTCACAAGTGATTCACGGGATCTTTGTTTACAAGAAAAAGAACCGCTTGCATGCGCCACCTCAGTCTCCTTCTTCACACAAAATTCCGCTTCTTCAAGGCGTGGTGCGGTGGCATCATTCAAACATTCTTCCACGCGAAGATGCAACACATAACTCCACAACAACTGCGTCATGTAGGGAATCAAGTCATCCTCAAACATTGTATAAATGGTGCCTATTGTCGGAAAAATAGCAGATGAGATACCGGCCATTATAGACTGTGCGGATAATGAATGAATATAATGATCCTCCATGTCACTTCCTGTAGGTGGTCTCTCTGATGTACACTGTGAAAGAGGTGGAACCTTCTGTTGCTCCACTCCTAGATGTAAAACATCATTCATTTCTGCCGTATTTCCTATTCCAGATAAGCCACTACTCGCACACCCGCCCGCCTCTATAGACGCACTACAAGATCTCCACGCACCTACAGCCAGAGGGCTTATCTCCCTACTCATTTCAGGCATCATGATAATTTCATTCATTTCATCCCAAGTCTTTTGAAGTATTTGAAAATTATGTTGTCTTTTTTCCTCAGGCCAATGCGGTGAACATATTGCATATGTGGCCATCCTTTGACAGCAGCAAAGATCAAGCGAAGGCAAAATAAGGTCGTGGAATTCCGGCTTTATCGTTAATGACACATAGGACTGCTGCTCTAGATACGCCGCCCACGTCATGACGACATTCTGTTCATAAATTTTCTCCACCTGCTCCACTAGATCATCCAATGTATCTTCACTGTTATTCACTAAGGGAATGGAAGGCGGTGGTGGCATTGAGGTATCCGTGGATTTATTCATCGACACACCATCTCCAGAAACACGGTGCTTTCCTTCAGGTGTTGTGCCCAACTCAGGATGAGGTCTTTGCAAAATACATTGAACGAGCTCATGTCCGGAAACGTCGTGTAACATCCAGTCGGAAATAGCAACTTCTGCAGCTTTTCGTTGAGACGTTCCAAGCGCTTCCATAAGATATTCTATTACATCTTCCCATTGTACAGGAACATCATACCTTATGGGAAACACTGTAGGTGGTGAGGATGGAGAATCAACAGAAGAGCAAGCAAAAAAATCTTGATGCTCCATCTGCTTGGCAAATATGTTTCGCATAATAATCCACGTCGTAATGGACCTAACGAGAGCCATCTTCCCTTCTGTCTTCTGCATGTCATTATTCATCTTGTCATCACTGTTGTTTCCTTCAGACGACGGCTTCAGCGCCGTGAGAAGTGATCCTTTTTTAGCAGAGGTGTTTACCGGATGAGCTACAGTAGATGGGCTCTCCCTGTCCTCTGTCGTCAGACATGTCAATGGTTGTTCAGGACGGGCCAAAGGCGTTTTCCCTGGTGGTGAGGGAGAGGTCCCAAACGATGGCATAATTACAGTGGACTGGTGTGAACGCATCATTGTTTCAGCATAAATACTGCGATCGATTTCAAAGAGAAGGTTCACAAGTCCATGCAACAAACAACGCCAGTCCTTCTGTGTAATAATTCTCACATCGTTGTCGTTTCCGGCATTGTATGGTTCAGGGAATAATTCTGTCTCATGACCTTCATTTGCTGCGGCCTTGACAGCATCTTCCACGTTATCTCTTTCCACAGGTTCACCATTTTTCACTGCCACCACCTCCTCTGGTACCGCGAAGAGGCAAAGCTCAAGTGCAGCAAATATATCCTCCCGATCCTGCTTCACTGCATGCGTGCTCTCCTTAGCGGATTGCCCGCCGCGGGATGAGAGTAATGCAAGCGACGACGAGGCCGTGGTGGCATGCGAAGAAGTTATTTTTGGCTGCGGCGGCTCCTCGTCGAGGAGCGAGCAGGCGGGCGCCGAGGCACTTCGGCCGGCGGGCTCCAACGTCTGCGAGACGTACCACAGCGCCGCCTGTTTGCTCTCGAAGGGCCACGCAGCCCGCCGGCCCTGCGGCTGCGGCTGCGGCGTCGTCTGCGAGGAGGCGCCGCCGCCGCCCGACTCCTTCCGCGCACCTTTTCTCCAGAAACTCGTAAGCGTCCGCAGGTTCATTGGCAACTGAGGGTGAAGAGATGTATGGACCCTGCAAGCCTTCACTCAATCAATCCCTCCAACGCAGTGATAATAGTCAAAGGGGCAATAATGCCGCTTCCACTTCCACCTCTTCTGTGCTCGGCCTCTTGAGTATGTATGAATGTGTGTGCGCACGTATGGGTGGTAGTGGTGGCCGGCGAGCCACGGAGCTCAAACAGAAAGAAAAACAAAAACCACACACCCAGAAAAAAGAAACAAAGATTGAGGTCCGACGGGATCACGAATAATGGAGTCCGGCTGGGTAATGTGAAAGAGGAGCGAGGAGTGAGAACACCGATGAGGAACAAACACCACCAAACCTCACAACAGACAAGTCCACAACGATTCGCTCTCCTCCCTTTTTCTAAAAAAAAGCTTTGTTTCAAAACTGTATCGCCAAATTGACAACTTCTTGCTTTTCTTCTTTTCCTCTTTTCTCCTTTCTATGTTTTTCTGTTTACTGGAAACACGTATTGATGTATCTAATACTATATATCCTATTAGACACCTAAGATGACTGATGGGGCAGCCACGACTGTGTGTATATGTATTGCTTTTCTCACGCCCTTGACAAAGACAACCCAAACAAACGCACAAATAAATGTGTATACAGAAAAAGGAGAAGAAAAAGAGAAGAAGATATAATAGAAAAATCTACCGGAAAGCATTAGTTACACAGAAGCACCTCAAAAAGAGATGGATTATGTAAATGCAAACTCAAAAACCAAATATAAAAGGGCCGTAAGAGAATATTATTCATCCAGAATAAAAGCAACGGAAAACGCTGTGAAATCAAAGAAAAACATTCGCGGCAAAAATCGTAGAATCGCAAATAGATCCAAGGCCACACACACGCACACACACAGAGTCGTTCTTTTTCTCTGCTTTTTTTCTTTTCCCTTGATTCCTCCTTGAAAGCCCATGTGCCTTAAATATAAATCCACAAACACTCCCTCTTCATGTCACCTCAGATCACTCCTCCGCCGCCACACCTCCCACGGCCGCTCCTCGTGTGCCTCCCGCGCCACGTGGTCGATGTACACAACCGCCCCGCCGTGCTGCACCTTCTCCCACCCGGGCGGCAGCGGCTCGCCGTCGCTCGGGCACATCGCAGCGTAAAGTGCCGCCTCCGCCGTCACGCCCGCCGACAGAGATGCAGACAAATTAACAGGTGCAGATAAATTAACAGGCGCAGACACATCTCTACATGGGTCCGCAGAGACATCGAGGCCGGCGGCTCTCACGTTTTCCCCGCGACGGCGGCTGCTCCGCCAATCAGCGACCACCGGCGAGCGGCCGCGGCGCACCGGAAACACAGACCGCGGCATTCACGCACACACAGAGAGAGAGAGAAAGTGGAGTGGAGTGGAGGAGAACTCCCAAGAAGGACACACACTTCCTTCGGGCAAAGGAGAGGCAAGAAAAACAAAAGAAACACGAGCAAAAAAAAAAAAACATCACTCGGGAATAAAAACCAAGAAAAAAGGGAAAATTAAGTGGCACAAAGACGATGTAGATCAAATTCATATCTCTGGTCTTTAGAATGGAATAATATTGATCTTTTCTTCTCCGCAAGATGTCCACACTCACAATTTTTTTTTTATTTCCCTAATCCATTGATTTCCTTTCGCTTACATGTATCACACATTACGGTTTTGTACGTACGTGCCCAAGCAATAAAAATTCCACCACAAAACAACAACAAAGAAACGAATGAGGTTTGTCCAAACACCATTTCAAAAATGTATCCCGTCTCCCGAATTAATTTACATTCCCTGCCCTCAACGCATTTGATAAATATATGAAGGAGGTAATAGCACAAGGAGGATGGGTGGCCTTTTCTGCCTGAAAACCCTTTCTACTATAACAACGTTTACCGTTGTAGTGTGGACAAACACGAGAGGAGAAAAGCCATGCATATGTGAATCATCAGTTCTCAGATATAATACCCTGTGCATATCATTCTCGTGGAAAACTTAAACAAAAACATCTACCATACTTTCACACAAACAAGCAAAAAAACGATAAAAAAAGAGAGATAACTAGAAATATTCCCACACAAGTAACAATGTTTTATTTTTCATCCTAAATTCATTCCTGAAAGCATAAACCATCCACCATAAATATGAGTATACTCTACTTGATAAATAAACTTAAGAGGCTGTAACAAATTCAAAACACCTTTCAGACCGCTTCCCACGCAAGACAAACCTTCAGAAAACTTGCAATTTTATTCCCGAGCAAATGCTTTCTAGGCATAACAAACGACAAAGTAAAAAAAAAGTTCAAAATAAATATTTAAAATGGTCAAGTGATACCACTATTTTCGCACATTTCCAGAAAAAAAAAAAAGTAGCACGCAAGAAAGAAACCATGCAAGGAAAAAATGAATAGTGCAAAGAGACTCCTCTCCCTCAAACAACAAAGACAACAGCGAAAAACAAACACACAAGGAGGCAAACAAAAATAAAGACGCCTACAACGCCAGCAAGGACGCGAAAACTTCCATACCACTTCACTGTGTAAGCTTCCCACAAAAAATAAATTCCGTTGTTTAAGGAAAAACAAAAGCCTGGACACATACACACTCTCCTACACACTTGTTCATCAACAAAATAGTCTTTTACATTCTCTCCGTGCCCACCGGGGGAGGTGGAGGATTCGCATCGTTCTCGAAGTGCAGTTGCAGGGCGTGTTTGCGGCCGTAGTCCGAGATTGTTTCCGACCTCCCGCAGTACGACACCTGCAGCGCCTTGTCCCGTCCCATGTTGTAGCGGTTGTGGAGGGCCATGATGGCGCAGTCCGCCTCCATCGTCGAGGCGTACTCAACGAACGCGCTGCCTTTGCTGCGGTTGGTCTTCCTCTCTCGCAGTATATTCACGTGAAGCACCTCGCCGTAGAAGTCAAAGAGAACCTTGACGTCCTCCTCAGTCGCCTCGAAGTTCAGCTGGCCCACAAACAAGCGAGCCCGTCCTGACGACATGTACACAGGGAGAAGAAACTCGGAGCTTATTTCTTACAGTGCTTTAGATTAAACAGTATATTAGGGTTTACACATCAAAAGCAACAATGTGGGAAGAAAAAGAAAAAAAAACAAACATGGCGATAAAGGAAGAGAGCGCGACAAGGATAAACGACAGTCATGTAAAACAAACCTCCCGCCCTCGTTCCAAGCGAAAAAAAAGGAAGACATCACAGCAACGCTTTTTCTTCTGTGCTTTATAGAATACACCGTATCGAATGCCTCACGCCGTTTCTGTTGTTGTTGTGAACAGAAAGCAGACACGCAGAAAGAAGGAAGAATGGTGGCCCACACTGCAGTGGTATGCCAAACCGACTCTCTCTTTCTCTGTGCGAAAGGACTGCAGGGGGTGGAAGGGGGTGGCGGTCAGAGAAACGACAGTTCAAATGAAATGCAATTATGTGCTTCACGGTATGAGGTCAGTGGCAGCGAAAACAAGAATCCTCATCAGTGCACCGCAGCGACAACTCTCTCTCTCTCTGTGCGAAAGGACTGCAGGGGGTGGAAGGGGGTGGCGGTCAGAGAAACGACAGTTCAAATGAAATGCAATTATGTGCTTCACGGTATGAGGTCAGTGGCAGCGAAAATAAGAATCCTCATCAGTGCACCGCAGCGACAACTCTCTCTCTCTCTGTGCGAAAGGACTGCAGGGGGTGGAAGGGGGTGGCGGTCAGAGAAACGACAGTTCAAATGAAATGCAATTATGTGCTTCACGGTATGAGGTCAGTGGCAGTGAAAATAAGAATCCTCATCAGTGCACCGCAGCGACAACTCTCTCTCCCTCAAACAACAAAGACAACAGCGAAAAACAAACACACAAGGAGGCAAACAAAAATAAAGACGCCTACAACGCCAGCAAGGACGCGAAAACTTCCATACCACTTCACTGTGTAAGCTTCCCACAAAAAATAAATTCCGTTGTTTAAGGAAAAACAAAAGCCTGGACACATACACACTCTCCTACACACTTGTTCATCAACAAAATAGTCTTTTACATTCTCTCCGTGCCCACCGGGGGAGGTGGAGGATTCGCATCGTTCTCGAAGTGCAGTTGCAGGGCGTGTTTGCGGCCGTAGTCCGAGATTGTTTCCGACCTCCCGCAGTACGACACCTGCAGCGCCTTGTCCCGTCCCATGTTGTAGCGGTTGTGGAGGGCCATGATGGCGCAGTCCGCCTCCATCGTCGAGGCGTACTCAACGAACGCGCTGCCTTTGCTGCGGTTGGTCTTCCTCTCTCGCAGTATATTCACGTGAAGCACCTCGCCGTAGAAGTCAAAGAGAACCTTGATGTCCTCCTCAGTCGCCTCGAAGTTCAGCTGGCCCACAAACAAGCGAGCCCGTACTGACGACATGTACACAGGGAGAAGAAACTCGGAGCTTATTTCTTACAGTGCTTTAGATTAAACAGTATATTAAGGTTTACACATCAAAAGCAACAATGTGGGAAGAAAAAGAAAAAAAAACAAACATGGCGATAAAGGAAGAGAGCGCGATAAGGATAAACGACAGTCGTGTAAAACAAACCTCCCGCCCTCGTTCCAAGCGAAAAAAAAGGAAGACATCACAGCAACGCTTTTTCTTCTGTGCTTTATGGAATACACCGTATCGAATGCCTCACGCCGTTTCTGTTGTTGTTGTGAACAGAAAGCAGACACGCAGAAAGAAGGAAGAATGGTGGCCCACACTGCAGTGGTATGCCACTGTGGGTCTATGGAAACGAAGCAAAAAAAATATTTCCCACCAACATGACGGTTGCCCACAGAAGCAAAGGTGTGGAAGCCGTCTCCTTTGTAACGTTCACTGCATGCATGTATGTTTGTAAATAAATATATATATATATATCTCAAAAAAAAAAAGAAGCAAGCAATGACCTTGTCTCAATACGGAAATCCTTCTTCTTTATCTGTATTTCTGTTCTGTTTTCTTCCTCCCACTCCTCTGTTTCTCTCTCACACACAGGCACTTCTTCGCGTCTTTCTTTTATTACAATGACATTTTGTCGTGTTTTTCTTTCCCTTCGTCTCTCTTGGTCCTCGGCGGCCGCTGCGACGGCAGAGGGTTCGCGCTGTTCTCCTGGTGCAGCTGCATCGCTTGCCGCCACCCGAAGTCGGAGATGAGCTCCGACCGCTCGCAGTACGACACCTGCAGCGGCTTCTCGCGCTCCATGAAGTAGCGGTTGTGCAGCGAGCGGATGGCGCAGTCCGCCTCGCGGGTGGAGCCGTACTCAACGAACGCGCTGCCTTTGCTGCGGTTCTTCGACTTGTCGTGCAGGAGGTTGACGCTCAGCACGTGGCCGTAGAAGTCGAAGAGGGCGCGGATGTCGGCCTCCGTCGCCTCGAAGTGGAGCTGGCCGACAAAGAGACGGGCACGCTGCTTCGGCTGAGTCATTCCTCAGCGGTTATTTACTACGTATATATGTATATACTAGAGAAGAAGTTTTTTCCTTCTCTTTTTCCTTTTATTACTATTAGTTTTTTTTAAGTGTCCTTCTTTTTTTTCCTTTTAAGTTTGTCCTCGAGGGGGTTGTTGAGGGTGCAAATGGTGGAAACGAGCTGGAGATAAACCCAAATGAATGTGGTGTGTATACCAGATAGTTTTTTTTTCCTCTGTTTTTTTTTGAACAATGATAACACTCACGTTTTTGTTCTTTTCGCCTTCTCTTTCTTTTTCTCTGTCTCAGTGTGTATGTATTCTGAGAAGCAAAGCAAAAACAAAAATTTTCTGTTGACGGGGAAAAAAAAGAAAGAAGCAAATAAAAAGGAAGTATATGAAATTGCTGACAGCTATGCGTCTGTGATACTTCCTTCTGTTCGCGCACAGACACCTTTTTTTTTTTAAATATATGTTTTATATTTTATTTCAGTCTTTTCTTTCCCCCTCTTCTCACTTACTTTCCTACAGTCTATATATGTATGTAGACAAAGACAGACAAAGGGAAGCGGGGAGAGACAAAGTTATAGTTAAGAAGACGGGAGCAAGTGACATGCAAACAAATATAGATAGAAATATATAGAAAATACATACATGTGTGGGAGGAGAAAGTAGCGAAAACTGAAACACCTGCTTAACCCATGTGTGAAGAAGTAGCAAAAACAAACAGTACCGAAAACCAAAACCAAAAAAAAAAAGGAAACAAAAACGAGCGGAACCATTCCTCCTTTACGAAAATAAAAATAAAAATAAATGTAACAAAAATTGTGATGAATACAAGAGAAGTTATGAAAAGCCGCGGAAAATAATAACGATGACCATTTGCATAAATGAATAAACATATATAAATACATTACCAGCCCACGATGCCTGGATAGTCCGCCAGTTTAACAAGTGGCCTGTTCACGGGATCCCCCAGCGCCCTCGTCAGCGCCTCGTGTGCGGCCGTTGCTGCGATGAGCTCCTTCTCTATGGCCACCGCGCTGCAGCGGAGGTACGGCCGCACGTCCGCCTTGCTGTCCACCAGCACCGCCCAGCAGGCCCTCGAGAACGTGATTTCCCGCCGCGCCAACATCGCCGCGTAGCGGTCAATTGCCAGCACCGCCTCCGCGAGCCCGCAGCTGATGACATTGCGGTGGGCTGGCGGGACGCCCAGGCCGGAGTGCGAGGCAACAGAGAGAGTTTTCTTGTAATTGCAATTATTATCATCATTTATAATATTATTATTATTATTATTATTATTATTATTATTATTAGTGCCTTTACATACGCCATCATTATGCGTCATACTTTCATTGGTGTTCACGTGCACGTCGCTCTCCTCTTTATTACTGACATCCGTGGCGGTTGCTTTTGTTTCTCTTGTCAATGTTTCTGTTCGCGAGGGCAGTTTCCCGTCGTTGCTGCGGAATACATCTGTATACATGCCGTTGGCCCCCCTCGTCATCATCTCCCGTGACGCCTGCGCCCCGCCGCGCTCGAGAAACACAAACAACTCCTCTACCCACGCCGCAGCGGCGGAGTTGCATGTGGACAGAACTACCGGAAGAATCCCAATCGGCGTGGGAACTGCCAGCGATGATGGAGATGCATGTAGCGCCGCCGCACTCCCTCCTCCCTTCTTCCCCGTCTCTTTATTTTTATTTTTATTCATAGTAATACTATGAATGACTGTGTGATGAATGAATGGCTCCCGCAGCGGCAGCCCGGGGGCGCAGTGAAGAAGAAACGGCGCAATAAATAAATCGCGCCGCCAGATGAACGACCGCCACTGCCACAGCGAGTGGTGCTCCTCGAATACAGGGGAGACGACGTGGGCGTTAACCCGCATGCCGACGTGCGTGAGTGGCGAGGGAAGAGGGGGACATCGACTGTGCATTCCGCCGTGCTTCGGCTATTTATTTATTTATTTATTTATATTTATATTTCTTTCTTATTAAGAAGAAATTATATATACTTATGTTTGTTTGTATGTATATATACAGGAAGGCTTGCGGCTGAGGAGGAGGAGTCACACTGCTGGAGTGGAGTGTCCTTTTTATTCACAGTAGAAAGAGTATATATATATATATAGAGAGAGAGAGAGAGAGAGAGAAATATACACAGATATACACAGAAAAGAATAAATAAATAAATAAATAAATAAAAATAATGATAATTATAATAAACACGTTATTATTAATTTGAGCTTTCACGCAGAGGGATTACAATGAGAAAGATATCTGCACTTCTTCCACCACCAACACAGCAGCAGTTTAACTACATACAACAGAAACCGATAAAATAATTCTTTACTCATTTCTCTCGTACGATCCCACACACAGAAATGTTTTCCCTTTTTTAAATCCTCCCTCCAACTGCATATATACATATCATGCAGGAGGAAAGAAGGAAAGGAAGAGAAGAAAACAAAAACAAAAACAAAAAACAAAAAAACATAAAAGCAAAAAACACAAAAAGGGGAACTTCAAATCAAATTATTAAAAGAACTCCCTGACTGCCATTATAGTTCCCACCACACCTCCAACTACACCGAAGCCCAACATTCCCCACACCAGCGGCCACTCCCACCACCTCTCGCACGGCTGCACGCCGGTTGCATACAGTCTGTAGCGGTAGAGGGCGGGGTAGGTGAAGCACAGACTGCTGCTGCACACCCCGCCGAGCAGCGCAACGATGGAGACAATCCCCGGCAGCACCAGGGCGACGGTAACGCACGCAACGGAGAGAGAGATACTGACGATAAGATGATCCCTCAGCGGAATACCACGCTGCTGCCCACTATTAATATTAATATTATTATTATTCTCATTACTATTATTATGTATGGGGATGTATTCGTGCTCCTCCTGCAGCATTCCCACCGCCTCTGAGGTGGAGCTGTATCCATACCACATGAGAAAAATAGCATCCCGTGTGGGAAGAAGAATGATTACATATGCCAAAATAACTGGGATTACATACACAATGTACCCAACCGCAAAGAGAGAGTCCAGGCGCGGGTCGAAGCTACTCATTACATTCTCCCGCACATTGATTGGGTTTCCAAGGTAGCCAAACATCCCCACCGCCGCATGTATGGTACCGGATATAATAATACTTATTATGGATACACGCAACATTTTATGTCGAGTTCTGTGCTCAAGACAGCAATAAACTTGGAATACAAGAGATTGACAGTCAAAGGAAAACATCATGATTGGCAGCGATAGCAACGGCTGCCTACCTACAAGCCACATAATAACATTATTATTATTATGATTATATTCTCCATGTATACCACCACCATGTTTATTATTATTATTATTATTCTCATTGTCGTTGGGAATAAAGTAGCGGAAGACTACCAAGGAAGATATAAAACACGTCGCAGTGATTCCCAGGAATGATGCATTGCGGAGGAATGTAATGTCCGGCACACATGAGATGGGAAGAAGCACAACAAACCAAAACATCAAAAGAATATGTTTTGTCGTTACAAGCCAAGGAACATGGAAAAATAAAAACGGCTGCAGTGGTTCTATGAGATTCTCAAGTATAATTAAGTAACTAATCGCAGAGCCAATATTATAAAAAATCAACATCCATCGAATGAGTTCCTCATTATATTTCCCCAACAGCTGACGATTAATTTGCTCATAGGAGTTCACCCCGAGTGTATCAATGGCAATCACAATGTAATCAATGGAAACAACCGTGAGGAAGGCAACGAGTGTGAGCATGGCGGACGCAAGCAACACGCCGGCGTCTGAGTAGGCGGACGGAAGCGTGAGAATACCGGCGCCCATTGTCGTCACGGCAAGAATGAGAGCACTGCTCAAGACTCCATCCTTACGCATAGTGTAATGTATTGCTATATGAATGTACACAGAGAAATATAAATAAATAAATAAATAAATAAATATAAATATAAATATATGTATACAGGATAGATGGTGTGTAGTAGTATACAACACTCCCTCCCCCCTTCTCTACAAAAAAAAAGGGAGTGTTTATATATGTATTTGTATTAGTTTGAGAAAATTTATTCAGTTCTCTCGTCTCTTTCCTTCTCTTCTTGATTTCAAAACAATACACACAGAGAGAGGGAAGGAAAGAGAAAGAAAGAGAGAGAAGTCTTTAGAAAAATGCAAAACAACAACAACAACAACTTATACTGCAGAACACAACAGGAACAAAGAAGAGAGCTCAAAGCAGTTCGAACAACCCTATATGTATGAATATATATTTATGAAACAGATAAGTAAAAACACACAGAGAAAAGATATATATATATATATATATATATATATCTAGTAATGTTCATTTATGTGTTTACATAAAACACGACGGGAAAGACGCAGATGAAACAAAACCAACAAAAAAATAAGGGAGCGAGTAAGGCGCCAGAAAAAAAAAATAAAGACAAACGAACAAACAAGAAAAACCGCGATGTTGAGAGGAATTCAATGCGACGAAGAGCGGAGGAAATAATAAATGATAATCCTCCAAAAACTAAAAAAGAAACAAACAAACACCACAACAGAAGAAACAACGAAAGGGGGTTTATATGCACGTATGTATGCATGCCTGCATCTCCTACTCCACGCACAAACGTCAGTTCTCACGAAATAACTCCGTCAGTCCCGAGAACTCCGTCGTGATGCTTCCACTCTCACACGACATGATAGTAACACCGCTATTATTATTATTATTATTATTATTATTATTATTATTATTATTATTATTATTATTATTATTATTATTATTATTATTAAGACAACAACTTCCACCTTTTTCCATTCGCCGTCTCATCTCGGCGGGTCTCTCCACTTCCTCCCGCTCTTGTTTCCTGCAGTCTAACTGACGGATAAAAGAATGATGTCCCACCACCCTTCCACCACGTTCCTCACATGTAGTTATATGTACCAAGGGACGCCCCGACTCTAACAGTGATGGCTCCTGCTGCGCTGCATCACACGACTCACTGCCTAGCACCATACCAGCACGATGATGCCGCCCGACAACATCTTCTTCTTCCTCTTCTTCCGCACTGCGGTGGCGCGCCTCCTTAATAACAGCACTCTCTATTTTGTTACTCTGTTGGTGCATATGGAGCATCGGGGAGTTCATTTGCAGACTCCACTCTAACGGCGATGCGGGTAACATGGGAAAAGACTGCGACGGAACCAGCGAAAATGAATGCCCCAGAATAAATGGATGCTTCAGCAGCTCCACCACAGAGGGGCGTTGGTTGCAGTCCAAAGTAAATGTGCATTCTAAAAAGTGGATCAGCATTGGGTTAATCCCGCCTTGACGCAGACGATCCAAACTTGGTCCCGCCTTCGCTCCACCGATTCTCCATACAACTGTGGGTGCTGGTAAACCATGCAGTTCCTCCCAAGGAGGGGAGCCAACAGTCATTTCATACACCATACATCCCAGAGCCCAGACATCGGATGCAAATGTGGATTCCTGTGTGCATATAAGTTCTGGACTCATGTAAAGAGGCGTACCAGATAGTTTTTTCTCATTATTATTATTATTATTATTATCATCCATACTTTGTTGTGATGCATACATCGTCTGTACAAACTTACTCGTACCAAAATCTGTAATTTTAATATTTCCATTTTCCATAATGAGTACGTTTGCGCTCTTTAGATCTCCATGAACGACGCCTCGTGCCTGAAGATACTCCATCCCTTGCAGTACCTGCAATGTGTACAGGCGCACGATATTCTCATTGAAGGCCCCAAAGTTTTTTATGAGATTCTGCAATGTCCCCCCAGCCACATACTCCAAGATAATACATATCCCACGAGAAACTCTTTTGATTCCATAACACTGCACAATGCGATGGTGTGTGAGATATGTAAGAAGGTGGAACTCCCGCAAAGATTCCTCAGACCACGTAAGGCATTTGTCATAGTACTGTTCCTGTGATGCTTTTCTCTTTTCTCCGTCTTCCTCTTGCGCATTACACTTCCACGACGCATCCATAGATTCTCTGGTATTTTGTATACTTGACGAACGTGAGAAATTGTCACCTCGGAGAACCTTCAAAGCCAATCTTTTCCCCATCACTACATCCATACCTGCATACACGACACTGTTCGCACCGTGGGCAATGGGGCGGCCCCACTGCAGAAGAAAAGAACAGTGTTGTGTTTGCCGCTCCCTTCGCTTTACAGTCGTCATGTGTTTTTCCTTTTCAGATAACTCGCAATGTCTATTTTGTCTATCGGCATACTCGGAAGGCATAATCATCATAGTTGGCCCCTCTGTAGTCATCATGTCTGGGAACTGATAGAGCTGAAAAACAAATTTCTCCAAATACAATGTACTTGGGGATTGTACGGGGAACACAGTGGATTCATCTCCCACAGACGGTAAAGAAACCACAGAGTTCTTTCCTACGTGATTTTTATCCTCTTCCTCCTTCCCCCCTTCTTCATTATTATTGGAAATAATTTTATTCGGCTTTGGTGAGATCAATGCACATGCCACAATACCGATATTGTCTCCGGTCCGAAGTTGACACCGCCGGCCTTTCCCAAGTTTTGTGTCATTCACAAAAGTCCCGTTTGTGCTATGATCCTCGATGTAAACCTTCACCTCCTGCCCGCCGTGACATGGCCTCCGCCGTGAACTTACATCGTCGTTGTCGTCTCGACAAGAGTGGGCGGGAGTATTATTATTATTAATATTATTATTATTATTATTATTATTGTATGCACTCACTGAAGCTGCTCCCCTCATTTTCCCTCGTGAAGTGCCTGAATACATTTTTCCTCCCTCTTCTTGTTTTTGATCTTCATAGTGACAACATAAACTTCGGCCGGCGGGTGACGGCACAGTCACCTCGACGGAGAGAGAAATTGTGAAGTGGACCGCACTGACGCGGGGGTCGTTCAGAACAATATCACACCCCGGCGATCTCCCACACGTGATCTGCCGCTTGTCGGAGAGACACAGGACGCGGTGCTTGTCGGAAAGCAGAAGTCCCCACGGCCAGTCCACCGCGGTGGCGTGTGTGTCAATGGAGACCTCAGCCAGAGTGCTCTGCGTGGAGAAGAGATCAGTCCTCGCATTGTCATCCACAGAACGAAGAGCCATTGTGTCACTCATGTATGTATGTATGTATTCGCCGTTAAAATAAATAAATAAATATCTAACGAATGCAATCGAGCGCCTTCCACACCCTCCACTTCCCTCTTTGTTTCTATTTGAAGAGACGTGTGAACCGTCGTGGTGAACCCATGTACGTACACAAGCCAGAACACAAACATAAACAGGAAAGATTTGTGTAGTTGTGTGTGAGTGTTTGTGGGAGGAAGGGTAAAAAAAAAAACAGAAAAAGAAGGGGTTCAAAGGAATGATATACATACATATAACGAGTGAAAAAGAGAATTTACGCCACGGATGAAGGCAAAAACATTAAGAAATCATCGAAGCAGGCAAACAAACAAACGAGAATTCATTCCAATTATTCCTCACCCTCTCTGTCTCTCTCTTTCTTTCCTCATTGCACTCTTCTTTTTCTTCCTTTTCTCTTGCTTCTTTTCCTCCACCATCATCAACCAGACTGACCCACTCCACCACCACCACCACCAAATTCAAAGCTTCCTAAATGCGTGGTACGCCGGCTCCTGCGCGTAGTGCCGCTCCTTCTCCCACATCTCCTCTTCCCGTATCTCCAGCGGCAGCATCCCCCGCTCCGCCCACTGCCGCTCCCTGAACTCCGCGTCCGCGTCGTACCTCTCCCGCAGCTCCTCGTCGTTGCTGAGGTCGAGTATCAACTGCTGCCGCGCGAGCGCCTTCTTCTGCAGCGCGACGTACGCCTCCCACTCCTCGCCCTCGACGCCGGTGAGGGGGGCGGCCTCGCGGATCTCGCCGTGCCGCTCCTCGAGCTCCCGCCGGCACCGCGCCACGAGGTCCTCCACGCGGTGGGCGGCGACGAACGGGAACGACGCGTCCGCATCAGCGCCGAACTCCACCGCGTCCGTCGGCCGCACGACCGGCGGGTACTCCGCGTGGCGCGAGCGGAGCTGCGGGACGTCGAGGCCGTAGCCCGGCTCGTATCCCGCGAGCGGCGGCGTCAGGGCGGGCCGGCGATAGTTCCCCGGCGGCTGCTCGGACAAAATAATCAGCGCCTCCTCGCGCTCCCGCTCCAGGCCGAGCGCAGACATCACGGCAAGCGCCTCAGTCATGCGGGCCGTCAGGCGCGACATGCGGGCGGCGAAGGCCTTCTCGTTCACGGCGCAGTAGCGGTCAAAGGCGAAGGCGAGGCGACGCTCGTTGTCTACATCGCTCTGGCGCTTGCGGCTGTCGTTGCAGTGACGCTTCTCGTGCAGGTACTCCATCGCGGCCTGCGCCCACTTCTCCTCACTTCCAACTTTTCCTACAGACGCCATGTAACCCGCCACAGTCTGCTTCTTTTGAAGAAGAAAACGACGGTTGCCCCAACGACAGACCATCATCTAAAACAAAACAAACAAACAAACTAATATATATATATATATATATATATATATATATGTTTATGCATGCACGTGTTTCCCTCTATCTCGCCTTGTTAGTTCTACCAACACCTCCAGCCAGAAAGTCCGAATGGATGAGTGGCCGATTGCTCTCCTGTCGTATACGGACACACACAATTTATGGCCCTCCCTAAAAGAAGGATGCACATGCCAATTAGAGAGAAAGACAGAAAAATACAAAAGGAAAAAACGAGTAGAGTCAATGAAGGATCTCAGAACGAGAGCCACACCACCAATTCACACATAAAGCGAAAACAAATTAAACAAACACCTTGACGCTGATACACATCCATTCAATATAAACAAGGTAATTCACAGAAGGCTTGTTTCACAAAATCCTTGACTTGACATCGTGTAGTCCCTAACAAAAAAAACACAAAAAGGAAGGCAAAAAAAAAGAAACAAGGAAAGAGGAGGGCCCCATTGGCATGAGATGCATATATATATATATACATCTCATTCTTATCCACCAAAGCAAATGCAACACAAATAAACCAAAACAAAAAGAAAAGATGTAAATAGTTATGGTGTCTACATAACTTTGGGCGCAGTGCACATAATAGTATTAAAACAAGAGTAAAAGCAGCAAAAAAAGAAAAAGAAAACAAGAACAGAAGTTGATAGGAGCGAAAAAGAAGAGAGAAGGACGGAGAAAAGATAAAAATTCCAAATAATCCTTTTTTTTGTATGCCACAACTCCATTCCTTTTTCGCAGCTTTTCTGTCTTCCTGTTTAGTAGCTCACACACCCGCCGTTTCTTTTCCTTCGTACTTCCTCTTGTCAGTCTTTACCTCCTCTTCCCAGCGTCTTGTTTTTGCAAGTTTCTTTAGATTCATTCTTCTCTCTTTCTTATTGTTTTCCCCTATCCTTCTTTTTATATACTTTTCTTGTCTTTCTCCTGCTTCTTTTTCCTTTCATTTTCATTTTTTTTTCTTTTCACTCTTTATCCTTGCTTTTGTCTATCATGTGCCGTCTTTTTACCTCCCTCCTTTTTTTTTCCCGCCTTTTAAAGCCTCATCGTCGTCGCCGTCGTTGTCTTTTTCTTCCGTGTTTATATCTCTTTCCTCTCTCCATTACGGTGTCTCTCCACAAGTTGACTCTAACTCACCTCCGCTATGTCATCGAACCTACGCTCGTTTGCCTCGTCGAGACTATCGCGCTCAATCGTCCTCTGCGCCGAGCGTCCCTCGCCGGTGACGTCGACTGCCGGCAGCGCGGTGACCACCTGCTGCTGCGGTTGCTGCTGCCGCTGCCGCGGCGCCGTCTGCGGGTACTTCTCGTGGAACTTCACGCTTTCCTCAAACACCGCCCGCCGGACGTCCTGCACCGTCTTCTGCTCGTGCTCGTCGAAGCTGAAGATCGGTATTGTGACGTTCTCGTACTGCTCGTCGTAGAGCTCCGCGAGGAAGGGGTGGCGCAGCGCCTCGTCGACGGTGATTCTCTTGTTGGGGTGGAAGACGAGCATCCGCTGCAGCAGGTCGAGCGCCTCCTCCGACGCCCGCGGGTACTTCGCGCGCCAGTCGAGCGGCGGCCGGCGCTCCTTCTTGCGGAGGTACTTCTGCGCCGGCAGCGACCCCACCGCGCGGATGTCGTCCTCCGCCGGCGTGCCGATCACTTCAATTATCTTGTCGAGCTGCCGCACGCGGTCCTTGCCCTGGAAGAGCGGCCGCGACCCGAGCAGCTCGCCGAGGATCCCGCCGACGCCCCACACGTCGATCTGCGCCGAGTAGTTCTTGTCCTCCATCACCAGCTCGGGCGCGCGGTACCACCGCATCGTCACGTAGTCGGTCATGTTCTCGCCCTGGTCGTTCTCCTCCTTCGCAAGGCCGAAGTCACAGATCTTCAAATCACAGTTTTGATTTACTAGAATGTTCGCCGGCGTGATGTCGCGGTGGATGACACCCGCGCTGTGGATCACCTTCAGCGCATGCAGGATCTGATAAATGAAGAACTGAGCATGGGCCTCCGTTAACTCCTGACCGGTGCGGAGAACTTGCTTCAGGTCCGTCTCCATAATCTCCATGACAATAAAGAAGTGGTCAAACCCCTCACTGTCGAGTGGGGTGAGAATGTTTCGCAGCGCTATGATATTTTCATCATTAAAAAACCCAAGTAACTTGATCTCTCGCAACACACGTTTCGCCAGAATCATCTCTTCGAATATCTCCTTGTTTACACGCTTGATGGCCACAAGCTCATTGTTGAGTGTGTCCCTGGCCCGTATCACTATTCCATACGACCCGGCACCAATAACTTTTTCCAGTATGTAGCGACTATCCAACGCGTTCACCTCCTCCTGCAGTTCCGACAAACTGCGAACGTGATGGCCCATAACAATTTATATCTATTCTACACCTAATTATTATGACTCACTTGCACACAGAAACATACACATGTAAAGAAGGGTAGAAGGAAGGAAGGAAGGTAAGGGGGAAAGAAAAAACATTAAAGAATAAAACAAGAATAGCAATGATCCGACCATCTTTTATTAACGACGCCCCCCCCCGCTTGCTGTTTTTTCTTTTCTTTCTTGTTCAAATAATATTTATGTCTTGTGTTCACACACCCTCTTCTCCTCATTTCACTTCTCTCTGTCTCTTCTGTCGTGGAGCCCTAATAACACTAACAACAACAAAGAAACCAACAAAATCAAACGAACAGACAAACGGTGAATTCCATTTTCTTTTCTTTACTCTTTTCTATTCCAACCGCACACTGTTACGCACCGAGGACCAAGGAAAAGGCCAAAATACATGTTACAGCACATCCCACCGGCAGGATGAATACAAACAAATAAACAAACACCATCAAAATAGTCAAAAAAGAATACAAAGAGAGACAGAGGGAGAAAAAAAAAAGAAATAAAGAGGGAGTGAAGGAGCCACATGACGAGGTGACATGTTTTTTTTTTTTTCGATGCACACAGGCACCCCTTCGCACTCCTGGAGTCCAACCATCATCTCTTTCAAGGCGGATGTTATTTTTTTCTCTTCCCCCTTTGTTCTTATTCTTATTCTGTGCATTTTGTTTTTAAAAATGTCCAATTTCTTCTCTTCGCTACCAATTCCTACCCTTTTTTATTCTTTATATAAAGATACACAAATACAGATATTAGTACAAACATACATACACTGGAGAAAGAAGCAAGAGCAAAAGCTCCGTAACAATATTCTGACTCTCTTTACACAGTAGCATAATAATAATAGGAATCAAAAAAAGCCGAAAACCAAATTATGAATTTTAGACATTCCTATATATGCTTAGATGTATATGTATACATATTTTTCTCGTTATTTTTCTATTTTCTCCCACCACTTTATTCCTTTACCCTTTTGTTCCCCATTCATCCAGAAAAAAAAAACAAAAACAAAAACAGGAAAATCTCAATCCGAATCGCTTGTGCTAGGGGTTACCACAGGAGCCCGACGAGGCGGTTTGGTCTGCCGGCGGCTTGGAGGTCTCTCTACAGCTGTCGTCTGCTGCGGCTGCTGCTGCCTCTCCTTCTTCTTTGCGTACGACGCCGCGAGCGACACAGTTTCATTATCGTCGTCGTCCGACGGCGAGGGGTCCAGTCTTACTACGTTGCCCTTCGGCGACTTCTCAGCCGTGTGTGCATCCGCTGCAGTTCTGGACGGACTCGCGCTGCTGGATGGTTTGCTCCCGTAGATGCGGTAGAGCGGAACGTCATCACTCTTGTCAGTAGCGTTATTATTATTATTATTATTATTATTATTATTATTATGAGTAGGAGTAGGAGTTGGGGCGATGTGTGGTGATTCCTTTCGGTCCTTCTTTGCCTGCGGGGATGCAGTTACGGCGTCCTCCTTCTCCTCCTCCAGCGCCGCTACTGCTGCGGTATTACTTCTTTGCTTCCGCGTCCGCCGCCTCTTCTCCCTGTTTTCATTGGCGCTCTCGTTTCCGTTGCCGTTCTCTACTGCGTGCCTACCGTTCCCAGTCACAGGTGGTGTCCTCACTACAGGTGCAACCGCTGCTGGTGATGCTGCTACGTGCACTTCCGTTTCCTTTTGCTGGAATTCCTTCTCTTTTTCTTTTTGTTTCTGCTGCTGTTGCTGTGGGCGCGGTGCGCCTGCATTTTCCCTCTGAAACTCCCGCTCCTTCACAACAACGAGTTGGTAGCGACGGCCCGGCGTGACAATTATATTTCCCTCTGCGTCAAAGGGCAAGAGCAGATGACCGCTTTGCGCCTCCCGCAGTGCGACGGAGCCGCCCTCTCCCCTGTAGCCAAAGGCGTAGGTGGGGTTGAATGTATTCTGCACCTCCGAGACGAGGCGAATGGTCAAGTCATCAATAACAATGGTGGGCATCCCACTGAAGCAAGACGCACGGTGTGTGTGTATGTATGCAGAACTAATGTGTACACTTGCAATGTATGAGTGTGGGAGTAAAAGAGAGTGTGTGTTGGGAAAGAAACACAGTAGGCAACATTACAGGTAAAGGGAGAGAGAGAGAGAAAAAGAAAAAGAAATAACATCGACACCAAGAAAAACAAAAAAAAAGAACAAAAAAAAATGTCAGATCATCTCCCCTCTTTTTCTTTTTTTCTCTGTTTTCCTTGTAGGAAGTGGGAAGAGAGAGAGAGAGAGAGAGATCACGGCACCCACTCACACTTCCACGACGTCCTTCCCAACTCCCGACCGCCCTTCACAAGTCGCACTCGCGTTGCCGTCTGTTTCCCCACACACTCACTCTGTTGCTGCAGTACATCCACTCCGCTAATTGGCTCAACGAAAAGTCGCACATCCGCCCCCGACGCCCACCACACGGGAACACCCAACGGCCCCGGCGCGGGGGAGTTTCGGTGGTACATGCTGGCGCACCCATTCACAAAAACAACCGCCAGACTACCGCATCCACATGTAGTGACATCGTGCGCATTATTATTATTATTGTTGTTATTATTATTATTACTATTATTATGAAATTCCCCAGAATTGCCAACTGTTATATTTCTCCACCCATTACCAACCACAATTGCGTTGCGTACCTCTCGCACAAGCGAGGCTGCCATCCAATGACGTGCGTGAATTGTTCCCCCGCACATCGGGTGGTCCCAAAGACGGGCCAAACTATCCACCACAACTAACACACGACGTCGGCGTGCGTGGTGCTGCGAGGCGACATACTCAACATGGTTGAGAAACCGAAAGAATGACAGTAAATCATTTGGTGATGTGAAGTGCACAAACTTCACTTTCGTCATCATTGCCTGTAATAATGCATCCCTGTCATTGCCGCACTGGACACTGTTCGCCAACGCATCTATGATGGATTTCTTAAGGGCCTCGTGAATATGCCGCGGACTAACAGACAATGGGTCAGAATATAGAAAAAACACACACCAATCACGCGGCCTAAACTTTGTTTCCTCCTCTTCCTCTTCTCCTTCCTCTCCCCCCTGCAGCTGCTGACAGCCATGAGTACCATTATTATTATTATTATTATTATTATTATTCGCTGCAGTTGACTTCGGTGCCCACTCGACACTTCCCCGCGCGACGAAGGCCGCGACCATCTGCCGCACGAGTCGCGACTTCCCTGCGGCCGGCGGACCAAAAATCTCGAATATACTCCCGCATGTAATTCCGCCGCCCGGCATCAATTCGTCGATGGCCGCGCTGCCAGTCGACACAACGGCGTCCCGCCCGAATGACCGCCGCACCGCAAACGCGAACGGCGGTGGGGAATTCATTGCCGCCAGCCGCCGCGAGACATCGTCGCCCGTCAGTCCCTCCCACGGCGGCGCGGCAACTGTCATCAGCGACTCTCCCCCAGTCCGTCTATAGTCCTCTTCTTTCTTTTTCTTTTTTCTTTTGCTTTATATTTCGGGTGTCATGCCTGCCCGCAGTAGAGAGAGAAGGGAGAAGGGAGAGACACAGCTGCAGATATTATTATTCTTCACCACCACCACCACCATCTCTACTTCCTCTCTTTGAAATTGGTACAAATAGAAGAATTCCCCCCACCCCCCCAAAAATCCTCAACTACACCATGAGCAGGAGGAGGAGGGGATATGAAACACGCACAGAAACCAGAAAGAGGAAACGAGATGATGCTTTTTTCCACATTCCAGAATGACAGTGACAATACCACAACACGACGAGTGCTGTGGGGAAATATAAATAAAATTTGGCTCTTGGCTCCAAAATTATGAACCCATTTTTTTCATCTATGTACTGACGTCTTTGCTCAGGCCCTCGCTCTTTCCTCCTCTTTTTTTCTGTGTGTTTTCTATTAGCGCCAAGAGAGCACGCCCCAGAATGAATGACACCACGGCAGGAAATGGCCACCGTTGAAACCACACTGCCCAGTCCAGCTGCGTCAGAGCGGAGCCGAGTAGAATTGCCACAATAAGCACAAACGTTTCAATTCCACGACGCCATCGTTGTTTTCCCTCACATTTATCACGCGATTTCTTCTTCTTTTTCTTCTCCTCATTCTCTGCATAATCCCCATGCACACTGTCCAGCAGCATCTGGCGCATGTCTGCCCACTTCATTGGCACCGCGGCAGCCACCAGGAGGGCGAACGCGCATGTGGACAGCGCCGTGTGCAGTTCTTCAACACGGGCGCCGCAGAGGGCAAACACAGCGGTCCACATGAAGGCCTCAGAGAGAAAGAAGCGAAAAGATTTTAACATTGCCAATATATATATATATATATATATATATATATATATCTACGTGGTGTACACAAACCAAATCCCTTCACTCATTCAACAGCTAACCAGCATAAAACGTGGAGTCCAAAACTCTAAATGAGTGAAGGGATAAAAAAAAAAATAAAAGAAGACAAAAACGCGAAGAGAAGATGGATAAAAAAAGAGGGAGTGTAGGAAAAGTCTGCAAGGGAGCAAACACACTTCCATAACACAATGAGACACTTCACATAGTACGTACATGTGTCTGTGGAGAAAAAGAAAAGAAGGAAAAAGACGGAGTAGCGTTCTCGGCTGATACTCTCATGTATGATGGGAAATATAAATACCACAGCGACAAAGTTGCTATATAGTGAGAAAAACATGAATACGCTCGAAATAATATGAAGCGGCTTCCGCACAGTCATCCAGATCTCTTTATCGCAAAAAAAAAAAAGGCCCCCTCAGCATCTCAGAGAATAAATAAGCTGCGAGATTCTGGGAAAAGAGATACATCACTGGAATGACTGAAGACAATAATAATAATAATAATAATAAAATGGCATCATCACGCATCAAACATAATGTTTTTCTTCCCATTTGTCTCCTCTCTCCACTTTGTCAGTTTCTCTTTGTTTTTTCCTGTCAACTTTTTTCCTCTTTCTTCGCTGTTTGATTCGAGTTTTTGGAATGACGGGCGGCACGTTTGTCAAGAAACACCGGCTGTGTGGTGAACATTCGATTCACCAACGCCATCCGCCGCATTTCGCATAATTTATTCGCGGCCTCCTGCTCCAGAAAGCGCCTCTGCTCATCGACGCTCCACCGCTCCATCGCCGCGAACTGATCCTTCACGTGGCGCACGAAATAATTGCGGAAGTTGTAGTCGGGGAACGTCTGCGCGGCGCGGAGCATTTTTGTGCGCAGACGGCCCATGGAGTACTGAACCCCAGCGGACATGCCAACCTCCTACAAGATGTATGTATGTATATCTTTTCTCTATCTTTGCTTCCGTCTTTCCTTTCCTTTTTCTTCCTCGGTAGAACCTACCAACACACTCACACCAAGCAAATAGAAGAAAAAAGAAAAAAAGGATGACGGCGTTGGGTTTGGGAAATCCGTGACAAAATACAGCAGAAAAAGTGATGCAGAGGGGAATACACTACTACTAGCATTATATATATGTATACAGAGGCACATCCATGTGGGATTCAAGAAAAAGAAAAACTAAGCCGCAAACGAGGGCTACAGCTACTCACCCGTGATCAAACCGAACGTGAGCAAAGTCAATAAATACAAAGGAAAAATAACAATAATAATAATAATAAAACAAAGCGTAATGGAGTGGTCTGCGTGGGAGAGGGAAGAGAATATACTGGTGCATCTGGGAAGTTGGCATGTATACAACACATATACCCTTCTCCATAGGAGGCGTTCTAACCACAGAGTCAATATGAATGGCTGCCACCATGTTTGCGTGCATTCCTCCTTCTTGTTATTGTTGTTTCCACTCCGCTTTATTTTTGTTTTTATTTTATATCATTGGGTCTACGTCGTTGGGTGTACCGCTTGTAATAATCGGTCTCCCACTGGCCTGCCGTGCCATGACACCTAAAGCGGCAAAGAAGACAACAAACATCAGAGCCAAACCCAAAAGGAGAGCAAACACATCAATGCCCTTCATTGCCCTGACTGGAAAAAAGAAGCAAACAACGATACTAGAAACGAATTCTAATATAATGTAATTTCACTCTCTTCTTGTTCTATTCCTTTCTTACATAATACTTATTTTTTATTTCATTGACCATACTCAGAGAAGAAGAGACATGAAGAATGAGAAGAATCAAAAATCAAAAGACAAACCTCCCCCCCTTCTCTCCTCTCACCAAACAGTAAGACCAACAGCAGCATCGAAGGACGAGGGGGATATTCACACAGGTTATGATATTACAGAATAGAAACAACATATTATAAAATGCACTGGCGGCAGTCGTAGAAGGTTTACTTTCATT
This sequence comes from Trypanosoma lewisi, assembly GCA_036321185.1. Taxonomy (NCBI): domain Eukaryota; phylum Euglenozoa; class Kinetoplastea; order Trypanosomatida; family Trypanosomatidae; genus Trypanosoma; species Trypanosoma lewisi. The sequence continues at coordinate 918,031 of JAWVMQ010000161.1, read as the reverse complement.
TCCATTCCTCACCCACCAACTCTTGTTACACGTGTAATGTATTTATAGGGATGAACAGTGCCCGAACTTCATTTCCAACTTTTTTAAAATTTTCTTTTCTATTTCCCTTCTTTGCTTTGCTTTCATCCCTTCTCCTTCCTCTCTTTTTTCTTAATGATCACATAAAACTAAACAACGACAAAAAAAGTTCTCGGCTTTATGTGAGCCTCGCTTCGTTGCGGAGGTACTCGCCGACGTCCGCCTCGTGAAAGAGCACCGTGCTGTTCATCTCGCACTTCCTGCACTCCAGCGTCCCCAGCGCCGCGACGCCAAACCCCAGCGGCACGTCGCCCATCGAGAAGACTGCGGTCTTCTGGTACTTCGGCGTCGACTCGGTGATGCGGCCGAGGCCGGCGCGGGTGACGTGGCCGCCGTAGAGAAACTTCTGCTCCTGGTTCGGCTTCACCCACACCTTGAAGAGCGAGTACTGGGCGATGTAGTCGAGCGCCGTCACCTGCAGGCGGATGTGGCCGTTGTGCGTGACCTTCGCGAAGAGGACGCCGATGCCCATGAGGTTCGACTTGGCAACGCAGCTAGCGAGTTTTGCAAGGCGCAGCGGCATGTACCATATGCGGCTCTTGTGCAGCCTGAATACATGCTCCTCCTCGCCCTTGCGCTCCAGCAGGTGGGTTGTGTTGGGGCCGATGTACTGCGCCAACTTGTCAAAGAGCTTCTTTGTTTCCTCCTCCGTAAGCGACCGCATGTGAACAACTACACTCCTGCTTCTTCCTTGTATGTATGTGGTAGTTTTTTTTTGTTTTGATGGGGAGGAGTCGTAACGACAAGTGAAGACCTAGATAAAAATAAATAGAAAAACGAGTGGGAATAAAAAGAGAATTAGACGACATCAAATAACCACATAGCCAGAAACGAAAAAGAGATAGATACACACAGAGAGAAGGCAAGGAAAATAAAAAAAGAGGTAAATATGCAGCCAAATAAGATGTACATGTACACACATACACAAGCACTTGTCACATAATCCAGCACCCACTCTGCTTTTCCTGCGCCTTCTTCAACTCTGCCAAACCACGCCGCACATCTTGTTGTGTCTGCTGCACATTGAAATCAATGCGATCCAGGACAGTGCCTTGCTCCAGCACCATTGCAGCCAAATCATTGACCATTGTTTGCAACTCCGTTACATTTTTCAGAATCTCCTGCACCTCACGACTAATCTCCTTCTGTTTTTCATCCTCTTCAAGAAGCTCCTGAATGTCCGACTGGGTGTAACCAAGCTCAAGATACTGCGCGATTCTTTCCTCCCGTTCCATTTCTCTATGCGCCTCCGATGATCCAAACTTCTGGTACCGCCGCGCCTTCTCCTCACGCCGCCGCCGCTCCGCCGCGTAGAGCTCCTGACCGTCGCGAAAGGACTGAATAATCATCGACATCCGCGAGGAAAGATGTTTCTTCGCGTTCTCCACCGCCTTTACCTCGTCCTCGTTCGCCGGGTCCTGCGGCCGCATGCCGGCCACCACCATCCGCTCGAGCTCCCGCAGCAGTTTCTGCACCGCCTGCGTGCCAGCGTCGATCGCCCGCTGCTGCGCGTCCTCCTCCTCGTCGGAGAGGAACTTCGGCTGCAGAAACACGTGCTGCTGCTCGCGCAGCCGCTCAATCTTCTGCGTGACAGTTGCCTCCAGCTCGGTAAAGTGCTGCAGCGCGCGGATCCACGGCGGAGTTCCGCCACCACTACCAACATCGCCATTCGGCTTAGGCGCCGCAGGCATGCATCCCGCCGTGGTCGCCTGGCGCAGGGACAAGAACTCCGGCAGCCTGTCGCGGGTGAACAGACGTGTAGAGAAAGAACTCATGGAACACAGCAAAATCGCATTGATTACCTGAAACACACACACACACACACACACACACACACAAGGAAGCAGAACAAGACAAAATCAAAATAGAATGGGGATGAATAATTCCACACACACACAGACACACACACACGCACGCATACATTGTACAAAAAAAAGAAGACTCCACGTTCCTCTCCGTTGGATGGATTTGATTACAGAAGTCAATGCTGTTGTGGTGGTGGATCAATACGAATTTGTATGTATCGATAGGGAGAGAATGAAAAACAGTACGCGCACAAAGAGAAGCCAGTGAGAAAGCCGTTAGGTCCACAAGTTATGTATTTCTTTTATGAAACCTACCACCCCCACCAAGTTTCACACCCAGACACACACGGAAATATACGAACTGATCGCATAATCAAAAAAAAAAAAACTCATAATTGAAGACGAAAAAAGCAAACAGAAAGGAATATTTCGAGACTTAATAATAATAATAATAATTATTATTATTATTATTAATATTGTTTCTTTTTCTTTTTTTATTCCTTCTTGGAAGAAACAAAAAAATCCTTTAATTTCTCAAGACGCACGCCAGCCTCACGGATATCATCTTCTGTCTTGCAAAAGGCGAATCGGACGTAACGCTCATACAACTTGCGGCTCTCAGTAGAGCAGAACGCCGTGGTTGGAATGGCACACACGCCAATCGTCTTTGTAAGCCAACGGCAGAACTGCCAGTCCCTCCCAACCGTCGTGTCGTTGGGATCGTAGTAATGCTTCGGGTCTACAGATGAGATATCCCCCAGAACAAAAAAACCTCCAGATGGGACAACTGGCGGAAGATTATTCTTGGCAAGTATATCACACAACAAGGCGCGTCGCTTCTTGTACCCCGCAACAAGTGTTGGGTAATAGTCATTATCATCAGCTGTACGCAACGCACGTGCAACGGCTTTTTGGAAAGGTGTGGCAACGGAGAATGTTTGGTATGATGTGACTTTGCCAACTGCCCCAATGAGATTAGAAGGGCCCACCGCCCAACCAATCTTCCACCCGGTGCAGGAGAATGTCTTCCCAATACTGCACAACGTAATAGTCCTTTCCCACATACCTGGAAGAGATGCAAAAAAGATGTGAGGGGATTCATAGACAAGACTCATGTAGACCTCATCCATCACGACAACGAGATCTCGTTCTGCAGCAATCCGCGCCACAAATTCAAGTTCAGCCCGAGACCATATCTTTCCTGGTACATTCTGTGGTGTATTTACAAGAATAGCCTTGGTCTTTGGGGTTAAGGAAGATATCACTTGCTCCTCAGAGAATTTCCATGCATCTGCGTTCTTATCATCAGAGGGAATCAGTTGAATATACTTCACGACACCACCCGCGAGTTGAATGTCATGTACGTATGCATCGTAGTGCGGTTCAAAGATAATCACTTCATCTCCTGGGTTGAGTAGTGCCTGAAACACGGCATTCAGACCTTGTGTCGTTCCATTTGTTACAAGCACATTATCGACTGTTAGGTCGGAAATAGAGAGATGTTTTGTATATATACGCATAATCTCCGTCACAAGCTCCAGGTCTCCGGGTATTCTTGCGTACTGGTGATTGATAGGAGAAATTGCACTCTCTTCAGTAATGCGCTGAAGCTCCTGCAGGAGAAATGGCGGTGGCGGTAAACTAGGAAAACCTTGTCCCAAGTTCACAGCCTTGTGCTCATTGGCTAGTGGTGTCATCTCATGCCACACCGTGGATATGGGGAGCGTAGAAAGACGGGCTGCGGGCTTGAAAAGGCTCATGGTCAAAGAAAAGAAAAACAAAAACAAAAGCAAAAAGTAAAACTAATAATATTCTTCCCAGTTTTCCCCCCTTTCTTTTCTTTTTTTCTTTGTATGTGTATTTATGTTGTTGAAGAATTCTGGAAAAAAAGCGAGAGAAAAAAAAAAGAAGAAATTGTGTTTGTATAATTTTGACAAGAACAAAATATACCCCACGTCACAAGAAGTAAGGAGTGGTACACATGCATACAAATATTCACAGGGGGTTGGGATGGAGGTATGGGCGTCTCACTTGTTTCTATCAGTTACCAACTGACATTCAACCGCACACAATACCCACAATTCTCCCAATGATCCAGTGCACGCATTCTCAAAAACGCCAATATCGACATCTGCAGCTGCTGTCGCTGAAGCAACCAGATGAGAATCCCACCCTCACAAACAGTAAGAGAAAACAAAAACAAAAGTACTGTTCATAAGTTCTTCACTTTTTTTTTGTTCTCCCTCTTTCATTGTTTAGAATCGAATTAAAAGCGGATTGTTGCGTAGTTCTGACACCCGAACCATTGGCATCTGCAGTCCTCCATCGCAAAGCGCCTCTCCCTTCATTGAGCTCTGTGCAATCGTGGCGGTGCGCATTAACACCGTTTGTTCCACATGCTTCGCATGGTACGGCGGATGGAGGGCGGCCAGCAGCGGGACTCCATGTGTTGTTGGAATGTTTCCAGGCGGCTGCAATTTAAACGGAAATTCCTTTGAGCTAGTGTCACTCAGCGCCCTATTGCGTTTCCAAAGCACAAATCGTCGAGCCGGGCGCTGCGCCTTGCATGACATGTACGTTGTCCCATCACCGTTAATTTCTTCCCGCAGCACCGGTGGCGGCGTGAGTGCCTGCGGCACCCTGTCCACGTCAAACACGGCCTGCTGCGGCTCCTGCTCCCACCGCTCTTCATTGTCCACGCACGGCATAAGAAACGTCGTCGCGTGGCGCACCAGCGGCTCAGCACTCGCGCCCTCGTCCACCCACCGCACGCGCTTCGCACTACGGCTTCTCTTCGCCAGCCACAACAAATTCGCCTTGCCCTCCCCGCCCTGGCTGCCGCTCCTCCGCCCCGGCGACGGCGGCACCGCCAGCAGGTCTGTCACCCCGTCGCCGAGGTCGTGCAGCTCCGTTCGCGGCGGCGCCTCCTCCGGGAAGAAGTCGCCCTCGACGAGGTGCACCGGGTGGCCGTCGTCGCTGGCCGTGAGCTCGTCGAGGCGCGTCGGCACGAGGTCCGGCATCACATCAATATACTCCTCGGCGCAGGGAGGAGCAGCCTCCGCAGCCTCCGCCACATCCAACTGGTGGTTGGCACTCATATAAATAAATAAATAAATAAATAAATATATATATATATATGAGTGTATATGTGCTGCTACACAACGACTCACTCAACGAAACTAGACAAACCACGAACAACAAAAACAAAATAGAAAAAGGTCAAGAACTACGTGAAAGAGCAACACACACACACACACACACACACACACACAGACACAACGCAGGACCAAACAATCACCATTCGAGCCACCTCACCAACTAAGTTCTCAGAATAAAAATGTCTGCATAAAGAAGGAAAGGACGAGATGAACGCACATATCTACACACATATCCATACTATTATCTCCACTACAAGCAGTAGTCGTTACCATTTCCCCACCAAACTATCGCACTCAGAGACATATCCCAAGTCAAAACTCATTTCTCGCCTTCTTCTCCCTGCGCTTGCACAACAACGTTCTCCACTGTTACTTCCTCGCGTACTTCCTCCTCCGCATCGATCTTGAACCCGCGACGCTCCAAGTTTCTGTCAACCGTCACGAAGACAACACTGACGCTAAGCATAAACAGTGCCATCACACGGAACATCCACCGTGCACCCAACCACTGGTAGAGTGCTCCACCAAGAATGTTGCCGATGATCGGACCAACACCAAACGCTGTCGCGCTGAGGGATCCGATAGACGAGTGTGAAAGGGATTTGGGGAAGGCCTGCCGCACAAAGTGCATGCCGGAGAGCCACATGAGACCAAAAGTGAATCCATGCAGCGGCTCAAGGAATAGCACAAGCCATGGGTTGTACAGAAACGAATAGCCCGTCACCCGAACAACCCACACAAATATGGATGCACAGAGCAATTGACGATCAGTGTAATGTTCATGGATGTACTTGGAACACTGGAACAAAGGGATCTCAACAACGACGGTCATGATAACAGAAAGGCCAAGCAGAATGGACGGTGCGTTAATGGAGTCAAGGAACATAAACAAAAAGGTGTTGATAAGCGTGTATCCCATACCCATACAGCAAAGTGCAAAAAGAAAGACCACTAGCCGACGGTGCTGCACAATGTAGCGCAGAACCTCAGCATAGTTCTTCGTGGTGCGTTCCGGTTCATAATGGGGATTCATGGCAAATACCAGAATCATCGCAATACCTATACCCAGACTGAAAATCACGGCAAGTCCCCACCAGCTACCCCGCGCGATGGCTGCAGAGTTGATCAAAGCGCCGAACGCCCATCCGTACGCCCCGTAGGAACGCATCGGCCCCCATTCTATTTTTCGATCGGGAGGCAGAATAGACATTGTCCGTTGATCCATAAAGGTGCCCACAGGTGTGCGGAAAGCAAAGTGTAGCACCATAAGAACACCGACAAAAATAACTGAGGAGGCCTGCATGAGCAACAGCAGAAGCAACGAAGAGACCACAGCAGCACATAGATGAATCTTCAGAGCACAATGGTAACGGTCGGCCACATGGGACAAGGGAGGTAATAACACAAGAACGCAAAGTGGCATGAAGGCAACAACTGCACCAACCGCAAAGGGCTCAAGGCCTTTGTTTTCTAAGAGAAGACCATAGTACGGCGACGCCGAGAGGCCAGTGTACATGGCGAAGTATGCAATCTTACCTTGGATGATGCCAGCCGAAATCGACGCTTCCAAAGACCCTTGATTGTCGTTGTTGGAGGGGGGAGAGGCAGTCGGGGGGGATTCAGCAACAGAAACTGAGTCCCTGGTGCCACTATCCACCATTTCTTGACAGTCAACGCCATTGCCCAAAGGCTTCTGCGTTGTATTTTGCTCCAACATAGTTCTTCGTCTCGCACACCGAAAAGAGGGGAGTGGCCTTTGCACTAGGCGCAATCTTTGCTTTCAATATATGTATGTGTCTGTGTGAGGGAAGGGGTATCGATTCCTCTTGCTTCCCCAACACACCCTTGCCTCTTGACTGCAAACAAGAATGAGCGCACGAAACAACTTCTTCGCACGAGAACAAGGTCTATATTTATATACTAAGAGATGAAGGCAAGGAAGAAGCAGTGCAGCACCACACACACATACACACACACTCGCACACCCATTTGAGGTCAGTTAAACACACACAGACATGGAGAGAGAGAGAGAGATACATTTGTGGGGATTTTTTTTTTGTACTGTGTCACTTAAAGTGACTCTTCATAAAGTGCCGGAACGCTGCAGACTTTTGGGCATTGTTCTGTACTGCCTCCCACTTCGCCTTCTTGTTTTTTGTCTTCGCCTCGTCGGTGGTGGTCACTGTGCCCTGCTCCCCCGATCTCCGCCCGCGGAACAATACGTCGTGATTGTACGCTGAGACCCCCACCGTGGCTGTCGGGGCCTCCCCGCCCGCCCGCCGCCCCCGCAGCCGCTCGACCCGCTCCCGCTCCCGCTCCAACTCCGCCACGTCGTCGTCATCGCTCGACTCGTCCGCCCCCCGCCGGTCGCCGCCCCCCGTCCCCACCTTCTCTTCGGCCACCGCCCCCGCCCTTTCTTCGGCATCGGGGGCCTCCGCCTCCGCAGGGGCGCGGCGTCGCTTGATGCCCACCTGCGCCGGCAGACTCTCCTTGTGCACAACTGCCCGCGGCATCGCCACCCTATTGCTCCCTTTCCGGACCCTGCACCCCCACGTGCTTCAATACCTGCAAACAATGAGAAAAGGAAGAGTATAATCAGAGAGAAAGAAATGGTTCCTTGACACTTGCTCAATGTTGCAATGATGAGGAGACCATGCAGTATTGATAATCACAAGGAGGAAAAATACCACATCGAGATAGAAAGATAGAGAGAGAGAGAAAGAGAGTAATCAAAAGAAAAAGACGCATCAAAAACCAATAAACATGCACAACAAGAACAGTAAATAAATCAAAAATGCAATTACAAACAAATATACCGAATCTTTTGCCCCTCCAATCAGTCTCGACCACTAGTTGGTCTCAGGCAATGAGCAATTTTCTCTCTTTTTTAATTTCCCTTTTGTTGACTTTCTTCTACTATTTGAAATCTCTACTCTCTTCTCGGTAGACGGGAAGAATCACTGTCAAAAACAAATTGCCGCCTTTCCATGATATCCTCTATGGAGCTCTGTTGCAGCCTTTCAGCTGCAGATTCCGGTAGGAATACCCTGAGAAGCATATTATACACAAACACAACTGTATAGTGGAGATCTAAAGAAAATAGCACCAAATTAAATACGACATTCCTGTATACTGAGAGAATTTGTTTACGTAAACGCCGCGGGAAAGAGGCATCACGCTTCATACGAAAACTGGCCGCTGCAGCAGCCTGCTCTTGCCGTCGGCGCTCAACCGAAGCAGCAAAAACTGACACTATCGCCGTTGTTTCAGATCTCTTTGTGGGTCTCACATCCGTTGTTCCTCCTTCTTGCTTCGTGTTGTTGTTGGCACTATCAGCAGCAGTAATGCTATCAAGCTGCTCCAAGTAACTTTGAATGCCTTCATAACTGTTGATCGGCCCGAGTCCTGCGACGGCGCGACGAACAAGCATATTTACACGATTTAGTGGAGCACCATAGAGACGATTTATCCCTCGCAGGATATCAATACTGCGCCCCACCAACGGAAGCTCGGGTGGCAGAAATTCTTGTTTCAGCAGAATTTTCTTGGCACTCTCGCGAGACTTCATACCCATTTCAAGAATTTCTTTCTTCGTCACCTCCCCGCGGTTTCCACTCCGGAAGGAATCATACGGTTTTTGCATTTGAACTGAGGCAAATAGCTTTGGTTCACTGATACCCCACGATGTTGTGATTTTTTTCAGAGTCTCAAGGTCCTGCGAGACAATGGACTTAAATAAAAGAGCATACTCCAACCTAAACCTCTCCGTCTCTGGGCAGCACAAACCGAAGTCTAACAGTACAACCTGCGGATCCTTACACTTCTTAGAAGACTCTGACTGAGTCTCCTTTGACGGTTTGCTGCTGTGTGGCGACGGGCGAACTAAAATATTCGCCCCGTGTGGGTCGCAGTGAACAAAGCCATATTTGAATATCATGTCGCCAAACACATCAAAAACCGTTCGGAGCACCTTGACATCATCAAACTGCCGACGAACGGTTTCCACGTCAATCAACTTCACTCCGTTAATCCATTCCAGCACCAGAAGGCGTGAGGTAGTAAGTTTTCCTTGAAGCTTCGGTACATACACGTGCGGGTTCTCTGCGAGCTCAGACCGCATCCGCTCCACATTTTTAGCCTCCACGGAGAAGTCTATTTCCCGACGAACACCATCAATAACTGTTTTCCGCGCCCAACTAACCGGCATGCCAAAGAGAGCCCCAACCGCCCACGTGACAAAGCGGAATGTCTCCAGGTCCCAAAAGACTTGATAGCGAATGTAGGGCTTCTGCACTTTTACAGCCACCTCCACTGCCTCGCCACCGGGAGTTGTTGGGAGCAAATGTGCCCGATGCACCTGCGCTATAGAGGCGGACGCGACAGGAACAGGATCAAACTGTGAGAATAACTCATCCACAGATTTCCCGGTTTCTTCCATGATGATGCGATTCACCTCGTCAAAGGGTATGCATGGGGCGTTATCCAAGAGCACCTTCAGAACGTCCATGTACTCACGTGGAAGAACGTGGTTCATGGCGTTAAAGCCCTGCCCAAGCTTGATGTAGAGACCCTCATTCTTCAAACATACATTCAATATCAACTCTGCTGCCCTGCGGTGCAGGTTGGAATATTCCTCCAATGTGGAGGGGGTTGTCGTCTTGTACAAGTAAGAGAGCTGCGTCGCCGCCTTTATGGTTCGCAGAGAACGAGTTATAGAGTTGGCCGTCCAGTAATCGGCACACACGTAGCCGGTAGCCATCACAGCGGTGCCATAAAGAAAACGGCGACCCCACTTGCGTAAGCGGGGTTCAGAGGAGGCAGCGGACCGGCGAAATAATCCATTCATTATCTTTAGCTACTACCCTGCAGAGATACAAAGTAAGATAGAAAGAGAAAAAAAGCACGAAAGGAAAATGAACTGTATGAAACATGAGAGGAAAATAATGAAAAACACAAAAAACACGTCGCGATCTCTCTAAATATATAGTTCCCTAGTATGACTGCAAGAAGAGTTTTTTTTTTGTTTCGTGTATTCCTTCCTCCGAAGAGGAAGCGGCACGGCCATCGCCACTATCGCAGCGCACAGTGTGTTCCATTGAGTATTGACATGTTCTCCACACCTCCACTCAACAGTAACACTCTGCGGGTGATACTGCCGACGACACGTTTGCGCGCGCTCTTGGACCGACAAGGATAAAACTTTGTCCAAGCTGGACGCGGCTTGTTCTGGTGCGTTGCAATGCAGCAGCCATAGCTTGCCTCTCCTCTACCAGTTTCAAAGTGGAGTGCAGGCGCTTGGCTTCCCCCGGATAAACGGGGTACTGGACCTTGGCACCACGATGAGGTGGCCAGCGTCACCAAGGTTCATTGTTTGTTTTCTTTCTGTTCTTTGAATTCTCCTTTAAGAGGGATCCATATAGACCCATACGAGCGGAGAACAAAAAATACACGAAAAAACACCAATACCCCCTCAAAAAAGAAATTATATAAAAAAATATACCGGAGAGACTCAGCAATATCACTACCCTGAATCCACGTATTCCCTCACGTCATAAAAACAAATTAAAAAAAATCAAAAGATGCAATACAAAATAAGAACCTTAACTTAAGAGACCAATATATCGTGTACATTGCCCCCCTCTTCTTTTTTTTTATTGCTCTTGTCGTTAATACCCCCTCATATACAAACAGTGGCACAAGATCACTGAGCTACCCATCCACCATCAACTGTAATGGTGCTTCCCCGAATATTATTTGCACCTGGACTTGCAAGAAACACCACAGCGTCTCCAATCTCCTCGACAGTCACAAATTTCCCTGATGGTTGTTTTTCCAACAGTGCCTGCGTTGCAGCCTTCTTGTCGCCGTCAAATCTTTCCTTCGCGATCGTCAGTATTTGCTCCTCCACCAACGGTGTATGCACAAACCCAGGGCATAGCGCATTACATGTAATTCCCGTTGTGGCAGTCTCTAGCGCTACAGCTTTGGTAAAACCAATCAAACCGTGCTTCGCCGTGCAGTACGCCGACTTGTTCGCAGAAGCAACCAGCCCATGCACGGAGGCAATGTTTATAATTCTACCCTCCCCGCGTTGCCGCATTCCCGGAAGGCATAACTGCGTTGTGTGAAATGCGGAGGTGAGATTCAGCGTGATGATGTCGTCCCACTTCTCCAGCGGAAACGTGTCGACCGGGCAGACGTGCTGCACGCCCGCGTTGTTCACGAGAATCGCAACGCCGCCGAGTTCCCTCTCCGCGAACCGCACGAGTTCCTCCGCGTCCTTGCGGGACTTCATGTCGGCAGGAAAGAAGCGAACACGTGTGCCGTAAGCCGCGACTTTTTCCGTAGCCCCGCGGTCCCCGTGCGAGGTGCCGCGGCCGTTCAGCACAATATCGGCGCCGGCCTGCGCAAGCCGCAGCGCAATGCCGAGGCCAATGCCGCCGGTCGAGCCAGTCACGATCGCTACTTTGCCGGCCAACATCTTCGCCTCAGCTGACATATAGTTTTTTTTTTGTCCGTGTTTGTATTTTTCTTTCCTTGTCTCTTTCTATTAGAGGGTTTGGTGGTGGTGGTGGTGAAGAGGAGGAGGAAACAGCACATGGAAGGAACTACATTTTTTTCTTTCTTTTTTGCCAACAAGATCATAATGCACAGCAAGGGGGAAAAAAAAACGAGGCATAAAGCTATCATTAGATCGTCATTTTCTTTTTGTTCTTTTCCTTATTCATTTACACTCACTCACGCGGCCTACTCATTTACTTTAGTCCACGCGCCTTCTCTCGTCTCGATGACACGCACAATCTGCTCCGGGCCCACGCCGCGCCGCAGCAGCTCCCGCACTACAGTCATGCTGCGCTGAATGGGCTCCACCGCCGTTGGCTGACTGCGCTGCAGCGGCGACCCCACCAAATACGCAACGGCGGCCAAGCACTCTAACTGCGACCGCCCCCCATCCCACGCAGGAGGAGAGGGACCAGCAATGATGGAAGTGGACACATGCAGCTGCGGGGGAGCAGACAAATTAAATTGTGAGCTGCCGTTGATTTCTGGTGGACCCACCACCACCACCGAATCGTTATGCGGGGGAACATTTGTGCGGGAGTTAGTGCCGAGAAGAAATGCCTCATCCGCAGCCCAGCCACCCGCAGGCATATCACGCAGCGAACTCATATATTATTCTATCTATTTATCAATCAATATATATATGCGTATATTATATCCGACTGGACCACGACGCTAATAAAGAAGAAGAGAGAAGACGAGGAGAGTACCTGTAGACAGACTGTCTTTCTTCCCAAATGAAGACTAAGCAAAATGGAAAGGTGTTCTTCTTGTTTTTTCACTTCTTCTACCTCCTCTGTTCTTGCCGCTCTTTGTCCAGAAATAATGATTAACATCATCTCCAGAAATATCAAGCAAATAGAAACAAACATCCGCAAAAAAATAAAATAAATAAATATGCGTTACTTACATATTCACCGGCAACTCCTCCTCCGCCATCCCACAACGGGGCGACTCTGTCTGCATGCCACCACCCGTTAACGCCATTCGCTCTAACACTCCGTCAGACACTCGCTTCACAATGAGAGCGCACGACATAGCTACAGACGTCGTACGAAACATCAAACTCGGCCCTAGCAACTCATACGGATTTCCCGCAATGATGTTCCCAACAATTGGCCTAATTCCCCCAAAACAAATAAGTACAAAAACCACATCGCAGAGCTCGCAAGATGTGAGGAAAGGGTTGTATTTACAATATGAACTCCCAGCAGCCACATGAGAACAAATGTAACCCCGTGAAGCGTCTCAAGAGAAAAAAAACCACCCATGGATTCTGCAGGAAAGAGTACCCCAACACACACAGAGGCCATATAAACATTGTCAATGACATCAATTGACGATCTGTAAACATTCGATATAACTTCTCTGATTGCTGGATTAAAGGAAACTCCGTGCTTATAGTCAAAGTAAGGGAAGGTTCTATCAGGGACTTGGATCCACCAATACTGTCCAAGAAGATAAACAGAAAAGTATTAATGAAAGTATATCCAATACCCATTAAGCAAAATGCAAAGAGGAGTAATTGACGACGCCAGAGCAAATATATATATATATATATATATAATACCTCATAAGACCACATGGGAGTGCGTGGAACTACTTCGTGTTGACTTTGTATTGAACATACAGTACAGTAATGTACACTGTCCAATGATATACTGCACAGAAGTAATACTCCAGCTTCCATACCAACTCACAATTAGGGCAGAGAGAAAATTTTCTACTCCCCATCCACATGCTCCCAGAGATCGCAGTGACCCCCCATGTATGCACACGCGTTTCTTTAGGTAATAAAGAAAGTGCATACTGATCAAAAAGCGGATTGAGAGATGTTTGAAACATTACAAAAGAAAGAAATATAGGCAACATGATGGTGAGATATGAACTGGATAGAAACATACTGCAAAACAAGGACGAAAGAAGACAACATCCCACAATCACAGTTCATGTAAAATGAAAACGCTCCACTGTGTATGTTACAATAGGTAAGAGAAACAAACTCAAAAAAAGGGAATAGACACTACCAGCAGACCAATATGTTCTGTGCTCACTTCCTTTTCAGTGAAGATGACACCAAAATAGGCAACCAGGGCCGCGCTAGCAAAGAAACATCCAAAATAACCGGGCCCGAGCTGAAAATAAATTGAGAGGCGGTGGCTGCGAGAAATTTGTGGACTGCCTACACGTGGTGGCCTCCTCCCCCGCAGTCCAGCTAGAGTGTTGGGCCGTCACTTCCCGCATTTCGGTCATTACTTCAACTCCTCTTCATGTGTGGTGGATTAGCATTATGATAGGGAAAATAGAAAGAAAAAAAACACACAGGCTAGATGTGATTTATTTCATAAACATTTCCTTTTTCCTTTTTGTTTTACTCTAGCAATATATCAGGAGAAAAGTACTGCATTCTAAAGTGTATACATACACACATACACGGGATGGGAATGAGGATGGACAGAGAAAGTTGGAAAAACACGATAAATCAAAATTATCAATCACTACTCCAGAGAAAAAAAAGGAGGAAATGGTTTTATGTAAATAATTAACGGCCAAATAATAATAGTAATAAGGAAAAAAAGGGCTCTCTGGATGTACAAAAGAGGCCGATCGAAGTGTGAAATCAAAGTAGAGAAGGGTTAAAAAGCAAATAAGCAAAAAAAATTTGATAATAAATAAATAAATCAAAAACCAAAAATAAATAGATAAACGATGACGAGCATAGAAGTATTGAAGGATTCGATATATATATATATATATATATATATATATATATATATATATGTATGTATTCTTTTCCTTCCAGTCACCTTAGATACCTGTTTATTGTGTTTCCGCTCACATTAGCACCACTCACATGTCTTAGTAATGAGATAAACGCATACGTCTCCGATTTATAAATCTCTCTATTTTTTGTATTTCTTCCTTTTTCCCCCCTTCCGCACTATTATTATCATTACTTACACTTCTACACTCGGTGTCATTGATATCACGGCAGTCAACTACTTCACTTCCTCCATTTGTCTGTTGGTCAATAACAGCATGAACAACTTCAGGAGGAGAAAAGTCTCCACATTCATTAGAGGAGTGCCCATACACATCCATGGATGAGCGCCAACGCATATATTGTCGCTCAGTTCCGGTGGTTCCACCTCCCGGCACCTCGCAGATAATATATCCACCCTCGGCAAGGTCATGTGTGTGATGAAGATGGTGATGGTGTTTGCGGGTCCTTGTTCTTTCCTCACTAGCAGCAGTAGAAGTAGTAGGAGCATTATTAATAGCAGTAACATCTTCCTCCCCATCAAACGGTGCCCGACAACCGTCATCACCAACATAGCTTTCGTTACTCTCTCTTTATGTTTTTGTTGTTGTTATCTTCGCTATTTCAAAGTACCCAGTCTGGCTGTATGCCAGTCCGTCCTGCCCAGTGGCCGGCGCATTACCATCCACAGAGGGCTGGTCGCGGTAGCACTGCGGCAGCGGGGGGGAAGAGCCTCGCGGCGGGGTGTATGCACGTTCTCCGGGGCGCTGCGTGCACGCCACCTCTTAAGGACATATTTGATGGCGAAGAATGCAACGAGAATAAGAGCCACAAAGGAGAGCGCCACGGAGGAAGTGATGACAGCGCTTGTCCTTGGGTAATGGTAGCAGAGCAAAGGACTTTTCTTCTTTATCCTCCCCTTCTTGTCTCTCTAGCTTCATCAGCCATGCTAAAGAGTACAGCCTCCATACAAACAGAAACAAAGAAAAAGAAAAGAAAATGAAAACACATGGAGGGAAGATATGAGATTCGGGTGTAATATCATGGCGGAATTTTCTATATTCATTTATATATTTTCTTTCTCTTTGCCCCATAATGAGATACTCTCTCACAGAGAGAGAGAGAAATGTATATATGAATATGTATATATTAACGCTGTATTATCTCTGTTTCGCAGCTTCTGCTTCACGCAAATTCAATTCCTTCATTAAATCCTCTGCATTCGTTGCTCGTATCTCTTTCCCCAGTTGCTTGAGCCCAGTGAATGTCTGTATAGTCGGCGTGCCGCTGACAAGTTGGTACTCCACTAGAGCGCGCGCGTTGATGTCCTTCGTGTCCACACTGTACCACACAATGCGGCGCTTGTCTGCCTTGCACTTCTCCGACACCTCCTTGTACATCTCTGCGAGGGACAGACACGGAATACATGCATGTTTCCAGAACTTCACTACCATGAGGTCATTCTTGTGTTCCTGCAGTTTTTTTAAGAACTCATCCTCACTTTTGATTGCGGGCAATTTGGTTGCATTCAGAAATCCACCCTCCTCAAATTCATGAATCCACTTGGGAAAATTCTCCTGCATGAAGCGCTCATAATCGCTGTCGCTAAGATTCTCAGGCAGCTTCCGGTCGCCAAAGATACGTCGGACGATATTGTGGGACATTTGAACTACGAAAAACAAAAACAAAACAAAATAATGAGGAAACGTTATCGTGCAAGTGTTAGAATGGTATCAGCAGAGTGTGAAGATAGAAATGAAGTATAATCCTTTTCTGCTGTAAGGGGAAGAAAAATAACTGCGTACGCGTCTTCATTAGAAAAAAACAAAAACAAAAGAGGAAAGAAACGGGAATACATATAGACACATACATATATACATATAGGAGATTCCAAAAAAAAAATATTACAGGTAAAACCCCACCCATGTAGATAAATGCAAACACAAAATTATCCTCAATAGAGAGAGAGAGAGAGAGACACCACAGATCCAACAGCAGGATTCCAGAAAGAAGTGCTCGATAACCCACGTCGAAGATCCGGGAAAAATAGGAAAAAACAACAATAGCACACAAAACAAAACTTTCCCCGACTCCCACACTTCTCCCCTAATAGCTATATGTCCATCATTGTCACTCTGCAAGACTCTTCGGCCAGTGGCCGTAGTACCGCACATGCCGAATTTTCCACCAGAGCTCGCTGTGAAAGTGCGGATCCGTAAAGTCACTCTCACGCAGTTCTGCCCGCGAAGACGACAGACGTGTTTGTCCAGGCGACATCATTGTTATCGACATGTCAATCCCCTCGTGCTCTGGATGGCGCTCTGAAAATCGCTTAAGCCGCAGCCATGGGTCTTTTACCTCCCGCTCCTCGTCGCTCTTGCCGTATACATTGACATCCCAGAATGGCTTGTTGTTCTTGATACTGTGAAAGCCGCGAATCGTCAGCCACAGGATGAACAGAAACGGTATTCCATACATGCCAATGGAGTGATTTAACAGTTTATCGGGACTCTCTTTCCAGTGCGCAAAGAGCCGCCGGTGCCACTGACGCCGGTCTTTGCGGGTGAACTTCTTCGTTGCCTCCACGCGGTTGATGTAATAAACGGCATCGTGAAAGCTCGGCGGGTCATTCGGCGCCGTCCGCATCACATCGGCAGGAATGACGATCCCCCCATACTCGTCTATTTCATTCAACGTGTATGTTTCAAAGTTTGTCACATTCTTCAGGTGGTCGAGTCCCGGTGCACGCCAGCGAATCACCTCGCCGCCCTCAAGAACGCGCTGCAGGTAAAACTTATTGTCGCGCGTGCGAATGAGTGAGAGGTCCGTCTCAGTGCTGTTGCGCAGCGGGCGGCCGAACTTGTCAATGTACACTAATGTCGTGACGGCGGGGCGTGGGGCGATTACTGTGCGGATGCCGCGGGAATGTGAGAGAGATGCATCGAAGAGTGACGAAGTTGCAGATGCTTGAGACGGGCGCAGGGCGGGATGGCGGCACGCAGCGGAATAGCTCCCCACACGTGCTGCCGCTAGAATAATCATTTGTTATGATGACTAATTGGGATGGAAAGAAGACGAGGACTGTATATTATATGTATGCCTAGCGTCTGTGAAACTCAAATAGAAATGAATGTCAAAAAGAAATCAGAAAAAAAAAATACATTTACAGAATAACCAACACCAAAGTGAAGAGCAATATGTGGCCCATACGAGCACGTAAAACAACCAAAACAAAAACAAAAAAAGATATATGCATAAGGATGGAATTTTGGGATTCAGTTTGATAGTCAGTCGCTTTTGACTGCAGCTGTTATAAAGACAGGGGAAAACCAATCTGTTCATGTACGCACGAGATTGGGTGAATTGAATTAGCTATAACAACAAGAGGCTAGAAAGAACAAAAACTCCCAAGCATACCAGAAAAGCAAAATAAAATAAGAATAATAAAAAGTCAACTTTTTTTTTTAGCGCTATTCTGCAGGGAAGGGTTCAAAAACTGATTAGGTCTCTACACACTCTTCAGCTTATGTGTAACGTCTAACACTCTCACAGAAAAATAAAAGATACATCTAAGAAATGACCGTACAATTATATATAAATACATAAATATATATAAATATAAATACATACATACATATATATATATATATATATATATATATATATATTATTATTATTATTATTTGCAGTTTCTTTTTCCTTTTTCTTTTTCTCTTCCGTTTTGAAGTGCATCGTCATCAGCCCGTCAGTGTTTCTGTCCTGAAAGAGTTCCTACTAGACTGCGGCGCTCTTGTGCGAGGAACGATGGGTTGGGTGACAGGCCTTGGGCCATACAGCACGCGTGAGAGGGCCCGCCTTGACGGTGACCCAGGCGGCAGCGGCTGTCTACGCGTTGCATGCCGCGGATGAAATAAAACAACAGACGTCTCTTTACGTGCTTCTTTACAATTAGTTATGGCTCCATTAGTTTTTGTTTCCATTGCATTCTTGTTGACATGTGTGGAGGTCTTCAAAGTGACATCATTTCTTCTTGCATCCGGTGAGATGTTTTCCTTGTCGGAACGTCGGGCCTCTTTCGGTAACAGAAGATGGATTGGCGGATCGTTTAGAGCAGGGGACACCATAATTCCCTTTACCCCAATTATTTCCTCTACATTCGGTGAGGGTGAAAAGGGAGATTTCAGCGAGGACTCCGCAAACCGTTTGGAGTCTTCAGATTGCACATTATGATGTTTATTAGCTGTTTTATCACACCAGTGGGGACCATACACAGCATGGGACTTCATACCAGCGGAGGATGTGTTGTTTGTTGGCATGTGAGGGGTTTTCCACATTTCCAGCACCGTTTCCCGTGATTCCGACACCGTAGATCTTTTAGAATCAGTGACTAGCGTGTCTACAACAACATCTGTCTTCGGTAACTGATTTTCGTCGCAATGCGCAAGTCTCTGATTCAATTTATTCATGTCCAGAGCGATGTTTTTGCCCCGCGCTGACGAACAATGAGCTGGACGGAAAACGTTAGGAGCATTGATGGACGGCCGCTGTGGGCGTGGCGGGGGTGATGATTTATGTGGTTTTGCGTCCACCGTCGATGCATTCTTCACATCTTCTCGCCCAACAGACGAAGCAGCATTGGGTGTACATTCACCCGTTCTCACTGAAGAGGATGATAATAATGCACAAGGGCCACTTGGCACTGGACTCAGTTTCTCCTTGCCACTGCCCACCCCATGTCTTTGTCCTCTGAGACTATTAGACAAGGGTGTTGGAATTGACTGCATTCCCTTCCAAAGAGGGTCTCTATCTGGCAGAGATGTTTCATGACGGATACTTCTCTTGCTGCTCTCACGTGAGAATGAATTCCACACAGTTGAGGTGGACTGCGTCGTTGATTCCTTCGCACTCACCGTCGCAGAGAGACGCACGACTGTCGCAGCGATGAGTTCCTCCTTAACATGAGATGAATGATCTTCCGGCGAAAACGGCGTTTCTTTTGGATATTCTCTCGCTGGTTCCTCGCAGGGGCTCTGCAGCAGCAGCCATGCCGGCGGGTTCAACGCCTCACGGCACCGCCGCAGCACGTCGTCGTGTATAGATAAGTGAAGCGAGCCGCTCATCCGCAGCAGCAGCACGGCGCTGAATACATTCCACCTTACAGTCATATGCCCAACGGGCGGCTGCATCACCAACATATCGTAACAGCTGGTCCGCGCCATCTCACTGTACTCCTCTTCTATATTTTTAATCTCCTCTTCTTCATTTCTGCATATATTACCACCACCAGCGCTGCCGGTAGAATCCAACAGCCGTTCGTCCGCCCGCACCATCTCCTCCCACACCTCGTCCCTGAAGCGCTCCGACTCCATGCGCCCAATGCCCTCGCGCTGCGTGATCTCATCCTCCGCCGCGAAGAAACGATACATCACGTCAATGTTCGCCAGCAGCGCCATGATTGCACGGTAGCCGCCCTCACTTATGCGCCGCGGCGATGGTGTGCCGCCCCTTCCGCCCTTACTGGGGAGGTACGAGTAGGACAGGAAGAGTGACCACAGGTGGCGCTTAAAGCCATTCGCATCATTGCATGTCATTTTTTTTTCTGCGACGCTCACGAAAAAAAGGCCAAAACCGCCACTCTTCTCTACCTTTATACGTTATTATGACTATTACTATTATTATTATTTTTTTTTGCCTTCTAACTTGGAAAGAGTAAAAACAAAAATAAAAACAAACAAACAAAAAAACAAAAGAGCCCACGCGATCCCGAGAGAAAAGAAACGAAAAAAGAAGAGTTCATCACAACAATACATAAAGGCCAAAACCAGAAAGCAACAAATAATAAAAAAAAAGAAGTTCAACTTTTGCATAAATACCACCAAAAAGTAAACAATAAAACAACAAGAACATCAGCAACGAAATATCAACGTCCATTTTGATGGTTGCAGACTTCTTCTGTTATTTCTTTATTTCCCTCTCTCTCTCTCTCCATCACTCCCTCATGAAGGGTTGCAACTTTGCACGACACACAAATTAGGTAATACAAAAAAAAATAATGTGAAATGAGCAGAACATCTACCGGGTGTTTCAACCATGACAGTAGGCTCTTTGAAAAGAAGAAGACAGAGAACAAAACAAAGGCGTAGAGTGCATATATATGTGATAAAAGGGAAAAGAAGAATGCTTTTTTTCTTTTCCCCTCCGCCCTCTTCTTATTGTCAGGGTATTTGATGTGTCTGCCACCGGGCTCCACGGGTTTTATTCCTTGTCAACATACCGCCCGTATTTGCCTTGAGGAATTTCAACGGCAGCACCGCCGCCCGCATGGAGATCCCAAGTTTGTCCATTTCTGACCACTGCACCGGGATTGGGTTGAGCCCGGCCGCCGCAATGCTGTCCATCGAGCGCTCGTAGCCCTTTTGCACCAGCACGTCGGTGGTGAAGTCCACACCGTAAAAGGAGAGAAAATGACACCCAGGCTCGAGGTAGACAACGTTCATCTCTACGTTGGGCTGCTTCTGCTGGTACTGGTCCACTGCCAGCAGGCCGTGCTCGTCCTTCCAGGTCAAAAGAACATTATTCCCCGCGAAGCCGAAGTAGTCCCCGAGCGGCGGCGCATCTCCTTCCTGCTCCAGCGTGAATACATCAAAGGAAAACTGATCGTCCTTCACTTCAAACAACTGTTTTAGCGTGGAGTGGGCCACCGCATTGGTGCGAGGGCCATGACCAACCGCAATGCCGGTGGGCAGAGACACGATATCACCGCTGTGACAGCGACAATTATCTGTGTCCTGCAGGTATGAGGCAAGCGTTGTTGGACCACCCGCACCTCGCACGTACCGCATGGATTCCATAAACTCTGTTGCACGGTGCTCCATGCTTGTCAGAGGCATTCCCAAAAACGTTGCACCAATAGAGGCCATTTGATCTGCTACACGCAAAGCTTCCACAGATGGTCGTTCAGACATCAAATGGACCTTATCAACTAAGGAGGAGTGCTGCAGGGTCTTGTAGAAATCCCGGAACTGATGAACAAGCATATCACGATTAATGACAATTCCATTCGGTCCGGCGCTGGGAACCGAACGGTAATGTGGTGAACGAACAAAGGCATGTAATGCTTTTCTTCCACATGTGCGCCGCAGCATGTCGATGATCCCTCTATATTCCCCTCTGATTTTTTTTTTATAGATGTATACAACAGATATTTGAATAATGGATGTGTGTGTGTGTGTGTGTGTGTGTGTGTGTATTTTTAACCTACAGTGCTATAATATTTCCTTTTTCTTTCTTATTTACTTTCTTTTCCAGAGGGGGGGGGGACTTCCACTCCTTCCACTGTTGGAAAGCTGAAATGTAGGTGAACGGACAGAAGCGTAGATTCCAGCGGCTTAGACATCCGTACAGCCGACAGAAAATGGCAGAAAACGTGCAAAAAAAAAGGAGGAACCAATTGGGAAGGAGTGCCAGAAGAAGGACAAAGAAAAACAAGAACAAAAATCAAGGGAAAAAAAAGAAAGAAAAATAAGGCCTTCTCAAAAGAATCTTTTTCGTGAGGGTAATGAAGAAGAACAACGACGAGAGATGTATACCGGACCCTCCACACCAGGAGGAAATATATTGCAAATCAAATCATTTTTTCGCCATCAATCATAATTGAAATGGGGTGACTCTTGATAGTCTGCTCTAGGTCTTTCTTCCAAAAAAGAGGATAATGAGAAAAACAAAGAAACAAACATAAACACACACACAAATACCAAAAAAAAGATTCATGGCCTCTTTCTTATTCCAAGTAGAGCCTCAGATCTCCTTCCACTGATAAGGGAGAATTTCATGTGTGATATCTATTCTTTCGGCGGCGGGTTTCCACAGTACTTCCTCGCAACGTACCGATGTACGTCGACATGCTGCCAGTAGACACCGCGCCACGGTTCAGATTTCATGGTCTCCGACGAAGGTGCAGCTCGCCACAAGTAGCGATTATTAAACGGCTGCATCGACGGCTTCGTATGATGCTCTTTTTTTGGTTTTCCTCGAAATGGACTTGCCGCCCAAAGGGGTGCACCTCCCACAGGGGATACAACAGAAATATATGTGGGCAAAACGCCAAAAGATGGTGCTGAGGTGCTTAGTACAGGAACCACCCCAGTAGCTGTGATTGCTGTTTGTGAAACTGGTGCTATATTTGCCGTGCTTGAAGTGGCATATTGCTCCGGAGGCAAAACATGGGGAACTTGGGGGGTGGGCAAAAACAGTGTAGGAAGAGGTGGTGGAACAGAAGCTGGTAATGGTGGCTGATAACTACTTCCTGTCGTTACTTGTGTGCTGCCTACCGCTAGTGGCACATTTGCTACGCGTGGTGGTGGTGGCACTGCTGCCGATGGTGGTGGTGGTGGCAATGCTGCACGTGGTGGCGGTGGTGGTACTGCTGCCGATGGTGGTGGTGGTGGTACTGCTGCCGATGGTGGTGGTGGTGGCACTGCTGCCGATGGTGGTGGTGGTGGCACTGCTGCCGATGGTGGTGGTGGTGGTGGCACTGCTGCCGATGGTGGTGGTGGTGGTACTGTGGCCGATGGTGGTGGTGGTGGTACTGTGGCCGATGGTGGTGGTGGTGGCAATGCTGCACGTGGTGGCGGTGGTGGTACTGCTGCCGATGGTGGTGGTGGTGGTACTGCTGCCGATGGTGGTGGTGGTGGCACTGCTGCCGATGGTGGTGGTGGTGGCACTGCTGCCGATGGTGGTGGTGGTGGTACTGCTGCCGATGGTGGTGGTGGTGGTGGCACTGCTGCCGATGGTGGTGGTGGTGGTACTGTGGCCGATGGTGGTGGTGGTGGCACTGCTGCCGATGGTGGTGGTGGTGGTACTGCTGCCGATGGTGGTGGTGGTGGTACTGTGGCCGATGGTGGTGGTGGTGGTACTGCTGCCGATGGTGGTGGTGGTACTGCTGCCGATGGTGGTGGTGGTGGTACTGTGGCCGATGGTGGTGGTGGAATTGCCTCGTTTACCATTGTGATTGCAGTAAAGTGCCTCTATAATACAGCTCAAATTCAGACCTAAAATCCTCGGGCAACTCAGCGCAATTACGAAAACGAAAAACCAAAAGCTTTTGGGGAGCAACAAAGCACAGAAAGTAGAAAACTGCATGGTGAATGCATCAAACAGGAATCAAGGTGGAATAAAAGGTCAATAAAAGACACTCAACGTTGAAAATTCTATTTATCATCTATGAAAACGATCCCAGTAAAGGGGTTAATGTCACTGCCGTCGTCATCTACTCAGCCCTTTTCTTTGCTTTAGTGGGAATTACACGAACCTCCGGCAGACGTTTTTTCTGTGTCATTCGCTTTTTAAGGTCTGGCGCACGAAGACTTGGTTCCAAACCATAGAACCGACGCTGAATATAATGCCCCACGTTCTTATTGGTCCATTCAACCCCCTTCCAAGACTTGGTACCCTCAACAGTGGCTGCACGTACAAGTGCTTCAAGAGAAACAACTCCTTGAGTTGCAACAGGACCAGTTAATCCAACAAACTGGCTTCCTGGAGGAGCACTGGACGGTGCCATTCCTATGCCAGCGGTAGAAGGGTAAACAGTACCTGTGGTACCCAAACCATACACAGCAGCCCCTTGCGGTATTCCTGAAAAGGGCTGCGTGGTTGCTTGGAAGGGCTGCGGTACAGTCGCACTTGCTCCTGTTCCACCAGGTGGCTGTGTGGTTGCTTGGAAGGGCTGCGGTACAGTCGCACTTACTCCTGTTCCACCAGGTGGCTGCGTGGTTGCTTGGAAGGGCTGCGGTACAGCTGCACTTGCTCCTGTTCCACCAGGTGGCTGCGTGGTTGCTTGGAAGGGCTGCGGTACAGCTGCACTTGCTCCTGTTCCACCAGGTGGCTGCGTGGTTGCTTGGAAGGGCTGCGGTACAGCTGCACTTACTCCTGTTCCACCAGGTGGCTGTGCGGTTGCTTGGAAGGGCTGCGGTACAGTCGCACTTACTCCTGTTCCACCAGGTGGCTGCGTGGTTGCTTGGAAGGGCTGCGGTACAGTTGCACTTGCTCCTGTTCCACCAGGTGGCTGCGTGGTTGCTTGGAAGGGCTGCGGTACAGCTGCACTTGCTCCTGTTCCACCAGGTGGCTGTGCGGTTGCTTGGAAGGGCTGCGGTACAGTCGCACTTGCTCCTGTTCCACCAGGTGGCTGCGTGGTTGCTTGGAAGGGCTGCGGTACAGTCGCACTTACTCCTGTTCCACCAGGTGGCTGCGTGGTTGCTTGGAAGGGCTGCGGTACAGCTGCACTTGCTCCTGTTCCACCAGGTGGCTGTGCGGTTGCTTGGAAGGGCTGCGGTACAGTCGCACTTGCTCCTGTTCCACCAGGTGGCTGCGTGGTTGCTTGGAAGGGCTGCGGTACAGCTGCACTTACTCCTGTTCCACCAGGTGGCTGCGTGGTTGCTTGGAAGGGCTGCGGTACAGTCGCACTTGCTCCTGTTCCACCAGGTGGCTGTGCGGTTGCTTGGAAGGGCTGCGGTACAGTCGCACTTACTCCTGTTCCACCAGGTGGCTGCGTGGTTGCTTGGAAGGGCTGCGGTACAGTCGCACTTACTCCTGTTCCACCAGGTGGCTGCGTGGTTGCTTGGAAGGGCTGCGGTACAGCTGCACTTGCTCCTGTTCCACCAGGTGGCTGCGTGGTTGCTTGGAAGGGCTGCGGTACAGCTGCACTTACTCCTGTTCCACCAGGTGGCTGTGCGGTTGCTTGGAAGGGCTGCGGTACAGTTGCACTTACTCCTGTTCCACCAGGTGGCTGTGCGGTTGCTTGGAAGGGCTGCGGTACAGTTGCACTTACTCCTGTTCCACCAGGTGGCTGCGTGGTTGCTTGGAAGGGCTGCGGTACAGCTGCACTTGCTCCTGTTCCACCAGGTGGCTGCGTGGTTGCTTGGAAGGGCTGCGGTACAGCTGCACTTGCTCCTGTTCCACCAGGTGGCTGTGTGGTTGCGGTTATACCTGTGTTTCCGATGGGTTGCGTTGTGACGCCGGGTATATTTGTTCCCGCAACCACTGGAGGGGAAAGATAGATCGTGCTGGTGCCAGGCACACCTGAGGGAACGTCAGTCCGAGCTCTCGGTGAGATAGTGACCGGCTGCCGATCGATCACACTCAACTCCGCCTGAGTCACACGTAGTAGTTCCAACACAGTGCGTGCCTCGTTCTCGACATACTGCAACCGTTCCTTCGACTTTTGCAGTTCGCTCTCCACAATTTCCTGTCGCTCCTGTGCAAGCCTGTACTCCTCCTTTGTCTTCACTTCCCACTGCTGCATATGCTCCGGGCTCAGTGACGCGTTGGAGAAACTCAAAAGATCCAGCAAACGTGTGTTTTGCTTCTCCGCCACCACTAGCTTTTCCCGCAGGAGACTGCTCTGCCGCAGGACGCTCTCACGAAACTCGCGGTACGGTGTCGAGCCCGTGAGGTACCAAAACCGATCCGCGAACCTTTCCTGGTCGTCGGTCATGGGCACGTACTCGTCCTGGTACCAGCAGCGCACCTTCTTGTCGGTGCCGCACGACCACACACAGAACCGCCGCAACTCGGACGGACCGACAAGAGCGGTGATGCGGGCCCCGCGGTGGTCCTCGATGCGCTGCAGCAGTCGGCCGTCCTCCGCGTCAAAGACGGCGATGACGCCATCCGCGCCGCCGGAGTAGACGCGGGAGCCGATCTTCTGCAGGGAGGCGACGCGGCCGCCATGCGCCTGCAGCACCCGCAGCGCCTCGCACGTGCTCAGCCTCCACGCAACAACACGTCCCTCGTCGTCGCCTGACCACATCGTGATACCAACGCGGCACAGTGCCGAGACACACACACGCCCATGGAAGTGCCCAGCCAACTGCTCCTCGCCGCTCCCTGCATTCCACACCCGCACGGTGCAGTCGTCGGAGCCACTCACAACCGCACTACCCTCCGCGTACAGACACCGCACGGAGTTTGTGTGCCCGTGCAGCATGCGAACGTGACGCCCGTCCTCCACGTCCCACTGCGCAATTTTAAAGTCGCTGCTACCAGAATACGCGTAGCCCCCAAATTCAGCAAGACAATAGACTCCGCCGGTGTGCTTGCTCAACTGCCGCACCATGGAGAAATCTTGGGCGTCGTATACCTCAACGCTGCCGTTGGAGAGGCCCATCCATACCTGCGGCCCCTTCGTCCGCGTCGTCAGAGCAAGTAGCGACCAAACGTTACTAGATGTATTCTCTTTTGATGCGTCTTTGTTCCATTCGTGTACGAGCTCCGCGGTGCGTGCATTTCGCACCTCTGCCCCTTTCTCGAGTGCCATCCATATATGGTGACCACATGTAACCATCATTCGAGCGGGGGATGCTGTGGTAAACATCTTGTCTATTTTGCCAAGGGCCCGACTTCCCGATGAGTGAGTGTCATGTCCTTTGTCTGTCATTGCTAAAGAATTGCTTCACCACAAAACGTCCCTGGTGATCACTCCTTTTCCTTTTTGAAGCAAGAAAGGGAGTGAACCAATGAAGCAAAAAACAAAAAAAGAGAGATAGAAATAGAGAGAATATAAATATTACACAGGGATGGAATATTTACTACACATCCACCAATAAAAACGGTATCAGCACATAATTTTTAGCATTATGAGACTAAAGGAAAAAACAAAAAGAAGCAATCTATGCAGCGTTCGAAGCGTACGCCAAGGTGCTTGTCTGTGGTGGAAGGACGAGGCTTTTTTCTTTTACTGTTACTTATTGTGGTGCAACTGGTATACTCACTGCCGGAAAAGTGACTGATGGCCCCGGCACTGGAACGGGCACTGCTGACATTGCCACAGGAGCAACACCCTCGACGTTCACAACTCCCGACACGTCTTCCCTCTTGCTCGTGGCGCGCGCCCGCTGCACCGCCTCTAACGTCTTCTGCAGAAGCCCTCGCATGACCTCCAAATTCTGCTCCTGCTTCTGTATTGCCGACTGTATCTGCGACCGCTCGTTCTGGAGCTCCCGTGTCCGCTCTTCAACCTCCCGCATGTTTTTCTGCAGCATCCAGCAGCTGAGAAGCGCTGAGCTTTTTATCTCCCCGCTTATGTTCAGCGTATGGCGCACGGCGCCCTCTCCACCCTGCGACATCGTGACAAGCTCCGTCAATTCACGTTGCTGCCTCAACAGCCGCTCATTTGTCTCATGGTGCGAGCGCACAGTGGCGTAGTACCAGCGCATGTCGTTAACCCGCTCTCGCTCCAACGTCATCGCCCACTCCTCGTCGTGATGCCAACAGCGCACCAAATTATCCGACGCGGCCGTCCAAACACTGTGCCGGCCACACTCCAGCGCACACTGCACGGTCGCGATGCGGGCCCCGCGGTGGTCCTCGATGCGCTGCAGCAGTCGGCCGTCCTCCGCGTCAAAGACGGCGATGACGCCATCCGCGCCGCCGGAGTAGACGCGGGAGCCGATCTTCTGCAGGGAGGCGACGCGGCCGCCATGCGCCTGCAGCACCCGCAGCGCCTCGCACGTGCTCAGCCTCCACGCAACAACACGTCCCTCGTCGTCGCCTGACCACATCGTGATACCAACGCGGCACAGTGCCGAGACACACACACGCCCATGGAAGTGCCCAGCCAACTGCTCCTCGCCGCTCCCTGCATTCCACACCCGCACGGTGCAGTCGTCGGAGCCACTCACAACCGCACTACCCTCCGCGTACAGACACCGCACGGAGTTTGTGTGCCCGTGCAGCATGCGAACGTGACGCCCGTCCTCCACGTCCCACTGCGCAATTTTAAAGTCGCTGCTACCAGAATACGCGTAGCCCCCAAATTCAGCAAGACAATAGACTCCGCCGGTGTGCTTGCTCAACTGCCGCACCATGGAGAAATCTTGGGCGTCGTATACCTCAACGCTGCCGTTGGAGAGGCCCATCCATACCTGCGGCCCCTTCGTCCGCGTCGTCAGAGCAAGTAGCGACCAAACGCGGGTAACATAAGTTGGCCGCGCCGCACTTGCAAAGCGATGGACCAGCTCCGCGGTGCGTGCATTTCGCACCTCCACCCCGCCGTCTGCCAAGGCAAGCCATACATTCTCTGTAGTTACTGCCATCGCCATGACTGATGACTGGAGAGACAGCTCTCTGCCCTGCGGCACCACAGTGTCCACGTAACTCGCATTCGTGTTTGTCATTATATTACAAAATCTATGGCAGCAAAAGCAATAGCCAAGTTTTATGACGGAAGAGAGATGGTATATGTCTCCTTCTTTCTATGTTTTTTTCTTTAGATTTGTTACTGTGCCACCCAGTCCCTCTCCTTTTTTTAAAAAAATGTTTTCCATTTATTGAAGAACAAATCAAAAAAAAAAAAGAAAAAAACATGAAAAGGAGATGAAGAGTGGCACTCACACGGACGGACATACAAAAGAAAAGAAAGAAGAAGAGCAAAAACAAAAACTAAAAAGAAAAAGCAATGAACACTTTTCAACATGGACCTCCCCTCTTTTCCCCCCGCCTTCTTCTTTTTCTTTTTTTTCCTTCTTTAGCACATCTATGCCCGTCGCAAAGGCTGCGGGTTCATTCCACCACCTTGTGGAGTGCGTCCCTCCTGCACAGCTCTTGTGTACTCTTCATCCCACTGCGGGTTGTCATGCGTGATGCACTCCTTTCCCACGACCACCATCACTCGTATGGGATCAACCAGAATAAGTCCCACACGCCCGTGGCGGCACAACTCTGGGGCAATGAAATAACGTGTTTGCAAGGACGGTGTAAACTCAGCAAGGTTACGAGACATAAACTTGGAGGAGTCATTAAAAATAACAAAATCATCAACTACATTGCGCATATGTAGAACAGTTTGAAGTATTTGCTCCGCTTCATACCGACATATGGCAAGTAATATCCCACTAAAATGGCGTAGCATAGGGTTACATGAAGTGATAACTTCAGTTCCTGAAGAACGGCGCGGTGCTCGGCGCTTTGCAAGGCGTAACGTCTGTAGCAAAGCAAAAAGAAACAACTCGTCCTCATCCGCTGTACAGTCCTGCACAACGTTGCGAGATCCAGTGAAGTCACCATGGTTGATGCTGTCACATACAGTTAGACACTCACTTGCCGTGAGAATTGAGGGCATGCGACTTCTCATACCATTGGTACATTGGTTATTGTCAGTAACGTCATTGCCAGTTACATTTTGAGATAAATTCCTTGGTACTGGTCGCAAGACACAAATCTGTAACAATGGTGAGCTTTCCTCATTCGTCCGTGACACATTGTGATTATAACTATCAGAGTTATTATCCCCCCCAACAAATGTCAGAGGTAAAGAGAGAATGCCACTAGCTCTGTCAGCCCTTACTTGTTCGTGGAAGTGCCATTCTCTCCGTGCGTCGATGGCGTACAATTTGTGTTCAAATTTCATCTGTTCATATGCACTGCAGGTGGGTAGATTCAGAAACTCTGTACATAATAGCCCTCCATCACCTCGCAGCTCCTTCATGTCACGCCGAAAGTACTCCAGTTGACAACGCCAAATGTTTTCTCGTTTGTGCAGCTGTACCCAGAAGAAGCGACACGTGTTGCCCATTAGTTCGATGTCACGAAAGTTCAAAAAAGAGGAGATAATGTCCCATGCATCCATAGGAAGAATACAGAGCGGCGCGAGAAAGTTATTGTTGTACTGCTGCTGCTCCTTTTCGATTCCCTCATAGTTCCCTGACTCTGGTTCAGCACAGGGAACATTACAATGGCCATTCTTGCCGTTTTTATCACCATGACGCGGATCAGCGGCAAACCGTCCACGCGCCTTCTCTGCCCACGTCAAGGATGTCCCTTTTGGCACCTTTCCTTTCTCTACATATCCAGCTCCGACACAGCACGATCCCTTTTCTGCATTGGCCCACATTTTTTTTTTTGTTGTGTGTCTTTGATTTATTTATTTTTACCTCCTTTTGCTCTATTCTCTATCCCTCTCCTATGCAGGGTTACGCAGACAGACAGTCTACACCGTCGCAGCCACCACCACCAATGCCGCCTGTCGATGAAGTGATCATATTTACATGAATATAGAAAAGAAGAAAAAGGAAAAAGAAAGGGAAAGAGAGAATTCCAGAGTCATTAATATCGAAAAAAAGGACGAAAAAAAAAGAAAAAGAAGAAACGGTCCCATATAAATTTATACGTGGTTTCTTTCTGTATTGTTCCAAATTAATATGTGATGACGTGGAGGACTTACGGTGAGAAAGTTAAAACGCCTTTGAACGAAACAACACGTGGAACCGAGTAACGGTTTGCCAGCTGCGCATACAACACATGCACATGCGGGACTGATCCCCTCCCAGAGGTCAACAAATAATATGAATATCACAAACAAACCCCACCCATTTAAACACAATGTATGTATGTATGTATGTATGTATCTCTCTCTCTCTCTCTCTGTGTGTGTGTGTATGCGTCTGTGCGTGTATTCCTCATCATCTCCATCCTCACATTAGAAGATGAGGAATAGAAACGTGTCTCTCTTCACGATATCACGGCCATTTTTATTTATTTATTCCCAATGGTTACCCAACCACCAACACAGAGTTCCTTCAAGGTTGAGAAAAGAGAATTTGCCGACGCGGAATCAGGAGAATGAGTCTCAGAGAGCAGCCTCATGATAAAACATGTGAGGCTCTAGATACGATTAAATCCTGGGATGCCAGTGGGAGAATCTCTTGGAGCTAACTGACGACGTTTAAGTGCTGCTGTAGGGCGGTATCGGTTGGCAATATGCTGCCACTTGTACCACAGCTGCCGGTACACACGAGGACGGAAAACACTATTCATCTCAGTGGGATGCAAACCTGCAGAATACGGCACAGGAACAGAACGCTCTGCTTCAATGTTACGTGCAGTCTCCTCTTCTAATAGTAACTGCAGTTCCTGTGGAAGTTCCTTTTGATCGCCCCGCAGATGCAAGGTGGCAAACGCATACGCGTTATCTCTTCTTGTCTTCTCCTCTGCAGAAGACTTGGCGACGACTTCCTTTAATTCACTATCATGTGGTTTCCCCTTGTATACATCAGCCTCCCATTTATCTTCATACCCTTGTACGCCTTGCTCAGATGCCAGACGCATGAGCTGACTCGCCTCACGCGGTCGCATATTACGAATGAGACAGTCGTGATAGAACTTCACCATTGTAGGATGCATACGCCTGTCCTCACGTAACATTTTCTGCAGCACACAACTCGCCTTTTCCCACTTATTGAAACCCGGAATAACCATCGTGATGAGGGCGGAGTTGTGCATTGTGTCCGTGGTGTCAAATCCATTTGTCTCCGCTGCTTCCAATGCCTCCAGCGCGACGCGCCAGTGCTGTATCTTTTCTAACCGATGATTTATTTTAAAATCATAATTCCAACCGTGATCAGCGTTTGCCATGCCGTTCACAATGTAATAATACGTCGCGCCGTTTGGCTGCACACAGTCCTCCTGCATCGCCCGCACCACCCGCACAATCTCCAGCGCCCGCCCCCACACGGACTGCGAGAAGAGGACTGTGTTGTAGTGCTCCCGCGTCAGCCGGTAGCCAACCATGCGGCCCTTCGATGCAAACAACATTGTCTTTTGCCACGACGTCGTGCGTGACATGCGACGGAGAACGCGAAGAAACTCCGTCGGGTCACGACGCACTGGGTCAGTCATTGTGGACGAAGTGACTCTTTTCTTATCGGCGTTTTAGTACTACTCATGCAATAAAACATTGTATATATGTGTATATGTAGTGTCGAAAAAACAAAAAAAAACAATACAGAATGAAGAAGTAAAAGAGATGAAGAGAGAGAGTGAGTGAGAGTGAAATCAGTCGACATCAAAGAACAAACATAAACCAAACCGAACCAAATCAAAAGTCTCCCTTTTCTCCCATTTCGCACTCCCACTGTAGGTATATTTGCCTGACTCTCTCCAATCTTCATTAAAGCTTTGAAAGGATGTATCCTGGAACGGGGCCCAACAAAGTCCAAAGGAGGAGTGGTTGCGAATCTACAAAGGAAGCCTTCATGTTTTTATGATGCCTCCTCCACGATCGGATCATCTCTTCCACCTCCGGAAAGCGGTAGGCGTGGTGGTGCGGCGTGCTCATTACATGCCGTTGAAATTCCGCACTGGGGCTCGTGAAGAGCGATGCGGGAAATGTCACTTGCATCACGCGATGAAGTTTTTCTCGATTCTTCCACTTCATCTTTTGGCAGAGAGGGAGGAAGAGAACGTGTTGCGCAAGTTCATTACATCGAGTACACTCCGGAAGCACAACTACCTCCCGCAGCGTACATGACATCCCCGTCTTCCACTCTTTCCCAATCCTGCTATCAGAACTACCATGCATGTACGTGAGAGCGGGGACGGCATCAAACCCCGCAGTGCGCAGTGCCCGAGCCGCAAGAACAGGCGACCCAACGCGAAGCAGCAAACAATCAGCATGACTCCCCACACAATCCCGCGGTGTTGTCGGCTCGCCGGCTGAAACAACCTCCACGTCGCAACGGAGACTGCTAAGGAACTCCCAGAGAGAAAGACAATCCACTTCAGAGCACACGTGAGTTGAACTAATAGCGTGCAGCATCCACGCAAGAACTCCACGGTGGGGTTGAGAATAAGACATCTTCGTGGCAGCAGCAGCAGCAGCATTATCATCACGCGTCATTATTCCCTCTTCCGAACTACCATGTTTACTACTATTACCATTAATACTACTACTAGTACTACTACTCTTGGCTCTACCACGTGCATTCTTCACTTGTGACGCCATGAGAAACTCAAAGATGCGGTCGGCCTGCGTGTCACCATCACGTTTCTGTGCTAGCCACGACCACCACCCCATCACCCGCAGCGCCAACTGAAAACTTATACCGTCCGACACGAGCACGTGAAAGACATGACGCGCAAGTGCCACCCAGCGCTTCTTCACAGCAGCTGGAGGCCGCTTTTCCAGAGAGGAGAAAATCCCACTCGCAAGCAGCGGATTATTACTGAAGGCAACTGCCCCGCCAATTTCCCCAGCTGCATCCATACATGTGATGTGTACATCCGCCAGCGCTGAGCCGCCGACCCTCGGCCCAAACAGTGCGGCCGTGACGGGATGAAGCTCCACAGTCAGTGCTCGGAACTCATTACATGCTATCTTCACAATGGTTTCATACTTCTGCAAAAACCGCGCAGAAATCCCTATAAGCAGCACAATCGCATGGTACTCATTACCAGAATGAACGTATTTTCCTCGCAAGTTCTTATGCGTATCACCACGATGGACAAATTTCCGTGCCTTCTTCCGGAAATCGTCTTCATCCACCCGCATAGTCACAAAATCGATATCGTAACCAACTACCCGCAGCTTCCATACATCAAACAGTTCTAGCAAATGAAAGTATGGATACAACAACAGACCCGGGAGGAAAACAGGAGTCCCTTCTGGGAGACGCAAATGTCTCAGCAATGCCTCTACCATGCTGACAGTTCCATCACTTATAAGGGGCATTTGGCTAGAAGGATACAACGTCTGAACAAGACGTTTATTCAATGGCTCCTTTTCATCACGTACAGAGTTTGTTTTTTTCTCCACATTGGAGGTAACACGCCGCAGAGACGAGGCTACGATTGGTAAAACAGCAGAGGTAACATGCTGCAATCGTCGAGGCAGCGGCACGTCAAGGCCTTCCATGGCTCGGAAACACCCAATAAGAGATGAGTGCGCACGGGATCTGGGATAGCAGTAAAGCTGTGGATTCTTGCAGTTTTGCAGCAATTTCTTCAAGTCGTCATCTCCATCTTCATGGGAATTCATGACTTTATCAGAAATACGTTTGCTACTACGGCCGACATCCCCATCCGAGTTTTGTAACTCCATCCACTTGTATATTTCTGCCTGCCTGTATTCCTTTCCTTCATTTTTTACATTCCAATGTGTTTTTCACACGAAGGACAGCGTGCAAAAAGATATCAGTAGGGAGAAACAAAAACAAAGAAGATTCATCGGATTCTGACTGTTACACAGTGGCTACAAGAAGTATATATATATATATATATATATATATATCATTTTCCCTTCAACTGACTTCTTTTTTCTCGCTCTTTCTCTCTCTCTCGCTCTCTCTCTCGTTGTATAAATATATAAATATATATGTATATATATATATATATATATATATATATATATATATATATATACAACAACAAACATAGGGGATATTGTATATTTCTCTCTGCTTGTATGTCTAAGTACATCATGAAGTCCGCGCCACCTCTCTTTCCTTCTTTCTCTTGGAAAGCGCAAATAAGTCACATTTTGAAACATACACACACATCAACACAGAGAAGGAGTGAAAGAGAGGTAGCACGGGCCAAATAATAATAATAATAGCCACCATCGCCACAGGAACTCTCCTTCTCTCCTTCTATGTGGTCGCAGCCGCCTTGCTCTCAGCGATTTCTCCCTGAATCATAGTAGTGTTGACTTTCACTCCGTGTGCATTTGTACGCTCCGTCTCAAATTTGATTCGCTGCGTCAACTGTCGGTTTGCTCGGCGATAGTAACCCAACTCATCCTGCCACAGTTTACTACGGGCGTTATTTTCCTGTTCGATGGCCTGCAAGAGCTGCTCCTCCCGCACCTGCCCCGCCTTTCGCTTGACTAATAACTCCAGCCTCTCCTCCTCCAGTTCCTTAATGCGCTGCTTGAGAACATCCATACCTTCTTCAGCATTTCTCCGCTGCTTTGAGGCAAAATACATGGCTCGTTCCGCAAGAGAACGATGAGCAGCTAATGTTTGGTCCAATTCGTCACGAACACGAAGAAGCAAAATTCCTCTCGCAGGCTCTTCCAATGTCACCTGTCTAATAAGTTCATCAAAGACCTCTGCATACACTTCACGTCTAATGGGGCATATCCCACTATCCCGAGCACATCGCTGCTGCAATCTCCGAACCAATCTTTCATGCAGCTCCGACACCTCCAGGCGGGATGATGGCTCTGTAGAGACAAACTGCATCACTGTTGCCCCCGTTTCTTCGCATACAACCGACTTTGGAGGCAGCAATGTATACAAGAGTCGCTCCACATCAGACACTTTCCCCATAAGTGCAGGGAGAACTGCCCCGCCCGGGTACGCGGCCGTCATCTTGTTGTTTGCTGCTTCTACAAGTGCGGCTTTTCCCGCAGCGAGCGAGGCGGCGGCGGGCTGAACCAAAGGAGAGGAGTTCTTCATCCCCATTTCCGAGTGCGGTGAAGGGAATGGGAGTGCTGCCAGCGTGTCCCTCGTCCCGGTGTCCGTGAGAGTGTCGTTTGCAGCCTGTCTTCGTGCATCTGCGAGTCGTGTGGCGGGA
Source organism: Trypanosoma lewisi (assembly GCA_036321185.1). NCBI lineage: Eukaryota > Euglenozoa > Kinetoplastea > Trypanosomatida > Trypanosomatidae > Trypanosoma > Trypanosoma lewisi. The sequence goes on along the minus strand of JAWVMQ010000161.1, from coordinate 882,320 downwards.
ATTGACAGGACACGCCTCGGTGCTTCCGTGGAGTCAACGGCATCCGTGCCATCAACAACGACTGGTGGCTGCAATTTCAGCAATGGGCCCAACAGGGATGCATCCATACTTTTTTTTTTCACTTCCCCACCTTCAGTCTCAAACACACCATCACGTAGGAAGAACAAAGATACATACAAAGAGAGAGAGAGAGAGAGGGGGAAAAATAGAAAAAGAGCGAAAGCAATAATAGAAAAAGATATATATGCATTCCCTCAAGGGAAACAACGTACGCAGAGATAGCGTGAAAGAAGAAGATCACGCGTGACAGCCTTCATCATTAAAGAGACACGACGTAGTAGTAGGTCATGCTGTGCCCTTACATTCTCCATATACATATATATTCCAATCTTCCAAGAATTGTTCGCTTCTACAAACATATCCAACTGGATTTATTACCTGCTTTCTCCCATTCTCACACCTTTTTCTTTTCTTCATTTCCCTCTTTCCCTTTTCAAATGAAAACAAAAAAAAACAGACAAGCAAACAAGCAAACAAAATAAATACATGTAAGACAATTATTTCACCACATCAGGAACTCCTCACTCTTCGCATAATACCATAAGAGACTAATGGATCCACGCGATTTTGATCCTCCCTACATTTCCATACATTTATCAATGACTCTGCGTCTTTTGACTTAAATGACTCATGCAGGAACATCTCTTCCGATATAGTTCCCCCGTCCAGATAGTCGTGCAAAGTAGCCCCTATGCTCAGCAGTACATTGAGTACACGTTTGTCCCCCTTGCGCAGTGCATACTCCATGACCGGCACCTCCACGTCTTTCAGTGGATTCTCACACACAGTCACAATGCGGCAGCGGATCATCAAGTAGCGCACAACGTTTATATTACAATACGCCTCACAAAAGAGAACTCTGTAGAGAGTCTCTGGCGTGAGATAAGTTCGTGGCGAGAGTGCAAGAGATTCAAACATGACACGTATTTTTTCTTCTTCTCCACTACATTCCTCACTGTACTCATACAAACTCCCTTTACCAGACACTCTATTCCTACTAAATGATGCATTGCCTCTGGGAGGCAGTGTAGTTTCTTGTGTTTGGTTTCGAACAGTAGTAGATATATCCCCTTTACTCTCTTTCATTGGGCTTGAAGTTTGCTGTCCATAAAAACTAGATTTTTGGCGAGAGCAACTTGGAGTACAAAGCCGACTCAATAAATATAAATATGCCTTTCTTCTTTCCGTCATTTTATCCATTAATAACAATACCCGTGCTCTGAGCATTGTTGTCTTGTCAAACTGATTCTCTGCACATCGATAATACATCTCATTCCAGAAGTGATCCATGAATAGTTCGATGTGATAACTGCACTTTATATCATTGTCCAGAGTCCATGCAACGAGAAGATCGTGAAAGGGACAACGATCATTTGGCCCAAGAAGACAAAATAACGGAGACATGGAGAGAACAAGTTTTACGGAAGAGAGATTTCGAAATCGCGGCAAACAAAGATACAGAAGACGGAGATAACCTGACTCCATCGTTTCTGGTAGCGTGCGGACCTTTTCTATTTTTTTCTTAAGAAGATACTCTAATAGCTCATAGTGCCCATCAGACATCGCAGTAGACGCTTGTGCTTGCGACCGCACAATCGTTGATCCTTTCTTGTCCTCCTTCTCATATGTAATCACATTCCTCTTCGGTGCTGTCGTCTCCAAGAGAAGGAGAAGCATCACAAGATCACTTTGATAAAGTTGTTGCTTCCGCAACAGAGTGGAGAGTCCTTCCATCGGCATATCTGTCTTTGTCTCGCTCCGCATCTCTGGGATAAGTGAAAAGGACGAGACAACGAGCGGATCCTTGCGCGGCTTCCCGTCCTCCACGCGCTTCAGCAGGGCGTAACCAACGCACTCCATGAGGGTGAATTCGGACGGGGCATGTCCTTTCGCATCGCGTTGTTTGCGACGACGGATTTCTATTAAGACGGCAAGTAAAAAAGGTGAGGGAATAAATTTGGGTCCTTTCTCTGGCAGCGTGCGGTAGAAGAAATCAGCAATGACAGCAGCATCGCCTGTAAACTTTCTTCTCCGTCTTCCACTGCCTTCTTCTTCTTCATCTTCGTCCTCATCATAATCTTCTTTTTCCTCATCTTCATCTTCCTCATCATTGTTATTCTTTTTACCACCACCACCCGCCATGCTTACAAAATCCAAACGCCTGTACAAGTCATCCTCGTCCCCTTTCTCCTTTTCTTCCCCATTATTATTGTTGTTGGCAGCAGAAGGAGAACGTGAGGACCACGAAAGAAGATCTCCTTTTGGTATCCTCATAAGAAGAAACAAAAGAAGTCGGATCCCAATGACAGAGTTCACATGTGAAACAAGAATACGCCTAGAAGGTAACACACGTACTTTTAATAGCGCTTCTATCGTTTCCATACTTCTCTTCTCCCCTAGAAATGTAAAGTCATCCTTTTCTGGCGATATCCGTTTGTCTGGGTTGCTTATATTGATTTGCAATCTTGGGTAAGAAGGTATATTACTGTAAAGGTAGGACGCCGTGAAGAATAAATTAAAATCAAGTTTGCTACCAGGGAGTTCATACGGAAGGGATGACTCTCGTGTTGCGTACACAGACATCATCATACGATGAATGGTGGTAAAGAGCGGCATCGTGGCACACAAATCCATGCTTAACCATTTTTCTACGCACGCAAGTGAAACGGGCTCTTTTTGTAAGAGACAACAGCGTAGCGCTGTGGGACTTCGTAGGGCGGCAAGCATCAGTGTATCAATACATATAACAGAGTTCATATCCAATTCATCTGCAGTTGGTATTGCATCAGGGTCTTCCTCTTCGTCGTCGTCATCTTCCTCCTTATCGTCCTTGTTCCCCGCACCTTGTTGCTGAACGCTTCCTTTTTTTTCATTGTCATCTTCTTGTTCTTCCTCTTCCCCCTCTTCTTCATTCTCCTCCTCCTCCTCTTCATTTTCTTCCTCCTCTTCCTCCTCTTCCTCCTCTTCCTCCTCTTCCTCCTCTCTACTTCCCTCATTTAGCTGCGGTATATCCTCCATAATGCTTTCTCTCTCTTCCCTGTGTTGCTTCGGAAGTCTGTCGAGAAGATACCACTCCTTCCCATCAACAGAGCACACCAAGAAAAAGATACGATGTGCCTCCGGGAAGCGTAGCACTGTTAGTGGTCGTCCTTGAGGCGGTCCGTGTGGTATGCAGATCTTGGACTGATTCATGGAGACACTTCTTGAATGACTCGTATTCCTTTCAATGGATTCCGTGTCTAGAACGGAGATAGTTGAGGGGGGATGGGACACCAATTCGTCAAGGCTGACGACAATAGACACCTTCTTCCTCTGGTGTTGTATTATTTCATTTTTCTTTTCATCATCATGCTCTTGCTTCGTGACTTCAGAAGCTCTTCTTTTTGGTTTCTCCTCTTCCTCCTCGTCATCGTACTTCCCACTCCTTTTCCTTACGTCCTCTTGGAAGTCTTTCTCGCTTTTTGTATCATGGGGCTGCATCACAGGGGGCGCGGCGTAACCATACATGAGCTGCAGCGTGTGCTCCCAGTGGCCCACGTCATCGCTAAGCAAGTGCGGCAGCCACGCCGGGCAGAAGTGTCGATTGCGTCTCCTTCCGCCAATTCCATCGTCCTCCTCCTCCTCATTGTTGCTACTGTCACTGCCAAACATGTCCCCTTCCTCGTCTTCGTCCTCGTGATTTCCCCCCACGCGCAGGCGGTTGGCCGCACTCCCCTCGCTCGGCAGCGGGGGCTCCGCGGAGAGCCGCACGTGGACGGTCACCCCCTCCGGCCCGCGGCCGGGCAGCGGCAGCGCCAACTCCCGCACCGCCTGCCTGCGGGGCGGCAGTACTCCCCCCGCCTTCCCCGCCTTCCCGCCGTCCTCCTCCCCACGCTGCTGCGGCTGCGTCTCTTCCTCTTCTTCTTGTTCTACTGCACAGTCTTCTTCTTCCTCCTCTTCTTCCTCCTCCATGTACGGATTCTTCTCGCTCATCTCTTTACTGTCTCCACAGCAGAAAAATACACACAGAGAGAAAAAGAGAAAGAATAGGGAACACAGAGAGAGAAGAATACATAGGAAGCAACAACAACATGGCAAAGAAATCTGTGCGACATGATGAGGGGGGAATTTCAACACTCAACCTTACATTGTGTTATTTTCGCTATCCTCAGAAGGGAAAATAAAATCTCTTTCTTTCTCTCCCTCTCTCTCTCTCTCTCTCTCTCTGAGTTATCATAGAAGAAAATGATATGATGAGCAAAACCCTACCAAATATCCCCCTATCCATTTAATACAAGGGAATATGTGTGTAGTACAAACTTTTTCCTAGATTCAAAACAAAAGAAAAAAACTTTGTCTATTCAATGCTACTGAATAGACAACATGGCAGCACTACCCATTGCCTTCAGTTCTCTCTTTTTTTTTAACTTTGCTCTCTTTCCCTCCCTCTCCCTCCCACACACCGTTAGAGGGATGTAGGGGAATGCGAGACCCCGACCTCACCAAATCAAACCTCCACAAAAATAACCTCCATTGCGAGCAGGATGCAGCTCAGCATACCGTACCGCATAATCATATGCAGCTGCTGGTCCTGCACGTAGTCCTTCCCAGTAATTTCCATCGTGTAAATCACGTGCTTCGTGCCGATCACGACGACATTGTACGCGAGCGCCACCAACATCGCGGTGCCGAGCGGTGAGTAGAGCAGCATGCCGAGCGAGGTGCACCCCTGCAGCTGCATCGAGTGGGCGGCGAGGTTAGAGACGAGCTGCGAAACCCCCCGCCTCTCCGACCGTAAAGCAGTAGTGGTAATAGAGGTGGCGGAGCGGAGGGACGGAACTAGTCCAAGCGTTGCACGACAAGCAAACATTTTTTTACTTTTTTCCAATGGACTATATGTTTGTAAATATAAATATATATGTATATGTATATATTTCCACCAACAACCACAGATAGATAGATAGACAGAGACAGAGAGGGAGAGATAATTATATATATATATATATATGTATACATGCATACATACATTCCCCAAGTATGGGAGAAGAGATGGGAACAACGACAACAAACAGATATCCTTTTTTTTTCTATTATTAACGTCCGAGAAAGAACGAAAGGTAACTGTAGCGTCTCTTCTTCTTTTGATCCTCTTTTCATATTCCTCCTTTTTTTTTCTCTAAGCACAAACAGGCACACATACAAACAAAAAAAAATTAAAAAAGAGGAGGCAATACAGCAACGAGTGAATTGATTGAAACCCAGCAACGGAGCTTGAGAGGAAAAAATATAAAAAACAAAAACACGAAAAGGAAAAACAAAACCAAAGGGGAAGTAGTGATCTCGGCGCATGGGGAGGGGTCAAGATGGCAGGGGCGAAGAGAAGTCGCGCCCTTTTTTCCGCCAACCCCCTTTTCTTTTTCTTTTCTTCGAACAAAAACATCAAAAACAAAACCAAAAAAAGAAAACAATTAGGTTCAGTGAAACCCATACGCCCAGACGCAAATTTTACCCCTTTTTCTTTTTTCTTTCCTTGTCTTGATCTCACACCACTACAATACAAAAACAAGGTAAAAAACAAAAACATTTTTTTTTTCCTTTTCGTGTGCCTGTTGTTGGCCTTAAAAAATTTTTATATGCCTTTTCGTTCGCCACTTCTCTTTTCCTCATCGTTTACATCTGTTTTTTTTTATTATAAAAAAAAAAACAACAACTTATTTTTACGGATTTCGTTTTGTAAGCGAAATTACTTTTCTGTCTTTTCCCCTCACTTCCTTTTGTTTTCTTCGTCTCTCCTATACATGCATACATAGATTTACATACATTCATACATTTACATCGTACAGTTTGTGTTTTTTCCCCTGACGGTTGACGATGTGGGGACGCGTGCAACTCAATTATTTTTTTCTCCCCTTCTTCGTTTTTCCCCTTTCCGTCTATTCTTTTTAGCTCTCCTTTCGGAGTAATAATCGGTGTGTGATTATTTTTTTCTTTTCTCTTTCCATCGTTTTTTTTTCTTTTGCTCTTGTGGCGTGAATATATAAATATAAATATAAGTATAAACATAAACATATATATATATATATATATATATATATATATATAAAACTGATGCATATATGTGAATGCACGTATGTGCAACTATCAATATTATTTCATTTCACATACAACCCTTACGTTATCATAGTGTACATATATAATGTTTTTTGCTTCCTCCCTCCCTTACCTATCCCCAGCAGACTCTGCCTGGTGCACATATATATATATATATATATATATATATATATATATATATATATATATGAATAGAGCAAAGAATATGAATGCATACGCCTTTGTCTCTCTCTCTCTCTTTCTGTGTGCGTGGAAGATGTCTCAACATGAGGGGAAGTGTCTCTATACATCGCAGGAGCGCATGAACACACAAAAGTAGAGAACCGGAAGATATATAGAGAAATCGAAATAGAAATAGAAGAATATCCCTCTTTTTTTTCCTTTCACTCTTTTTTCCCAGAGCAATAATAAATAAATAAATAAAGAAAGAAAGAAAAACAAAATTATAAATGGGCCGAGAGAGATCAGCTTCTCTCACTTACTCAATTATTTTTTTTTCTCTCTCTTAAAGTTCAAATATTTTTCCGTTTTTCTAGTTTTATTTTATTTATTTATTTAATCATTACACAACGGAACACACACACACAGACACAGACGCGGAAACAAAAAGGAAGAGCCACACACACAGACACACATAAATAAATAAATAAATTAATATATGTCTGTGCATATGCCCGCACTCGAGCACAGATAAAGGGAAGAAGAAGGAAAGAATATAACACGAAACGGAAGCGTACGAAGGAGGTGCGGGAGTACAGAAAGTCGGCAGAATGAAAAGAAAAAAAAAGAAAAATAAAAATAAAATAAAGAACTATAAACAGAAAAAAGAAACCACAACAACAAAGATATACAAACAAGAGAATAAGAAAATAAAAGGAAAAGAAAAGTGCAAGAAACAGTCAATATATATATATATATATATATATAAAACTTCTACATCGTTCTTTTTTTTTTTGTACGACCTTCACCACAATCTCTCATAAATAAAATTATTTCTTTATCATTATTATTTCCTCCACATCTCTCTCTCTACACTTTTACGTTCTCATTGCGGTGCCGGAGTGAAGAGGCCTTCGAACTGAATGGACACGACTGAAAAAGAAGAAAAGCAAAAAAAAATGAGAGTGAGTGCGGCGGCAGAGCAGGAACAACGGCAAAAAAAAAAGAAGAAGAGACAACAATCACGCACCAATCCTCGTTTACATTATGAGCCCACACGCCAGAAGAGAATTTAGTAAAGAAGAAAAACAGAAAAAAAAGGGAAAGTGAAAAAAGAAAAAAAAAATAAAAAAACCAAACACACACACACACACAAACAAAGTGCAAAGAATACACATATATGCATGCATCTGCGCATAATAAAGGTGCTCCCCATACATGCATATACATATAAAAACAAATAAATAAATATTCTTTCTCGTTCTCCTCTATCTCTCTTTGCGTGTGTGTGTGAAGGTGTTTCTGCGCATATCTGGGGTGTATACAATTGGGGAAGCCATAAAAATCTGGAAGGAACAAAACCAACAGAAAAACAAGGAGAAAAAAAAATAAATAGAAGCTAAATAAATAAAATGAGAAGGGCATTAAAACTCGCATCTATTTTTTTATTCTTCACATCATCCTTCTTTTCCGTCAAGCCTTTTTCTTCATTCGCACTCTTTCTCTCTCGCGTCCACTCCACTCCTTAGCTCTTTTCTATTCTTTTCACTGTATGTAGACATTCCCTCAGCCACAAGCATACAGCAACGGCAACAAGAGGAATAGAATCATACGCGTGTGCACACACATACACACAGGGAGAGTGAAAAAGAAATATATAGACGGGTGGGAGAGAGAGAGAGAACAAGAAATAGAAATGAAAGTAACACAACAAATAATATATATATACATATATATATATAGAGAGAGAGAGAGAGAGAGGAAAACACTTATAAAAGCCTCGTGGCTTTGTGTAATAGTAAAACAACAACAACAACAACAAAACGCAGAGAAGAAAACACACACAAAAACGAGTCATCTAGGATTCAATATATTTTTCTTTTCATTCTCTTTGCTTTTTTTCCCCTCGCGCTTTCTTTCTCCCTACACCTTCCACTCTACTTTCCCTTCTCCTTATTCGTTCTTTCCCCACCTCTTCCTCCTTCAAACTTTATCTCCACCTCCCATCTACCCCATAAGAATACACGCAGACAACCCAAATTTTTCGTTTTTTTCACCCTTTCCTTTAGTCTTTTGTTTTGCCTTTTATTACTGCTGTGGGTGCTCCTTCGACACCTCACATCTTCTACACATTCAACTTCAACAAATTAATTTTAATTTTAATTTTAATTTTTTTCATTCTTTCTTTTTTTTTTATAATCGCTCTCTTCTTCTTTTTCTTGCTTGTTGTCCACCGTCTTTTTCCATTTGTCTCCACAACGCTAGCTGCTAATATTCTTTTCTAACACCATTCACAGGGCAACAGCCAAGGATGGGAAAAATAAATAGTAAAATACACAACCCCCCCCAAAAAAAAAAATAAAAAGAATATATAAGGAAAAAAAAAGACATACGCAGAAACATACATACACACACACACGCAGAATAAAAAATCACTACGCGTTGGCGTCAGTCTCCATAGCCTTTTTGCGGTGATGGGAGTGATTGCCCTTTCCACCATTGTTTGGACGTGTTGTGGAGAGGTTGAATACAACTTCATCAGGGGCCTTCACAAGCTGCCGGCGTACCATGCGCTGCACAATCGGTGCCCCGTAGGTATACGTACTGATAGGAATAAGGAACTTCTGAATATTATCAATGAGGCGCCAGTACTGCTCAATATCCGCCGCATCTAACACGCGCTGCACAACGTAGTTTGCAAAGGGGTTCTGCATCATGAGACAAAGCATACTGGGTGCTTCTTTGCCTTCTGAGCGCACCTCAACCACCTGTCCACCGGCGCTTTCCTTTTCACGTTCACGCTCCTTATCCCGGCGACCTTTTTTACCGGATTCATTGCGGGTTTTCTCGGGTGCTTCCTTCTTAACTGGGGCTGAGCGCTTAAATCCCAAGACCTCCACATGAGTCTCATTTAGACTCCCCACGGGGGAGCAGAGCATATCAATGATTTCCATGCGTTGCCTTCCATCTGCCCGGAGAAAGATCTTTTCCATAACATTGGATGCAAATTTTTGCTTACTACACTCGTAAAAATCCTTTTTCAATGCCTTAAAGACGCGCTCCACCTTTGACTCATCTTTCATGTGTTCTAGCACATGCTGGATGACGTAATTTCCATATTGATCTTTTGCCAATGTACCCACGCACTTAAGTAGCTCTGAAAAAATGGTTTCCTCTTGGTCTGGGCAGTGCTGCATGATACACTGGATTACACGACAGCCGTATGCGTGCGTTGCCAGTTCCATCACTCGACCTGCAAAAGCGGATACAATAAATCCACAACGTTGTGGAGTGACCTCCACACATTTTTGAACAACATGATTTCCATTTTGGTCCTGAATGCATTTCGCCACATTTCCTTTGAGTTCTGCCAAGATTATATCTAACCCCTCAGGGGGCATCACCTCAATACATTTCTGAATCACACGGCATCCATATGTCTGAAGTGTGAGAGAAACCACATTATTTTGCAAACGTGTAGCTGCGTGTGCAAGCTGGCGTGCATTGCCTACTTCAAGAAGCTTTTGTAACACATAGTTTCCAAAAATATCTGTAACAAGATCCAACGGAGATTCAAAGATCTCATAGAAGAGAGCATTCACTTCGTCATGAGTTCCATTTTCAACGGCCCTCTGAATAAACCGACTACCTTCTTGGTCCTGCGCAAACTCAACAGCGTAGCCCAAAATATGAGAAATGCGCCAATGGTTTGTCGTGCCATTTGCAGCATCCGCACGAAATTCCTCCAGACGTGCAGAGCGGGGCTGCATGGGTTCTGTGTAGGAAACTCCACGAGCTGATGCCTTTCCACATGCAGGATTCCACTTTCCACTGCCTGCACCACGTCCTCTGCTGCCACCACCACCACCACCGCGTCTACCACCTCGAGCGCTTCCACCTCGTATCATACCGGAATCATGACCAGGTCCCATCGTCATGAGTGTGGATTGTACACGTGACGTGTCAGACATACCAGCTACAGCAGCGTTGTAATACCCTGTGACAGCAGGATCTCTATAATAATCAAATGGATTCATAGGCTCTTGAGTATAGTACTGGTGGCTTACGGTTGGCACCATACCAGCACCTGTTCCAGAATGAAAATCAACTGCGTTGTTCCACTCAGTGTAAAGAGGCTGTGTTGCCATTGGGGGCATGCTTTGCGCAACATCACGTTCATTAGTAACACCATCACTGCGATTCTGTGCACCCATGCGGGAGTGGGCGTAGGCGCGTAACGTATTCGGCGTGGCTGTCGTTGCTAGCGGTGTTGGTGCATAGGCTCCGAAAAACTGCGTCCCTGGACTCAGAATATTATCTTCACGTTGCTGAAACCCTGTGGCATAGGGATTAAAGCAGTGCTGCTCTCGTGCCTGCTGTAAATTCTTTGCGTCCAGCTCTAAGCGAAAGTTTGCCTTTCCACCCTCCACCGCACCACCACCACCACTTCCCCCACCTCCTCCTCCTGCAGGCAGATTCATTTGCTCCGGCAGACGACCTGCCGGCGTCTCTTCCCACGGCTCCTCAATGACGTTCCTCGCGTTGTAGCGGTCGTCCGTCAGCGGGGGCGCAAGCTGGCTGTCGTGCAGCCGCTTGCCGTTGTACCACCGCCCGTACGCGGCGGAGCGGCGCATGTCGTCCGTCGGCTGCTCCCCCTTGTGCAGCAGCAGCTCGAAGTCGAGCTCCGTGTAGCGCGGCCAGTGGCCGGCCGGCTGCTGCTGCTGCTGCTGCAACCCGCCAGCGAAGGGGGGCGACCGCTGCCGCTCGGCCGGGCCACTGCCGAAGTTCCCCCGCATCTGCGGCGCGAAGGTCAGCGAGGAGGCGCCCACACCGACGTTCATGTTGGCCCCCATGCCGTAGTCGCCTCTGTTCACCAGCGACATGGACTGCGGCTGCGGCAGCACTCGGCCGTCCACCTCGTCCCAGGAGCGCTCTACCATTCCCGACGAAAACATCTCGCTTCCTAAGCCTGCGCGTCTTTTCCTCCTTCTTCAGCAACTAAATGGAAGTTTGATATCTATAACCTCTTTTTCTCTCTCCTTTTTTTTCTTCGTTTTTCTCTTTCCTTCTTTCTTTCTTTCTCGGTGTATCCGTATGCACTGAAGTACAATAAATATCCTTTTCTCACACAAGAAACCAACATTCAAGAAAAAATGAGGAAGAAGCAAGAGAATATATATAGACACATACGCCAGAGCGAGCAACCATTGAACGATGGCAGAACAAAAGAAGAGCGCAACATCACACTCCCGCCACACTCCTTCCCTCTTCTTTTCTCTATAAGCAAATACCCAATGAGAGACGTTCAAAAATCACTCGTACTATATATAATGATGCTAATGGTTGAAGAAGAAAAAAGGCCGATACATAATATAATAATACTAATAATAAAGACAACACTCGATGCCTTCAGTCACGCAGACACAAATACACCCATTCCATCCTAACCACAGCATTGATCTTTACAAACAGAAAAAAAAAAACGATAAAAAAAATAAGTTCCCTTCCCTTTGTTTTCTTTTAAGTTGTTCTACGATCGTATTACTAAAACCCAAAGTCTCACAAATCAGTCGATGATAATACCCGCATTTCAGGATCATCCAGCTCCCTTGCGGCCTTCTTGGCACGTTTCGAACAGAAGTGGATGGTAATAATGCCTATGATTATAAGCCCAAGTATAATGCTGAGGATGATGACAACGATGATGGCAGGCTGCACTTTTTTCTTTTCCTCCGGTTTCACGCTCGGCAGGGGTTCGCTGGTTACCCAACCCGCTGCATCCGCCCCAGCTCCCAAGACAAGATAACCGGCACGTTGTTCCTCCCCCCATTCTGTGCCTGACAGGCGTACCCGGATGCTGATTGGGTAAATGCCGTGTTTGCTGTCCTGCGGAATGCCAAGATCGCAGGAAAGATCATTTTTAGTCACCGCAGTCACCTTGCACTCCACGGGGTTTGCGGCTCTGGCGGCACCAAAAACCACATCGTTGTACGAGGGATCAACCGGGTTAAAGTTGGATCCATGAAATGTCATCTTTGCACCAGTCACACACTTCACGCTTGCAGCAACACAGTCTCCCCTTGCAGACTCCACCACTGGATTCGGGGCGTGGACGCCAAGTTTATCAACAGCGTTCTCTCCGAAGGGAACTTGTACTTCTCCCTCCATGAGATAAACCTTCCAGCTGCCCATGACTCCAGCCTGCACCTCCATTTTGCATGTCAATGAAGTCGCCTTCACCGTTTGGATTTCGCACTGTGGGGGTATTACCCCCTTTCCGTCCTGATTCGAATTGACAGGTTCAAATAGAACACGGTAACTGGAGGATGATGTAGTCACAAACGTTCCATACATTTCAAGAACATCACCGTTGGTTACAAGAGAAGGTTGCACAGATACAACGATAGACTCTGACTGCTGAGGTGGTTTTATCACTTTCACATTAATAGTTTGGCTTACCACTAAAGGAAGCTCCAACTTGGTCTCTTGAGTCGTCGTTTTCGTGTTCTTATCATAACACGAAAAGCAAACACACATACAGTTAAGAACGCCCTCATAACCATACAGATCCTGTGAGAAGTACACACTTTTATCCCCAGTGGATTCCAATACTGCGCCACGCTCCGGGTTACTTTTAAATGCCGCACTACACGCAGCGTCATCGCAAGGGTCCGGTGATCCGCTCGGGCCAACAGAAAGCAAAACAGCATCACCACCCTTCACACCACCCTCGATTTGGAACAGTGTTTGGTGTGTGCCTAGCACTTCACTCGGTGTAAGTATTGTCTCCTTGAAGATCAGAGTATTCACCATCATTTTGCCTACCCCAGCTCCATTGTAAACAATAGCATTGAATCCTCCTGCAGGGAGAGGTGGAAGTATGACGTGATTGTCCACAATATCAACGACCCCAGTAAAGAGATCTGATGATTTCTGCTCAAGAGCAAAGCTCATATCCAGGTACTGTTTCATTTCTCTTCCATATATGCTTGTGGTTAATGCGGAAAAATGCCAACCCGAATCCACACCGGAGAGAAATACAGCGCACTTTTCATTCGCCAAACAGGCGACACGGTCAGCCAATAATTCAGTTGGAACCTTAAGAAAGACTCGTGTGTTCCGACTCTCACGATTTTGCGCATACGCCTGAGCAACAATGGTCGAGGACTTCGTGATCTTGAATGGGCCTGTGTACGTCATGACTTTGTCTGAATCATCAGTAGTGTATGTAATGGTAGCATCAGGAGTCGCGCAAGTGATCGTCACAGTCTGTGTGCGAGCTGCCGGGTTGTCCACCGAGATCACGGGAGGCTCAACGATGACAAGAATATCATACGTGTAACCCACCTCCCCCATTGTCTCGGAGGAGGGAGTGATGCTAAACCACAGGGACGGCGGCGGGTTATCCCCACAGCACGGCACAAGACGACGCAGCAACATGTTATCATTCGTCTCGCCCCAACTTGGCTCGTCCCCGCCGTGTGCCTCCCGCCATGTTTGACAAAGCGCCGTGTTGTTGCCCCCGTTTGCGGCCACTTGAACCCACTCATTTCTCTTTGTGCTCACAGGGAGAAAGACAGAGGAGGTGGACGAAGAAGGATAACCAACTTTATCTTCAGCTTCCACGGGTATTACACCCGGACGCCCAACGCCGAGTGGACACACAGCCGGGAGTGTGCACATCTCCATATTCCTCGTCTCAGAGCACACGGCGTTCGCCATGGTCCATGTCATCTTGCCATTCTCTGCATCAATCAAATGGAAGGAGTTGTTTGCCCTCAGCACTATGATTAGTTGATTCCAACCTTGGTTTAGTGTCACGCTGTGGAGAATATCTTTTGTCCAAGACAAGGGTGCTGATCCAACCACTTTGCCACCCAACCAAATTGAATAGGCTCCATGAGCAACACCACTCAGCGTTACACTCATTTTCTCTGTGGCATACAACACGAGAGCCCAGTAGCTATTGAAGTTTCCACCAAAAGCGCGATGTCCCCAGATTCCATCTGCTTTCATTTTTCCTTTCCATTGGTACTGACGCTCCTTCCCCAAGACCTTGATGGTCTCGGTAGAAAGAAGACTGGGCATGTAATTCGCATTTATAGGGAGTTCTGTGAATTCATTATTCACCACTGCCTGATCTGATGGGTCAAAAGGAATCGCTCCGAGGTCCAGCTCAACGTCAACCAACTCCATCAGTGACACGATTGGTGCGTTGGGTCGAACCGGTGCAATACCAAGCGGCAAATTGCTTCTACTGACGTGAGAACCTCCAAGGCGATAGTTGTCAAAATGTATGAAGAACGTTAAGCTCCACGACTGTCCCTTTGTGGCTGCAATACGCACGATTAGTTGATGCCACCCACGCGAAAGCGGTGTGGTAAAATTCTTGCTAAGAACACCACCATCGCTGGGACGGCTGTAGACCGAAACGCCATCAATGAAGAAATCCGTTTTACCGCCGCTGTAGAAGGTCCAACCCACAGGTACTGGCATTTCGTACCCGTTATAAATAGCAATGGCGACGTATGACACGGCAGCCTCCTTGCCCTCCGGGAGTTTTTCTGCAGACACAGGAATGCGACCAGCATAGAATACTATTGGTTTCCAAGTTTTGCCGTCCAGTTCATCACCAAGTTCCGGGGTGGCAGTGCGTACATTGATGAAGTCCTCGTCAAGACCGCCGTATACATACTCTTCTTTATCTGCTCCATAATGAAGAAGATAAAACATATAATCATTATTCCACATTTCATAGGCACCTTCCGGGATATCGGCATTGACAGCGTGGTTGTAGCCAACAGCAGTACCTATCACACTCATTGAGAATTTCGAGGTGGCAGTACAAATCTGAGAGTTTTCCTTTCCTGCTGTTGGGTTATCGGAGAATAATTTGACAAGCACCTGGTGGTAACCTTGTGTCACAACAACTGCAAAGGATCCCTTATTTGCACCATCAGACTCCTGTGGAACAAAACGCAAACCAGCGAAATACATAACGACGGCAGTGTCATACTCATACTTCACCACAATTCGTTGAGACACCGCACTGTACACGGCGACTGCGTAGTACTGTACGGATTTACACGGCACTTCTGCTTGGAACACACCGTCTTCTGTGGTTACATTTTCCCATTTCTGCGTTGATGCGGGGAGTGTTGGCGGCTCCACTGTATTGAAGTGCCCGGCAATGGGACGGATTTGAGACTCACCTCCCACTATCGTGGATGCAAACCAGTCTTCGTCCAATCCAGTGCTCTCGTCCAGGGGGCCAATGGCAGAACCTTTTCCACCAAAGTGCACAAGCGCTCTGAAATTTTTGCCATCAGCCGGTACCACGTCCCACGGAAGTTTCCCAACAACATCCACCTTTGCTTTCAGTTGCTTTGTGTTTGCGGTTTCGGGGCCGGACACAAGATCCACTGTGATGTCATATGTTGTGGTGCCAGCCTTTGGGGCGTCGGCGGTGTGTATGTAACGTCCTGTGGGACTCGTCACAGTAACCTTCTTACCATTTGTCGTAATATCAAGCGTAATACTTTCATCAACTGGCTCACTCCGCATGTTCCACACATTCACTTCAAACATCACAGGGCCGTTGGTGACAGCAGCCTCAACTACTGTGCCCCAAGAAAAATAAAAGGCAGGCGGCATTGGAACCAACAACAGGCGGTACGGTCGATACCACCCCGGTTTCTGATTCGGCATCAATACGCAGCAGCCCCCAACGCGGCCACCCTCACTTTCATCAGCATTGTTGTCTTCTCCATCGTAACCCCAGAACGATAATGTGGTCCTCCCACTCCCCACGTAATGTTCCGCCGAACCACCGAGCGCTTCATCATACATCGACGGTGCGATGGATGCAGTGAAGGCGTCCCAGGAGGATTCGCGCGGGTCATGCGGGGTGTAGACGTACTTGCGCTTTGAGGTTGAGCTGGTGAGGAGGTCGCAGAGAGTAACGCCTTTTTTGGGAATGAGGTAATCGCTGAAGTTACCCATCACGACAATCAGAGCAAAGTTATCGCCATGGGAGTCAAAGTTTCCGCAAGGTGTAATGAAATTCTTATCGCCTGCATTAAAGCCATTCTTGATGACTTTCGCAGTCAGTTTGGTGGTGCCGTCAAGTATACCGACAGTGATTTCCTCCGCGGTAGCCCCACCGACAAGAAGAAAAAGAAAGAGGGGAAGGACGAACAGTGAAAATGATACCATTTTTTTAGTTCCTCACGGATGTAGTTACCTACGTACACAAAAACACTTATATATATAATTTTTTTTCTCGCTAGTTATTTTTTTATTTTTCTCTTCTTTTTAATCTCACTTTTCTTTTTCTTAGCACTCTGCTTTGATTTTTCTGCCTGTTTTTTTATTTATTGAGCTGCTACGTTGCTTTGTTTTCAGAGTGATCTGGCTTTGTTTTTAATCTCAACACAAGGCTTCAAATGATGTACTTAGGAGGTTTTATTTTTACTCAATGTATGCATGTATTCTTACGTTTTCTTTTTGAGTTTCGCTCTCTTACAAAAACAAAACAAAACCTGTACTGACTATTGGTTTGTTAAGAAAGGAAATTAAAAAAAATTCTTTCCTTTATATATATATATCCCACTGTTATGATTGGTTTCCGTAGACCACGTGTGTCCCTGTTTAGCAATAGTTCCAGCTGTACTTCCTTACCCTGTAAACTCACTAATGAAAGAAAAAAAAAAACACAAACACAAACATGATGATAATGAGATTGATTTTATGAGAGGACAGTGAATGAATGAACGAATCATGATTACAAATACAGAGAGAGAAAGAGAGAGACCAAAGGAATAAAAAACAAAAAAAAATACGAACACTACACACTACACACACGTACACATCCAGAATATATATATATATATATATATATATATATTACCTCCTTTTAATTCCCCGGGATCTATTCACTATCTGACTCCCGCTCCCGCTGCCGTTGTTGTTGCACGTCCCCAACATCCAACTGCACAGACGTCGTACGCATTGCCTCTTCCTTCTCCTCCATTTCGTGCATCTTTTGCAATGCCCGCAGGCTACGTATGCGATTCAATCGCAGCGTGCGCTGCAGAGCGAGGTATGACCCCGTGCCAATGATGAACCCAAAGAAGACAAGTCCAATTCCAATAACCAGCGCGTTGCTTCCTCTTAATGGTTCCAGGTCCATATCTGCTGTGGGAGTTCGCGGCGGAAATAAATGCATCTGAAAGGGCGAGTGCATGGCGTTTTGTCCATCAACGAGAAGTGTAATGAAGTCTTCCGAGGGAGTCTTGATGATTGGCGCTACATAGACAAAGGAGATGCCTGGGGTTTTGGAAACAGGATCATTTGGAAGGTACGCTATGTCTTCCAAGGCAGCGTTGCGTGCCGAGGCCAGATTAAAATACCGCAAATCACCAGTAACGCCATTGTTGAGGTCAACAAAGCACTGCGTGCGGTTCCCACTAGTAATGGAGGAAACCTGGCACCCGCGTAACGACACATATGCTGCACGAGGCATCACTCCAGAAACAAAGGGAAAAGGTGAACCCCGTACTTCTTTTAGTCGTTTTTCATTACTTCCACCAACTGCAGTACTACCAGTAGTAGAAAACACGACATACACATGCAGACGTTGTGGTTTAATTATATTATTGACTTTCAGTTTCCAAGAAATAATTGCAGTGTCAGCCTGCGATAATGTGCGAACAGAAACATCAAAGGCGTTTGTATTATCCACCCATTTGCCCTGCATGTGGTTTCCATCCAACATATCAACATCCATACGGAAAGAATCCAGATCCAATTTCACAGGCCCCATTGCATCTAACGCACGCAACATACATGTGATGGGTACAGTTTCATTGGAACACAAGAGCGTAGAGAAAGATGCATCCGGAGGTAAATCCGGGTAAAGTAAAGGAAACCGAACCGAGTATACATTACTATCTCCTATGAGTGTCAAATAAAGTGCAAATGAACTCCCCGCGATGCTTGGAAAACTGGCTGCGGTGAAGTTGAAAACAAGATCCCCTTTCCCAGAGAGAAATTTAAATGAACCGAGATTCTTTTCCTCCACAAACGCAACATCCGTTTCGTGCACAACTGCTCGACGATTATTTGAATCAAACAACGCCGCCCTGCACGTTGTCGTGCTTCGCAGAACAAGACCGGCTGAAGGAACATCACAAGAAATCGGGCCCATCCGCACTGCTGGCCACGTCATTACCGCCACCACCAAACCGCTGTTACGAATCTGCGAAGACTGAAGCCCCAAAGAATACATCACATTTACTGTAATCGTTGTTGCCTCCGCGGCGGAGATGTCAAACACCGCCGTCGTCACATCATCACCGCGCCGCAGCGGAGTTACATTCAACGCGGCCTCTGGAACGGAGCTGTAGGCCGTGACGGTGAAGTCCTCCACATCAAACGCCATGGTGGGTTCTTGCTGGGGGTTCCGCGCATTGATGATGCAGGAGGATTTCTGATGCGGCTCTATTGAGAGCGGGGAGCAGAGTAATTCCGACTCCAATGAGGCACGTGACTCCACACCGCAAAGAAGAAAGTTAAGGAAGACGGCGAGACATATAAGCCATTGAAGTAATGTGGGTGACTTCATATAATTCTTAAGTGAGAGGAAGTAAAGAATTTTTCTACACATACACGCATGTATACATCATTGCACACGATATGATATAGAACAAACACAAAGAGAGACCAAAGCGAAAGGAAAAAAGAAGGAATCATAATTATTGACAGAGAGATTTACATGAATGCATCAAAAAAACCATATATACATGCACATCTATGTACACTGGTTCACCTTATTCTTCTTCATTATCGTGTTTCCAAACACACACACACACACACACAGAGAGAGACATAAAATAATAATAATCACACACACATAAACCCAAATAAAGAGATAGATACATCAATAGATGTATGACTACCCACTCACAACTTCACTCACTCAACTAACAAGCCTCTCACAACACTATCGGCGCCGTAGTGCCTCAAATCGCTCACGAAGTTCCCTTTCCTCCGCATCCTCCCGTTCCGCGTACTGAATATCCATCAGCGCCTCATCCTTTGCCATCGCCATGAGCCGTCCCGCCTCTGTCTCATCATCACCACCACTACCACCGCTAGCGTTATCTCTCCGTTGGAACGGGTTCGGCCCGCCGCCCAGAAAATCAACAGGCCGCTGGACTGGTGCAAACCCCAAAGATGAAATATTAGAACTCTTCAACACAATCTGCGGGCCACAACTCGTCGGCACAACACCACCCACAGAGGCGGTATTTGGAGCTGAAGAAGCCTGCGAAGATTTCTTTGATTGTGGTGAAGGAGCATCCGGACCTAATCTCGCATTTATATTATTAATGCGTTCACGATGTTCTCTATCACGGGTTTCTCTCTGTACTTTTTCAAGGGCTTCCACGGCTGAAACTTGAGCCGCGCGGGCAAAGTCCAACTCCCCACGCAGCGCCGCAATAAGTTCCCGCTGGGATGCATTCTTTTCCTTTAACTCCTTAAGACTCCGCAATTCATCACGGAACCTTGTGCACTCAGCAGTCCGCTGCTTTAGCTCATGCTCCAAGACAGAAACTCTCGTGCGGAGACGTTTGTTTTCTTCCGCAAGATTGTCAGATGCCATGAGTCTTTCCCCCCTCACCCTTCCCTAACTTCACCGCCAAAAGCCAGTACAAAAAACAGAGAAGAAAATAAGAGACAATACATGCTTGTTCTCCCACCCTCACTTATTCCTTTTCTTTTTATGTATCAGCCTTTCTTGTTTTACCATTATATATATATATATATATATATATATATATATATATATTATTTTAACGGCATGCGGAATGCAAAATCATCCCAGTGCCACACACACACAAAGAAAAAAAAAACTTTTTTAAGCCCAATTCATGGGGTTAAGTCAGACAAGAAACAAAATTTTTAAACAAAAACAGGCAATAAAAGCAAAACCACGTTACCTACTGACTCCACACACAGAGAGAGATAGAGGGAGGGAAAAAAAGCCATCGAGCCTTCCTCCAAAATAAAGGAAGCAAGCACACACACACCCAAGTACATCATAGGAGAATGAGCCAGGGAGTGAGAGGTGTCACCTACACGCATGCATACGTATATACGCAAATATATAATATAATTAATATCCACCACAGACTCGAGTTGTTACATGAGGCTTTCGTGACAACACTTGAACAAATAAATCATTTTGATCTCGTTTACTTCTACCTTTCGCCACAACTGTTCATTATCTATTGTATTCACGTGAATGCGTAAAATAATTGGCATGCAGCACACATACACACCCACAGATTTTCATTTTCATTCTCATTTCCTTCTTTTCTTTTAAAGAATTTTTTGGGTTCTTTCCTCCTCCTACTTCTTTGTTTATCCTTTGTTGTTGTTTTATATGCGCCATACATAATTTTAATTTCTTTTTTGTTTTTACATTCCGTTCCCTCCCTCTGTCCACCAAGCGTCTCTCTCCCTCCCTCTTCTCATTCCTTCCCTCCTAATACAAGACTACGAGGACACATCTCGATGCAATGAGGCCTGCGCCCCCTCCGCAGTACTGTTGCTGCCGCTCCCCACAGTGTTCCTGCAGCTATTATTATTATTATTATTATTATTATTATTGTCTACATTGCCCCCAGCGAAACCTGACTCCTTCCACGAGTACCGCCGGGCCCGCTCCTCGTCAACTCTCCGCAGAATCGCCGCCGCGCGCTCCGACACTTCCAACGACCGGTACGTCGCCCTGTCAACTCCTGCAGACGCGACCGAAAGCCGCGGTGATCCTACACGACCTCGTGTATTCACATCTGTGGATGCTTCTTCGCTCGTCCTCACTACCTCTTGTGAATTGGCGTTCTCACTTCCACGTGTGTCGCGGCCGACGATTCCCATGAGATGCGGTGGTGGAAGTGGTAGACGTGAGAGACTCTGAACGGAAGTCGTGGTGGCATCTGTGGATACATTGCGGGATTGTCGTTCGCCACCGACATCATGAAGAAGTCGTGTGAGTTGTTCACAACGCTCGTCAAGTTTCTCCTTCATCAACCGTGCCTTGAGATGAGCTTGAATGAGGCTTAACTGTTCTCGCTGAGATTCAATTGTCCGACTCTGTTCACTCAACAGAAGTTGTTCTACATGGATTTGCTTTTGCTGTGTAAAGACCTGACTCTTATGATTTTTCACTAACTCTTCCTGATGTTTGATTTGCCGCCCCTGCATATCCAACTGCTCTCGTTGTGCGTCAATAATCTGCTGCATAGTGCGCAATTTTTCCTCATATGTCTGCAGGCGCTCTTTTTGACTTTGAAGTAGCGCACTCTGCACATCATTTCGTTCCTTATGCTTTCGAAGGAGGTTGTTATAAAGTTCAGACTGCACTCGAAACGCAGTAAGGCGACCATACAAACTCTTAAGTTCCTCCGCTTCTGGAAACAACTCGCGGAATGTCTTTAGTTTCTTTGCCTGTATGTGTCGTCTTTGAAAATCAACGAGACCCCACTCCCGCTGCCGTATCTTCTTCAACTCCAAACCCACAAAACTTGTGGGGTACTGCAAGGTTTCTGCATTATTATTATTTTCTTCTTTTTCTTCCCCTTCTTGATCTCTCCGTTCCTTTTTTTGTTGTGGCTCATGCTCATGCTCATGCTCCTCCCCCTCTTCCCCGTCTTCATTACTTCTGATCCCTGTCTCGTGGATGAGTGTGATTTCCTCCTCCTCTTCAGATGTACCTTCAGATACTGTCTCTCTCTCAGGCCTGCGAACAAACAAATATCCCAGTCCTAAATGACAGTCCGGGCACTCTAGCCGCCGTATGCAGTCGTACGCCTTGAACCACGGCGCCTCCGCGCTTTTTGTGCTGCGCTGCACTTTAACAAATGACTCCTCAAGCACAAAGTTCCCCGGATGTGCACCCCACTGCGTGGGAAACGTCTGACCCTGCGCAACCTCCCTCTCTTCTATTTCTCCTCTTTCCTCCTCTTCCGCTTGTTCTTCTCTCTCCTCATCGGAATCACGAGGGGCGGGTAATTCAGCAGGCATAACACCACCACCCATTCTGCAGATAGCGAGTCCAATCCCGAGCACGTGCTCTCGCACACAGATAATGTCCACACGGCTTTCCTGCACACGACTGTGACGTGCCAATGTTCGCATTACTTCGTGACGCGTGCTGCCTGTGGAAGAGTTACCTTCCCGTGGTGACCACGCCGCCGTTGTGGAGCTGAAGTCATTGTTTTCCTCCGTAGTCATCTCCAAGGTCTCTGCTTCATTATTATTGTTGAGTACTGTGGTTGTGGAAATACCCGCGCCATGTAACCCAGTCCGTGTAGAATAGTCTGTTGCCGTCTCCTGAGCATTTTGCTCTGACTGTCCTCCTCCTTCTCGATGTTGTTGTTGTTGTCGTCGTCGTCGCGGCTGCGATTCAATAACTTCGTTCAATCCCAACGGCCGCGCGGGTGGTGGTAAAACAGACTCGAGTAGCTCCTCGAAAACCGTGACCTTCACCTCAGCGACCTCGTCGCCGCTGTAGCATGGCACCGCAGTGTCAAGCCCCAAGATGTCGTCT
Source organism: Trypanosoma lewisi (assembly GCA_036321185.1). NCBI lineage: Eukaryota > Euglenozoa > Kinetoplastea > Trypanosomatida > Trypanosomatidae > Trypanosoma > Trypanosoma lewisi. Next base: position 859,393 of record JAWVMQ010000161.1, on the reverse strand, counting down.
AAGAAGTACGCAAAGGCGCTTTCGGATGTGCCCCCGGGAACAGGTGACATGAGAACGTCATCGCGCGTGCAAATGGGAAGCTCGCAGCGGGAGCAGACAAAACATAGTGTGGACGACATGTTGCTCTTCTTTTTTGTTTCCTTTAATTCTGCTAAAGAACAAAAAAATGAGATGTGGGATATATAGATAGATTTCTCCTTTGTTCTTTTTACACTTTCTTCGGTGGCACTACTAAGGACCAGAGATGACTTGATTTTATCTTCCTCTCCTCTCTCTCTCCCCCCTTTCCTTTGTGTAAATCGATCTTTCTATTATATGTGGTGTCTACACACGGGGATTGTTTCTTTCCTAATGAACAGTAACATTGATATTGATGAGGCAGAATATGAAAGTAGAATGGGAAAAAAAAGACTTATATATATAAATACATCCCTGTAAAAGACGATGCAATAAGAGCCATCTGTAAGCAAAAGAAAGAACAAGAATTTAACAAAAGGGTGAGTGTGTACACATAAAAAAAAAAGAGGAAAGAACAACACACTTAAGGGCATCTTTGGGAGACACAATCATCGTTAACCCCACCCTCTTATCTCATACCTCTCCCCCTCACATGTATACAGAGACATATATGTGTACATACGCAAAAACGATCTAGCCGCCATTCAACTTGCTTGCATTCTTGGGGTTCCTTCCACGTTTTTTTCTACGATTCATCCGAATTTCATCGTCTGTATCGTCGCAAGTTGTTCCATCTTCTCGCATCTTGCACTCCCAATAATCCGTCTCCTCCGGTATTTTCTGTGGAACAACACGCCACTTTTCGCATGCATCACAGCACACCCAATGAATGATCTCCATTTCCTCCTTTTCATTCATTTTTGCATCCGCGTCATCGTCTTCCTCACGACGTGGCTTCCGACCACGACGAACAATACCGTGGGAATTTTCTCTCTTCACCTTGTTGTTGCTACCACTCTTCTTAGTAGTATTACTGTTGTCATCATCATTATTATTCTTATTCTTTTTCACACTTTCCATTGCCGGTGGCCTTCCGCGTTTTCTCTCATGTGTCTTTGGAGGTGAAGAATCCTCAACCACCGCCGTTGGGGGAACTTTCGATGCGGGTGGTGACACTTCTCGTTTCATTAACGTCACACGCAATGACGACGACCCATGAATTTCTCGTGCGTCCTTTGCGGCGGCTCCCGTCTTCACGGCAGTGGCGCCCTCCTGCGTGGTGCATCTCTCTGCATCCACAGCTGCTGACATGGGATCGTTATTGTTGTTATAATAATTATTACTACTCACATCGGACTGCATACGAGCATCTTCACATGTGTATTCTTTTGGTTTGAATGGTGGAAAACGTGGCGGGCATCCCAGTCGTTGCCTACGTCTAGGGACCTCCTCCCCGCCGGGATTTCTAGTTACCTCACTTTTTCCCCCTACTTCGAGAGTCCCGTTTCTATCCTCATGCGTCTCCCCGTCGTTCTCCCGCTTAAGTTTATTATCATTACTATCACTACTATTATTATTAGTAGTAGTAGTAGTAATAATAGTATTCTCTGGTTCATGAGGATACATCTGCTCTGCTCTTGTGCTGCTCTCCTCCCGCTTCGAGTTGTCCTCCTCGGCGACGACCAGCGAGTCCCGCACGACCGTCTCGCGCTTCTCCCGCACCTCGTCGGGGATCGTCGTTATGTTCTTCGCAAAGGCACCGAGCGCCCGCTTCCGCAGCGCACATGTCAACTCGCCAAGAAGCGGAAGAACCGACCGAACAGACGCACCACTTCTTACCGGTACTGATGATGATGATGTTATGGCTGAAGTACCACGAGAACCACGACGTCCACGTGTAGGGCTTGTTGCCTTGACGCCACTACTGGTGTTAGTATTATTATTATTGCTGTTGGTATTAGTGGTAGCACCACAAAAAATAGCAGTAGTGGTACTAGCGGAGGAAGAGACACTATTTGACGAAGTGGTGCATTCTCCCACAATGGCATTACATAGAGCCTCATCACCAATAATAGTTCCATATCTGCCACCACCACTACTACCATCAGCAGAACTATGATTCCTTGCATTACTAAAGAAAGATTTTAATCCTTCATATTCTGGAACACTACACGATCCAATATTCAACGCCAACGCACAAACAAAAGGTGCGCCACCTGGAAATGGCTGGTATACACGTCTTAACTTTCCACACGCGTCACATGTAACCCAGCAGAAGGATGCCACTACAGCTTCGTCATTATGTATGAGTGTGTTCACATGCCTAGAAATACGACCACCAGATGTATGGGATTCCGTCGCAGACCCATTCACTTCATCATTCTCCAATTTCACATCCAAACCATTATATGGCTTTCTCGCAAGACGCTCACTACGTCGTCCCTGAAGTTCACTTGCTAACTTCTCGTTTAGTCGCTCCTTACGAGACTGCGGTGAATGCTGTTTACTTGCAGCCCTCCCACCACAACCACCAGCAGACTCTTCCATAGCAGCATACAGTTCGCCAAGCCACTGCTCCCGCAGGTCTGCCCACGTATCTTCCAACGCGCAGTACGTCCACTGACATGTGAAGTTTGCCGGATTCGGTATATAATACGGGTTCATTTCCTTCGGTGCATCAGAGTTTTTTGTAGGCTTGACAACATTCACCACCTTTTCATAATGCTGCCGCAGTCTAGGAGATCGCCACTCTTCCTCTTCCTCTTCCTGTTCTTCTTCCGCATGTGTTCCCATATGACGACTTGGTTGACTCTTCTCCGCCACAAGCCCCGGCCGCAGTTGACATGTACGCACAACATCGGGCACTTGTTTTGCGACGGGCTGCGCCACCCACCGATGACACCGCACACACTGCAGCAGGACGGACCGCGTGACGCTTGGATACTTATGGCGAAGTGCCCACAGAGACATTGGCATTGGAATATAGCGCTCTACAGAAACAACCACATCCCCCTTCTCTTTATTCCCTCTATTCGATGTGGTGAGGTAAGAGGACGCCGTCGTCTCTCTTGTAGTACTACTCATTTAGAGCAACAGGCAAAACGAACTTTGTACGGAGAGCCACCACGTTGATTTCAGTGATACGACACAAGCAGTAAAGGACAAAAACACCAAAAAAAAAGACATTGAATTAAAAACGCAGTAAAAAAGAAAAATTAATTAGATACACAACAATAAATATTAAAAAAGAAATAGCGCAACACAACAATCAAAAAATACTATGAGATACAAATAGACCGCCGACGAACTCCATTACAGTACACATCAACAAATCAATATATAAACGTACTGCTCTCCCATTATTAGCGTCATTAAACATCAAGTCTCTCTCTCTCTCTCTCTCTCTCTCTCTCCATCTTTCTTTCTTCGTGGTGTTGTAGGCACGACGCACAAAACCCATCGCCGCCGAAGAACCCCACCGTCCGCCATGCACGGGGGCACCTGTGCATAAGACTAGTAAAGGCCTCATGGTCATCGGAGGCAATTACAACAAATTGAAACACTTCACACTCGCTTCACGTGTTAAGGTACTGCCCCGATCCGCCCTTCGTCCTGCTGTCAAGGCTGACGAATACGCCTGGATCCAAGCTTCTCTTCGTCGTCGCCACTCCCACAGAGTCCTCTGAGGAGGACGCGCACTAGATGCTGCACTCACGTTGCCATTTCCGTCGGCACTATCCAATGCGCCAGACGCTAACCAGCGAGAGGGTCTGTCGCCCCGCAGCATACGTGCCCAAGGAATACCCGTCAGCATCGCCCGTGATGTAACCAAGAAGAGTGCTTTACCGCACGCTGCATGCGCGTCGTCTGTTGTAGGCCTTCGCACCCGCCAGCGTCCGCCCCCTTCGGCAGGTTTTCACCACACGCCACGGCAGCCCCATGAACACCAACTCTGGAACGTCAAGCGCAAGAGAAACCGGGCACCGGTAATGAGCCTGTGGTATTCAAAATGCAAGGGTGGACGAGAGCCAAAGAACTGTTTGATGCGCTTGTCCTGCCGTTGCTATGAATACATGCGTCCTCAAGGCCACAGCCCCGACTCAACCCCAAACATCACCATGCAGTGCCTGTGGCTCACGGATAGGCCCGCCAAACGGCAAGCTTACGATCGGCGTGAGGGGCCCCGTGCCCAACATGCAGATGCGATGGATGTGTTGTGAGGGGCTTTGCAGCACAGGCGATCGTGTGACCGCAACCGTTCTTGAGGGCCGAGGTCTCCACGGGAGGTGTGTATGTGTGTGTGCGTGTGTGTGATTGCGGTGCCCAGTGGCGTCAAAGGAAAGAGCCTCCTCCTCGCTGGTTAGTTATGTTGCTTCACGCTCCATATTCCTCTGCGCTCGTTTCCTTCACAAGACACCGCCGCTCCGCCCATTTCCCACGGGCCTCGATGTGTGCCTGCACTCCCACCCAGCGCTGGCGGTCAAACTCATCAACGCCCCCCTCAGCACGACCGCGACGACGGCTGGGGGAACTGCATTCAATCCCTCTTTCTACCTTCCACCTGCTTCGCTGCACGACACGTTCGCCGTTATCACCCAAACCACTGACAGAGGACCGTGGCTATACACTAAGAAAGAAAGAAGAAATGGAAGGGGCATGAGACCAAGGCAAACTCCAGATGTCAACCAGTAGGAGAGCAAACAACACAGCCAACGATGCCTCCAAATGGGAGAGAGCTAATGGGAAAACAGGTTAAAAAAGGGGCATGATTTAAAACCGAAGAACATGTGTACGGCGGGGATAGATACGGCGGTGGACACACGCAGCGGGGAGGGGAAGCAACAAGGGATTCCTTCGCGGCTCCCTTTACCAGAGTCACGCACCTTCCACCACCAACGGACACAGGCCAAAATAGGAGGCTCCACAGAAGCAGAAGCAGCCAACGCAGGAGACGTCATCGGAAGGAACGCAGAACCACCGAACTCGCTCCAGGAAGAAAGACAATAACAAAAACCACACACAGACATACACACACACACACACACACACACACCTGCTTCTCTTTCAACCCTTAGTGTGGCCCCGGTCAATGCCTGAGATGTTGGATAAACCCAACAAAACAATTCGCACCTCTCCTCCATCTGTCCCTTCAATCCCCTCCTTCCTTCCCTCATTACCAGTCTTCCTGCTCTGCTTCTCTCCGGCATCGCCAGGCAAGGTCATGACCGGATTTCATCGCTTCACTTTCCCCTTTCTAGCGTTTTTTATATATGAATCAATTCTTTTCTCTTCGTATTAGCTGCACTGGAGACTGTGCACACACACACACATACAGAGAGCCACTACATACCCCTTCTCTCACAACATATTGCTTGCTCATTTTCTGTTTCTCACATTCGCTCATCAGAAGTCATAGGGGCCGGCCTGCTGATTCGACGGGACGTCATCAGATCCCAACGGCCCATCAAACGGCCCATGCGGGGCACCATCCTCAGCATTAAAATACGTCTCAAGAATATAAAGGGCCATGTGGTACACATTGTCGTCATTAAAGGTCTGCAGGCGCTCAAGGAATTCTGTGCCACCACACTCACTGATGGCCTGTGCGACAAGATTCTCCCCAAGCATTCCTGTTGCTTGATCCTTCTCACCAAACTTGAGAAATTCCTGAATAGCCTCGAGTGCGACCACAATTATTTTTCCCTCATGGGCTGCCAATGTGCCACACAGTGGCGGAATAACATTGCAATTCAGAAGATACTGCATGTGCGAGTCATTGCCGCACATGGTGACATTGGCAATTGACCAGGCCGCCTCCTTCCTCACATCAAGGTAAGGGTCTCCCAGGCATTTGATCACGGTGGGAAACACACCGGACGTAACAAGCGCATCAATTTGCATTGCACTCCCGGCAGCGATGTTGGAAATGGTCCAGCAGGCCTCCTTCCGGATCTCACGCTTACGGTGCGTCAGAAGAGCCTCCATGAATCCAAGGACACCAAAGTTAATAATCACCTGTGTCTGCACGTCACTACCACTGGCAATGTTACCAACGGTTCGCGCCGCCGATGTCTGGAGAGGAGTCCAGGGTGAAGAAAGGAACTCCACCACTTGAGGAACAACACCCGCATCAATAACCGCCTGCACGCGCTCCTCTGGACCGTCACTTATGTACGAAATGGCCCATGAGGCATCGGTCACCACCTCTTTGTCCGGGTGGTGAAGAAGACCACACAGAACCGGGAGTGCGATGGAAACGCTTTCCAACGGTGGGGATGGCTTCCAACGGCAAAGATTCGACACAGCCCACACAGCATTGCGAGCGACACTGAGTGGCTGATCAGGAACTGCCAGAATGCTAAGAAGGGCTGGCACAGCATTGCACCCCAGCGCCAAATCGCGAAAGTTGACGCCATCGCCAGCTATGTTGCCAATGGCCCATGCGCCCTGCTCGCGGCAGTCGGCGTGCTCGGAGCTCAAGAGAGCCACAAATCGGGGCATTGCTCCGCACCCAATGACGGCATTCACGTTGTCTGTGGTGCCCGCGACGACGTTCGTCAGGGCCCATGCCGCCTCAAACTGCAGCTGTGGGTTGTCAGCACGGTCCATGAGATTCGCGAGGTACGGCAGGACACCAGTCTGGACGACAGCATCGTGGGGCGGGTTCTTCTCCACACAAAGAAGCTTGCGGATCATGAGTGCGCCCTGCAATACGACGTCATCTGACTGGCCCTCAATCACCATCCGGACGAATTCCGGCAGCAGAGCCAGTGGTATCTCCTCGGGCTGTGTCTTGCTGTTGTACATCCATACATTCATGGTGTTTCCCTCCGCAATATTTGGATTGCTGGGGTGATCGCTGTATTCCCCCCGGACATGCTTCATGAGCTCCCCGTGGGCCTTTTGCCGCACGCTGATCATCTGCCGCTGGCGTCGCTCCGCACCTGCCTTCGCCGAGGGCGTTTGCTTGGCCCCCTTCGGCTTGTCGCTTTGACCACTGAACATGGCCTTCTTTTCTCTCTGAGACCCCCGAACACGGAAAGCAGGAAACAAGACTTGCTCCTTTCCTTTTGCGCCCTTTATGTTGAACCTTAAACTTTTCGCTCCCTCTATTTGCGTACTGCTTCCTCCGCAAGGGCAATGACGGAACAAGACAGAAAACAGGGAAAGAATAATACAGGTAGAAAGAGGCAAAGCAGATGGGCAAAGGGAGGAGACATCAAAACCATCAGAGTAGTCAGGCAAAAACTAGTCCACCAGAATCGGGGACAGAGAACCATTAGCACAGCGTGTAGGGCACACACATGTTTGGTGCGTTGTGAGCGTAAAATACAAAAATGTGAAGAAGGGGAGGTGCACCAAAGAGGTGTACACATCAACAAATCAATATATAAACGTACTGCTCTCCCATTATTAGCGTCATTAAACATCAAGTCTCTCTCTCTCTCTCTCTCTCTCTCTCTCTCCATCTTTCTTTCTTCGTGGTGTTGTAGGCACGACGCACAAAACCCATCGCCGCCGAAGAACCCCACCGTCCGCCATGCACGGGGGCACCTGTGCATAAGACTAGTAAAGGCCTCATGGTCATCGGAGGCAATTACAACAAATTGAAACACTTCACACTCGCTTCACGTGTTAAGGTACTGCCCCGATCCGCCCTTCGTCCTGCTGTCAAGGCTGACGAATACGCCTGGATCCAAGCTTCTCTTCGTCGTCGCCACTCCCACAGAGTCCTCTGAGGAGGACGCGCACTAGATGCTGCACTCACGTTGCCATTTCCGTCGGCACTATCCAATGCGCCAGACGCTAACCAGCGAGAGGGTCTGTCGCCCCGCAGCATACGTGCCCAAGGAATACCCGTCAGCATCGCCCGTGATGTAACCAAGAAGAGTGCTTTACCGCACGCTGCATGCGCGTCGTCTGTTGTAGGCCTTCGCACCCGCCAGCGTCCGCCCCCTTCGGCAGGTTTTCACCACACGCCACGGCAGCCCCATGAACACCAACTCTGGAACGTCAAGCGCAAGAGAAACCGGGCACCGGTAATGAGCCTGTGGTATTCAAAATGCAAGGGTGGACGAGAGCCAAAGAACTGTTTGATGCGCTTGTCCTGCCGTTGCTATGAATACATGCGTCCTCAAGGCCACAGCCCCGACTCAACCCCAAACATCACCATGCAGTGCCTGTGGCTCACGGATAGGCCCGCCAAACGGCAAGCTTACGATCGGCGTGAGGGGCCCCGTGCCCAACATGCAGATGCGATGGATGTGTTGTGAGGGGCTTTGCAGCACAGGCGATCGTGTGACCGCAACCGTTCTTGAGGGCCGAGGTCTCCACGGGAGGTGTGTATGTGTGTGTGCGTGTGTGTAATTGCGGTGCCCAGTGGCGTCAAAGGAAAGAGCCTCCTCCTCGCTGGTTAGTTATGTTGCTTCACGCTCCATATTCCTCTGCGCTCGTTTCCTTCACAAGACACCGCCGCTCCGCCCATTTCCCACGGGCCTCGATGTGTGCCTGCACTCCCACCCAGCGCTGGCGGTCAAACTCATCAACGCCCCCCTCAGCACGACCGCGACGACGGCTGGGGGAACTGCATTCAATCCCTCTTTCTACCTTCCACCTGCTTCGCTGCACGACACGTTCGCCGTTATCACCCAAACCACTGACAGAGGACCGTGGCTATACACTAAGAAAGAAAGAAGAAATGGAAGGGGCATGAGACCAAGGCAAACTCCAGATGTCAACCAGTAGGAGAGCAAACAACACAGCCAACGATGCCTCCAAATGGGAGAGAGCTAATGGGAAAACAGGTTAAAAAAGGGGCATGATTTAAAACCGAAGAACATGTGTACGGCGGGGATAGATACGGCGGTGGACACACGCAGCGGGGAGGGGAAGCAACAAGGGATTCCTTCGCGGCTCCCTTTACCAGAGTCACGCACCTTCCACCACCAACGGACACAGGCCAAAATAGGAGGCTCCACAGAAGCAGAAGCAGCCAACGCAGGAGACGTCATCGGAAGGAACGCAGAACCACCGAACTCGCTCCAGGAAGAAAGACAATAACAAAAACCACACACAGACATACACACACACACACACACACACACACCTGCTTCTCTTTCAACCCTTAGTGTGGCCCCGGTCAATGCCTGAGATGTTGGATAAACCCAACAAAACAATTCGCACCTCTCCTCCATCTGTCCCTTCAATCCCCTCCTTCCTTCCCTCATTACCAGTCTTCCTGCTCTGCTTCTCTCCGGCATCGCCAGGCAAGGTCATGACCGGATTTCATCGCTTCACTTTCCCCTTTCTAGCGTTTTTTATATATGAATCAATTCTTTTCTCTTCGTATTAGCTGCACTGGAGACTGTGCACACACACACACATACAGAGAGCCACTACATACCCCTTCTCTCACAACAATATTGCTTGCTCATTTTCTGTTTCTCACATTCGCTCATCAGAAGTCCAGGGCCGGCCTGCTGATTCGACGGGACGTCATCAGATCCCAACGGCCCATCAAACGGCCCATGCGGGGCACCATCCTCAGCATTAAAATACGTCTCAAGAATATAAAGGGCCATGTGGTACACATTGTCGTCATTAAAGGTCTGCAGGCGCTCAAGGAATTCTGTGCCACCACACTCACTGATGGCCTGTGCGACAAGATTCTCCCCAAGCATTCCTGTTGCTTGATCCTTCTCACCAAACTTGAGAAATTCCTGAATAGCCTCGAGTGCGACCACAATTATTTTTCCCTCATGGGCTGCCAATGTGCCACACAGTGGCGGAATAACATTGCAATTCAGAAGATACTGCATGTGCGAGTCATTGCCGCACATGGTGACATTGGCAATTGACCAGGCCGCCTCCTTCCTCACATCAAGGTAAGGGTCTCCCAGGCATTTGATCACGGTGGGAAACACACCGGACGTAACAAGCGCATCAATTTGCATTGCACTCCCGGCAGCGATGTTGGAAATGGTCCAGCAGGCCTCCTTCCGGATCTCACGCTTACGGTGCGTCAGAAGAGCCTCCATGAATCCAAGGACACCAAAGTTAATAATCACCTGTGTCTGCACGTCACTACCACTGGCAATGTTACCAACGGTTCGCGCCGCCGATGTCTGGAGAGGAGTCCAGGGTGAAGAAAGGAACTCCACCACTTGAGGAACAACACCCGCATCAATAACCGCCTGCACGCGCTCCTCTGGACCGTCACTTATGTACGAAATGGCCCATGAGGCATCGGTCACCACCTCTTTGTCCGGGTGGTGAAGAAGACCACACAGAACCGGGAGTGCGATGGAAACGCTTTCCAACGGTGGGGATGGCTTCCAACGGCAAAGATTCGACACAGCCCACACAGCATTGCGAGCGACACTGAGTGGCTGATCAGGAACTGCCAGAATGCTAAGAAGGGCTGGCACAGCATTGCACCCCAGCGCCAAATCGCGAAAGTTGACGCATCGCCAGCTATGTTGCCAATGGCCCATGCGCCCTGCTCGCGGCAGTCGGCGTGCTCGGAGCTCAAGAGAGCCACAAATCGGGGCATTGCTCCGCACCCAATGACGGCATTCACGTTGTCTGTGGTGCCCGCGACGACGTTCGTCAGGGCCCATGCCGCCTCAAACTGCAGCTGTGGGTTGTCAGCACGGTCCATGAGATTCGCGAGGTACGGCAGGACACCAGTCTGGACGACAGCATCGTGGGGCGGGTTCTTCTCCACACAAAGAAGCTTGCGGATCATGAGTGCGCCCTGCAATACGACGTCATCTGACTGGCCCTCAATCACCATCCGGACGAATTCCGGCAGCAGAGCCAGTGGTATCTCCTCGGGCTGTGTCTTGCTGTTGTACATCCATACATTCATGGTGTTTCCCTCCGCAATATTTGGATTGCTGGGGTGATCGCTGTATTCCCCCCGGACATGCTTCATGAGCTCCCCGTGGGCCTTTTGCCGCACGGATCATCTGCCGCTGGCGTCGCTCCGCACCTGCCTTCGCCGAGGGCGTTTGCTTGGCCCCCTTCGGCTTGTCGCTTTGACCACTGAACATGGCCTTCTTTTCTCTCTGAGACCCCCGAACACGGAAAGCAGGAAAAAGACTTGCTCCTTTCCTTTTGCGCCCTTTATGTTGAACCTTAAACTTTTCGCTCCCTCTATTTGCGTACTGCTTCCTCCGCAAGGGCAATGACGGAACAAGACAGAAAACAGGGAAAGAATAATACAGGTAGAAAGAGGCAAAGCAGATGGGCAAAGGGAGGAGACATCAAAACCATCAGAGTAGTCAGGCAAAAACTAGTCCACCAGAATCGGGGACAGAGAACCATTAGCACAGCGTGTAGGGCACACACATGTTTTGATGGGGGAGAAAAGTATGAAGGAGAATGTGCTTATACACAAATCGAGAAACTGTTTGCGTGCCCACGAATGTGCCACCAGGCAATCAATTTTATTTTCCCTTTTTTTCTCTCCTTTTATCCTTGTAAAAAAAAAGAATGGAAGGAGGGGAACGAATTTATGGATATCCATTCAGTTTTTTCTGCATTCCCCTCCTCTCAAACTCATTGTTCAGAATGCACAGAAGCTCCTGGTACGCCATTTCAGCATCGCTGTTGAGAATAATATTAGAGAAAAAGTTGGGGTTTTGCTCAATAAACCGCATCTCTTCTTCCGCAGTGCCTAGACGGCGGAGAAGCACATCGTCTTCTTCAGACCCGCGTTTCTTAATCCGGTCTCGCAGTTCTTGCATGGAAGGAGGGGCGATGAAAATATACAACGTGTTAAACGACCCGCTGTTCTTGCGTATCTTCTCGGCCCCCTGCACGTCCACCTCAAGTATACATACCTTACCACTGTTGCGCACCGCATCCACCGCCTGCAGACTTGTACCGTATAAATTTCCGTGCACCTCGCAGAGCTCCAGAAATTGATTGTTGTGCCGCATTTGCTCTACAGTGGAGCGGTCAGAAAAATGATACTCGCGTCCATTTTCTTCGCCTTTGCGTGGGGCCCGAGTTGTGTGAGAAATAGAGTATCCGAAATGGTGGGGAAATTCTCGTAACAAGCGGCCCAGGAGTGTTCCCTTCCCGACGCCTGAGGGGCCACAGACGACAACTGCATCCAGCGGTGGGTTTGTAGATGTCATAGTATAGTTGTGTATTATGATAAAGTTATTTATTACGAATTATATGACACTCTTCCCCCCCTTTTTTCAGGCTTTGTGCCAGAACACAGCTTCTTTCTTTTAATTTATTGATTTCTACGCGCTTCACAGAAACAAACAGACAACCAAGAAGAAAAAGGATTTAATATACATATGCAAGTATTGATTTTATTTATTTATCTTGTTTTTCTTGTGTATGCAAAGTTAATTTGCGGATTGTAACGCGAAAGCGAAAAAAACACAAACACACACGCACAAGAAAAAAAAAAAGAATAAGCAAGGGAGGAAAAAAAGACGTGACAAAAAGAAATTAAAAAAAACACCAGCATACAAATATATATATATATATATATGCACTGAGATGCACCTCCTTCACGCCATTCAATCGCTCTCACTCTCCGTCATTTTTTTTTCGCTTTTCCTCCCTTTTTGGGTTACGTTCTTTCAGACTTCTCAAGTGATGCACATGTCTCTCGCATTCGCTGAATAACACCTCGCAGCTTTTCCGCATTCGACGCCGCCGATTCCATCTTCTGCTCAATAACCCCCCGCAGTTCCGCCTGCTCCTTCTGCAGTGCCGCCAAAACAGCCCGCATTGCATCAACCGCGCCGTCCACTCTCTGCGGCTCGTGTGCATGCATGATTGCCTCACACGGGAAAACCCACGGCGGAAGCGATTCCCCGTCCCACGCCCGCAAGTAGTTCCCTCCGTACGTGTCACCAGGCCGACTGCGCTTTTGTCCAAGGGATCGAGAGTCATCGGCGAAGTTGTTTCCGTCGCCGGGATGCGTGGAGAAAGAGGATCGCTTGTGCCACGGAAGAACACAGAACGACGGTGGGTCTTCCAAAGTCGGCTGTGGTAATAACCGAACGGCGGCTAAGTACCGAACGACATTTAGCGTGGGATGAAAAATACGTATGGCGTCTCGGCGCTCTATGACGATTGGGATGTCACGAAGATCTGCAGCACTCACACAAATTCCCTGCTCCTCCTTGGAGACTTCAGCTCCGTCAGCACTATTAGTATTATTATTATCAGTATCATTCTCATCTTCATCATTCACAACAACTACAGAACCCTTTTCATTATGTGATGATCCCAGGCGTCGTTTAGAACGATTCCTCATACCAATCACTGCAGCTGTTTCTGTTGTTTTTATTGAGGGTGAGTAAGATGACGGCAACAGTGCTGGATGAGACGGCGCCAAAATAACAGTTGGTTGTGGTTTAGCTTGTCCAAACGTTGAGCTCAAGAATTGCGGTACAAAGTCCGCTCGCCTCTGCAAAAGCACCATGTGCGAAACTGTAAAGGGCGCAATACCAAGCCATGGTCGGAAGTGCACCTCCATCTCCACCATGTGCTCCGCCCATGTATCATCCACCACAAAGAACGGTGGGTGTGTTAACTCCCGGTGGGGTTCGGGAAAACTATTTGGAAGGTTAAACACCACACGCTCAACAAGCGCATATAACTGTGAGGCACTCGGCGCCCCCTCGCTCTGCTCCGTTGATGATGATGGTAACTTCACTTCTCCATTATTTGTTGTATACAGTGCGTGGCGGTATGCCAAATCCTGCGCCGCCACCGCCCCGTCACGCAGATAACAATATCGCAGGTGCGTGCAGCGACTGATCCCCTTGTTGTAGTCATGGGCGTCATTGGTGACGACATCGTTGTGTGATTCCCTCCCGTTGTTCTCATTTCTTTTTATTTTTCTCCTGCCGCCCCCCCGTCGCTGCTTCGCCTTCTGCGGGAATATTACCGAAGACGATGATGATGCCGGCTGCGGGGAGGACGAGCGGCATAGCGAGAGCGGGAGGGCGACGCTACCGACGCAGAAGGGGACCAGCACGGCGCCCGTGTACACAACGTGCTGCTGCTCCATCGCCACCCGCAGCAAAGACCGCAATACTGGGGCACCTACACAAATATATTTACAAGAGAAAGAAGAAAATAATGAGGTGGGTGGGGGAAAAAAAAAACATATAAAGAGAAAGAGTAATATTTTGTTTTTAATAGTGGTGGTAGTAATAATGATAACAACAACAAATCTTCATTACAATAAAGCAAAAAAAGCAAAAAAAGAACAAGAAAGGAAACAAAACAAAACAAAAGAAATACGTTGATACACCAGAAGGCAGACGAAGGAAATAAAAATAACGACGCGATAGGAAGAAAGGAATGTACATAAAATCCGGACAAGTAAGAGAGACACCCCTCTATACACTCACATTATAACTCTGTGAATTCTCACTGCACACAGACAAAATACTTACACAGATGGGGGATAAGACTGACCAGCACAACAACAACACACGCCCCAATACTTATAGCAAATAAATACGCAAAATAAAACAAAGTGCATTGGGAGGGTTCTGTGAATCCACATGACGCAAGCAAACAAACCAGAAACAAACAAACAAACGAAAAGACATTTCCCTCCTTTCTTTTCCTTCCGAAATGCATGGTGGGATACATGAATAAATAAATAAAAATACAGTATTAGTGGCGTTTCCTTTCTAGTGCATACGACCGGATGGCTTTCACCTTGGCTGGACTTGGATGCATGAATATTTCCCCATTCTCCAAACTCCTACCAGTTTCCGTCCCCTCATTACATCCCCCCATCACAATCCACTCCCCGGTGCGATAAAGCTCATATTCTTTCTCTACCTCCTGCCCACTCATTGAGCCCCCAAAGCTATCATTATCATTACCATACACCTTGTCATTGTTTTTATTTTTATTTTTCGTATTTTTTTCTTCTTCTTCTTCAGAGCCAAACGACGGGCCTCGTCTGCTGCCACAATCCCCTCAATGACACGATCCGTCACAAGATCTTTTCGTGTGATTATTCCAACGATGCGATTCTCAGAGTCCACGACTGTTAAATGACGCAAGCCCAACGTCCGGAACATGATGTATGTTCGTGGAAGTGTTGTTGTCTCAAGTACACAAAATCCCGAGTGATCAATGTACGGTGAGAGATCTATTTGTGTATCCAAACTCATTTCCAACGCTGATGATGATGAAGGCGGTAATGTTCCTAACAATTTCTCATAAAACAAATGCATTTCTATTCTTTTCCCCATTTCATACGAACATACAGAAGGCGAGGGGGTGAGATGTATGTACCAAAGAAGAATCTCGAGTTGCCGTCTTACAATAATTCCTTTATATCTTCCATCGCGAATACTTTGAATGGGAAATGCGTGATGACGTGTGGTCTGTAATACATGAAGAACACGCTCAATCTTACAGACAATATCTAAAGTCACAACATCTCTTCTCATGACATGTTTCGCATCAAACATCGGATACTTATGAATTTCATCCTCAAAATCCAGCATTGGCACATATTGCATAAAGAGAAGAATTGTGTTTATATTTTCTATAAAAAGTTCCCTGGTTTTCTTCGCAATTGTAATCCCAAGCATCAGTGGTAATAAATGTTGAAAATCACTTGTGCTTTCGAGAAGAATAATGCACACAGAAAAAGTCAGTCCCGTCACACCACCAAGGAAACTCCCCGCCCCAATGAGAGCGAAGCAGCCGGGATCCGCCCAGGAGGAAATGTTATCGATTCCCATAGCAGACTTTGCAATACTACGCACACAAATTCCAGTCACACGCCCAACGACGGCACCAATGACGAGAGAGGGAAGGAAGAGACCATCGCCACCGAAGGAAACACTCAGACACAAGGAGGAAAAAATAAAATAAATAAGTAGAAATAATAACAAGACGGGGATCGTCAACATATCTTCTGTATGCCAACTGAGAAGTAGCTGCAGTGCAGAATCCGCACTGGAAAAAGCAAGAGATGCATACGAATGTAATATTTTTCCTTCATTTTTTCTTTTTACTGTTCCCGATTCTGTTTCTTCCTTCACCCACGATTTTTTATTTTTATCAGAATGAGGAGATGGACATGAAAATGCATTTACTCCATAGTACCCAATAACTGTCACATTCCTCGTAGTCAGTAATGTGGATGGAACTTCCATACACGGCCCCTCATTATTACTCCCAGTATTATTATTACTAAGTGCAGCAGCGACCCAGTAATGTATAGATACATACATGAGAGTAAACGAAATGAATAACAAGAAACGGAGCACATGTAAGTGTAATTTCTTATGGATAATTCTTCTCAGTTTTACCGCAAGGGAGCATACATAAATAAATAACGCAGAAAAACACCCACAAAACAGCCCAATAAAAATAGTTGGAAAGAAATATATAATATTCATTCTGATAATTTTCTCAAACGACACATGAGATATAAATAATTGAATCATTTCTGATATCAATTCCCCCTTTTCCAAGAACTGACGATTCCTCAGATCAAAGGAGGAAACATAGGAGAAATATATCTGTAGTATCAGAGAACATACAACTGAAACAACAAACATGTAAAGTACATGCCGTATAGGAAGAATGGTAGAAATGTATTCTATTACCATCATCAGTCCTCCTATAGACACATGAAAGGAAGAGGCAATACCCGCTGCTATGGAAATAAGGATAATAATCCTTTCCTCCTGTGGAGTACTGTAGGAAGAAGAGTGAGGAGAAAAAAAAATATATCTCTTCTCTATGATTTGTACACATACCATAAAACACAGCACAATAATTGTATCAAAATATCCAACACAAATCCCACTCGATACGTGAAAAATAATAAAAAAGAATTTTCCACAAAAATACAATAAGAATAATTTTCTTTCTTTCTTTTTTTCTTCGTTCCTTTTGTATTTTATGCCATTTAAATATGCGATAACGTCAAGAAAACTTACATTTATAACCTCAGGAAGAAAAAAGCACATTACACTAGAAAGAAGAGAACATACCAAACAAAAAAAGAAATACATGAGAAATCCTTTGAAAAAGGAAATATTATTTTTCTCCTTGTCACCACTGTTATTATTATCACTATGGAAAGAAAATCCTCGCAGGCCATAATCTAATAACTCGTACTTTATACCACTCAGCACATGTAAACAAGAGACGACGCCAATAGTTATCAGACAGGAGACTAAACCAAACACGGCGATGGAAATCCATATATACATATGCGACTCCTTGTAATGCGTTTCCAAGTGATCCTTGTACACCACCGTTATTGGCTCATATGTGTCCATGGACTCATATTGCTCCATCTCCTCTCGCTCCCGCGGCGTGTAAAGACGATGGCGATGTTTCTTGGAGATTAAGGCCTGTAATTTACTTCGACGAGATAATGCTTCGATGTCATGCAGCAACGGGGAGGAATCAGGGAAGACGGTGTCATCATGTTCCTCCGCCCTCAACGGTACTGTGGACCGTCGCTGAGTCTTTGCACCGGTGGCATTTTCCTCTTCAGTAGTACTCTTGTTGTTATTATTTATATTGTTAGTTACACTATTATTATTATTATTATTATTATTATTATTCTGACTTGTGGCTGGGGAGGACATCGCGGTGACTCCTCTGTTGCTACCGAAGAAAGGATTAGCCCACTGGAACAAGAAAGCAGAGAAAAAAAAAAGAAATAGAAAACGAAGGAAATACAAATATTCCTTACATTGCTTCTTCTCCTTTTCCTCCCACTTTTTTTTTTCTCATCGCTGAAACCGCACGGAAATACATGACATTCCGTTAATATTTCTGTTGTTTGGAAGGGAGTATGAATGATAAATCCACACCTGGATACATCAAAAATAAAACAGACAATAGCAACAAGAACAGCATCAACATAAACGACAGTAGTAAATATCATGTCAACTGCAGTAAGTATCATAGAGACGCTCCATAAACGCGGTGTATGCATCCTGGTCCTCGCGGTTCCCCACAGACATCAGCGGGTGACGACTGTGCTTCAGCACGAGCACCTCTACTGCAGGGATTTGTGGACATTCACGCTTCACAGTATTAATTAATCGATTTGTGAGTTTGTTTGGAACTCGCGCGTCGTTTACAGACATCACAAAGGCAATGGGGCAGTGAAGGTTTACTCGATCCGGGTCAAATGAGTACGGCTCATTCCCTTCATAGTCGCAGAAGGTGCGAAAGAACCATAATGTAAATCGAGGAAATAAACAGGATGAATTAATGACATCATGTAATGTATCAAACGGCGCCTCCACAACTACAAGAGAGACATATTGGGCCAGCTCCATCGGTAGCTTCAGCGCAGTGTAAAATGTTGTGGTGGCTCCACGGCTGCAGCCAAACAGCACGAGCTTCAGCGGAAGAAGCCTCTTCGGTGATGATTGTACACTTGAGTTGCCATTCTCTTGAATGGCGGCCTCGCGTTCTTTTATGATGCGAACGGCTCGTCGAATTTCCCGCCTGCATACAGCCTGGTCCCTCCCGCCAGCCAAATTTGTCATGCGTACTTTTGAGTACACACAGCGGTTGGGTCTAACAGAGTAGAAAATATTGACGAGGAATTCCTTCACTATTAAAAACCAATGAACAGGGTTGAAACTACATTTGTTGTACACGATTTCATCCATTTCAGGAGACGGCATGACGTTATGTAAAAGTCTCGGCGCGACACGACATGTGGCGTGGTACAGCAGCGGCGGGTCTTCAATTGACGTCAGCACATATTTGCCGTTTCCGCTCTGCAGAGGAATCATTTCGTCTGCAGGACTAACTTCACTCATGAGAGGATACATGGACGGCTCCCAGCTGCAGGCGTTCTCAAGAACATCGACGCCGTCCACGCCCGTGTAGCGAGCAATCTGGGACCGCGGCGCGGTGAAGCCGGGAGTCGCCACTGTGATTATATTGCGGCGGCACGGTGGGCTGCTTTCATACGGCTTCCGTCGTGGAATCATCCCAAACCTCGTTTACCATGAAAAACAAGCATGCAAGTAAACACACACACACAAAAAAAAAAAAGAAACAGAAGGAAAAAACCAAAAAAAAGGAAAGTGATGAATAAAATGTGAAGAAACATGAAAGGAAAAAGAAAAAAACTAATCAACATCTCTTCTTCTATCCGCATCTGCAGGAAGAAAGCCAAAACCAAAAAAAAAAACATTTTATTTTTATTTTTATTTTTATTTTATTGTCAGTCTTACGGCTCGCACTCTTCTAGTAAAGCTCCTCAAAGTCATCCAAGAGTGCGAGCGCGGACTTAATTTCGTCACGCTGTTTCGTCTCCTGCGGCTCACTGCCGACAGCATCATCACCATTGTCATCCTCCCCATCGCTGATCTGCCCTGCTGCTGTACTACTAATATTAATATCAATATTATTATTCTTAGTAGTAGTAGTACACGGAACAGCACCATCTCCTTCACCACTTCGACTCAATGCACAAGGCGCCATGTCACTTGCTGCGTGGCCCACCAGTGCTGTTGCAAACGACAGGTCATTAGATGCTGTCACATTCATGTTTTCTGTATCAACGCCGATGAGCTGCAAAAGTTGATCGGCCCGCTTTGCCTCGCAGAGTCGCTGCTCTTCTGCAAGCGACTCCAGCACGGGGTCCACGCGGGAGCGGTAGGCGAGATATTCATCTAACGTCTCCTCCACCTGCTCGCGGATCATGTCCTGCACTTCTTCTGTATACTTCGCCGGAGTGAAAAAGATATCATACGACGCCGTGCTATTATTATTATTATTATTATTATTTTCTGCAGACTCTTCATTTCCCTGTGAGCCGGATGCACGCAAAAAAAATCGTGATGGATACATAACCTCCATTTTCTGCATTTCATCGTAGAGACGCAAAGCCTCTAGTACTTTCCCTTTTGCCACCTCAAAGACCGCAGTGCTCTTCTCGTACTTCTCTGTGAGCAGCGCGAGATGTTGCCGCTGCTCCGCAATATCATCCTCTATAATTTTTAGTCGTGTCGTTTTCCCAATCTTCTCCCGCTCCAAAGTTACATTCGAGCGCTGCTGCTGTTCTTCACGTTTGGCAGCATTGAGTATACTGTGCATGTTAGCAAAGGCTGCCGAACGCAGCAGGCCGCGTGGCTGCCTGCTACTTGTAGTTGCATTACTCTGCACGCCCTCTGCGTTACCAGTAGTAGTAGTAGTAGTAGTGGTAGTAGTTGCATGAATTTCCCCTTGTTTAATTAAATCATCCAGTGACTCCTGCAGTCTTTTGCGCTCTTCTTCTAATCGAAAAAGAAGAGCGTGGATACTCCTGTACCCGCGCTCAATAATACGTGCGCCTCTACGCACTGTCTCAAAGCGATGCACCGTCATTGCCGTGTGCCGGCGGAGTAACTCCCGCTGCTTACGTGTCAGCGGCTCCGGGTAGTCCTCAGCCAGGCGAAGGGCCGCAGTAGTTTGCGGGGATGTTTCTTCTGCAGGCATTCCATCATGATTATTATTATTCATCGCCTCTTCATTCTCATACAAACATGCAACATCTCTACTGCCATAACTTTGCGTGTATGCAGGCGGTTCCAATGTATATGTAGTCACATGGGGAACTTCTGGTGCAGGCAGCATCACAGTTTTTTTTTTTTATCTTTTCTCTTTCTTTTTTTTTCTTTTTTGTTGAGTGAACAGAATACGTAAAAAAAAAAAATGATATGTGAATGTATAAGAGAAAAAGAAGAAACGGAAGAAGGTCAAGCAATACACACAGAGAGAAATACATGAATCATACAGTATGGTCCGCCACGAAGAGTGCTGCGGCAAGGCAAAGAAACAGAGACGCACACATGCAGGCGCAAAAAAAAAAAAACAGAAACAAGAAAAAAGAATACAGCAGACCATATGATAAAAAAAAACAACAACAACAACACCTTGCAAACACCAGACAGATATATACGTAAAGTGAAATGCATAGAATGAATAATAAAAGGTTAATACCATACAAGGTTGGCATCACACAGGAAACCATTCTTTTTTTTAATATATATATATATTCTACTAACTGGTTTTCCTTGTGATGCAGTTAACGTTCTGGTTTCCTTTCTGCACGGATGTATACGTGCAACAATGGTCTATCATCATCAGTCTTCCCCAATTTCTTTTTCTCTTCTCCGCCCCGTTTTTTTTTTTCTATGCGGTCACTCTATCCCCTTTTATCAAAAGGAATGCAGACCACAACGCACCCATTCATACAGACTTACCAACAAACACACAAACAGACAGACACACACGTACTTCCTCATCCAGTAAAGAGGGCACGTGTATGCATGTATATATATATATATATATATATATATATATATATATATATAAGGGGAAAAGGAGGAGGAACCAAGAATACGACCAAAAGCCACAACTATACAACGACGTCTACGCGAGAACACAACGTGCAAGAAAAACAAAATCAATGCTTCAGTGAGCGCTCATATGCCTACACACACACACACACACACACACACACAAAAGCACTAGGTGTCTCAAGCACGAAGACTCCTTCCCAGCCAACGTCCCTTTCTTCTAACCTTCTAAGGAAAAGAAACATAGAAGCTCCAACCAAAACACACACACACAAAAAAAAAGACAAGTAAAGAAACACAAAGAAAGGAATATGCATGCACTTTATCCTTGACTGACGTCCTTCAAAATCATATTATTCTGGGTCTTCATTTTGTTTTTCTCTCTCTTTCTTTGTTCACTTGCTTGATGCACAATAAAAAGACACGTATGCATGAATAAAATACATTTAAGGAGGCAATCGCGTACGGGGGACGATGAGAACCCTATGACGCGATTAGTTACACGTCCCCCCATGCGAATGGCAGATTGCAAACGCCACACTCCATCTAAACCACTTCACCTCGGAGTCCTTCTGTTCGTTTCTCTTTCTCTCCGCAAATCACTTCTTTTTTTTCTAAAGTATCCGTGCCCACCACCCGAGGCACACATCATTTTAGCCTTTTGAAAAAAAAATTATCTTTTCTTTTCCTGCTTCCTTGTTGCTTTTTTTTCTTTTGCTTTTAGTTTTTCTTTTTTCCTCGTAGTTACATTTCTTTTCCTTTTATCTTTCACCCCTCAAAATGGTTCCATCTTCCCACCATCCCAGAATTCCTCCTCCCCCTCTTCACCAACGATAAAGACCGACAGGCCGCACCCACGCCCACACATACGGGCACGCGTGCACCTCCCCCCTCCCTACGCCCCTACCGCTCTCTGCTCCGTGCTTGCGTTCTCGTCGTCGCAGTACCACTCGTCCTTCTCCGGGTCGTACCACATCTCGTTGGTCGGGTCGTAGAACTGGCAGCTAGGCGGGTGGAAGTAGAGGTTCTCCTTCTCCGAGTAGTAGAAGGGCGTGCCCTCTGTCCGCACCCAGTCGCCCGCGGGCAGCACGACCGGGTTGCCGTTCTCGTCCACGTCCTGCCGCCCTGCCGCCCGCCGCGACTCGCTGCCCGCGGGGCCGCCCGGCCGCGACGGCGGTGTCCCCTTCGAGGCGGTCTCGACGGCCTCGCCGTTGTTCGCGCGGCCCACGGGCGACTGCACGTTCGTCACCTTCACGTCCGCCGTCTTCGTCTCGCCGGGCTGCCGCGCGTGCTGCGGAGTCGCCGCGGCTTCGGGCTGCTTCATCTTGGAGCTCTTGCAACCCATTTTATTGTTTGTGTTTCCTTGCGGTTTCCTTCGTAGTTTTCTTTTTCTTTTGATCTGGATGTATGTATGTGTGGTGAGGGTGAAGGTACGGAAAGAAGAAAAATGAGAAAATGAGAGTGAGTAAGAGATAGTGAGTGTGAATGAACTTATGCAAGTCAGCAGGAACTCAAAGGCATCAATGAACAAAAAAAACAAAAAGGAAAGGAAGATAGATAGAGAGAGGGAGAGAGTTGTTAATGTGCAAGAGGTTCATTTGTTTCACACATACACACAAAGACACCCACAGAGAAATATCGCCGATATTTCCTTTCGTTTTTTTCTTCCTCCACCTCGCATGGAATATTTCACCTGGTAGCTGTTTCAAGGAGATCTTTATACATGCCCCTGCGAAGAGGATCCGCACGTATCAACTCCGCAGCAAGTTCACGCAGACAAAACACACGATCATCCTCAACGCTACTCGTCTCATTGGATATATCACCACAAGGGTAAAGCTCTCTGCGTATCTCACAAGCCAAATATACTATTTCACTTTTTCTTCTCTTTATGCTCTCCTCGTCTGTATTCAACGACTTCCCTGCAAAAGCGGAGGAGAGCAGCGTGGTGAAGAGATAATAGCGTGGCCAGTATATCTCTGCATCATCGCCCAAATGTTTCTCCTCCTTCAGCAGTTCAATACACGCATGGATTGGCTGCACTAATATGTTCATATATGTTTCGTGGTGTGACCCCGATATATTTTTCAATGTTTCTGCAGCCCGGCGGAGAAACTGGGCGTAGTACCACGCAGACTGGTCCGCCGGGTCACAGTAAATCGCAGTGGTGAAAAGCTCCAAGTCTTTCTCCAGCTGCTGCCATGCTTCTCCCAAAACAATTGTACGTGTATTCTCCTTTTGCTTTTCTTTTTCTTCTTCTAGTCTTTGCAGTGCTGCGTTAATAATCAGCCCCCGCTGATGCCACGCGCTGTAGTTGGAAAAGTTCCGCCCAACCATTGCGGTGGTGAAATTCAACTCCTTCACTTCGTCGGGAGTAAAGAGTAATGTACACTTCCTTGCATCATTATCACCACCATCATCAAGTCGTGCAGACATCTCCTCCTCCTCTTTTTCTTTCTTTTCTCCCGCCGCGGTGCATGTGGAAGAAGAGTCCAAACAAATGCCGTGCTGGGCGAGGAGTTTCTCCAACTGCGTGAATTCATTCAGTATCCAGCGGCGGTAGTTCCAGGCGTGAAAGTTGCGTTCATCCACCGCAAGCAACGCATCACATTGTTTCTTCTCCTTCAGCAACATAAGCGACCAGAACCGCACTTCCTCCGGACACTCCACGGCAGCATTCTTTTCATTATTATTATTATTATGTATGCCCTCTACCGCAGCCTCAGTTTGCATGGCGGCATGAGAAATTGATTCCTCCGCGAGGCGTTTGAGCTGCGCAAATATCCAGCGCCGGTGCACAAACGCCGCGTACACCTTGTAATCCTTAAGAATTATCGCAGAACTGAGCTTCAACTCGTCCTTGAGCCAATCCATCTCGCTTCGTGCAGAGCCTTCTCTCTTTCCATCACCACCACCACCAACTGTTGTTGTTGTTGTTGTTTGTGTTGATTCCTTCACGCCCTCAGTTGTTTCCGTGCATTCATGCCGCCCTCGCCGGTTAGTTTCCTTCCAGAGATGCATGAGAACATTGCGCCGGTAGTTGTACATTGAGTACGCCTCTGGATTCGCTTGCAGGACCTCACCCAGCCGCCGCAGCACCGCCTCTGTGTACACGCGGCCGTCCCGCTGCGCAAGCAGGGAGTTGTAGCGGGAGGTGAATGACTGCACGTCGGCGAGCCGCCGCTCCCGCGTTTTTTCATCCACTTCTTCTCGTACCTTCCGCTGATCATGCATCTCCACCCGCAGACAGACTAAGAAGAAAAAACAATAAAAATAAATAAATAAAATGAAAAGAGAAAACAATTGAAATAATAATAGTCATGGTAAAAAAATACAACAGCAAGGGATCAATCATGTTCCTTTACAGAACAGCACACAGAGACAAAATACAACAACAAAGGGGGGGGGAACAAAAACAAATGTGAAGTGTAATATAATTGAATGTCTTGTGATAACTCTTTTGTTTAGAGCCTTCACATGTAAAGAGTAAGACAAAAGACAGAGAAAATAAATAAATAAATAAATAAATATACATGATGCCCAAAAGCATTTAAAAGTTACGAAAGGTGTGACTCTAAGAGTTTCCCTTCCAAGAAAAAAAAACAAAAAAACAACAAAAAAACAGCCGCGAGGTTAGTGATGCATTGGAGAACTGAAAACGATATTATGATTTTAAATAGGACTCCACCTAAGTGCAAATGGAGGCCGCGGGCCAATATACAGAAACAAGAGAAGGGGGAAACAAACATAGTAGCATAAAAGGGGGGTTAAAACCAACACAGGGTAGTGAGATTTCTCCTCGAGCACCTTTGGCTTTTTCTTACCATATTCCTAGATAACAAAAACAGAAAGGAAAGAAAGGAAGAAATAGGGAAGGAACAAGAGAAGGAAAGAAAACAAAAATAAAAATTATATTTATTTGGTGCATGTAGACATACCAACTCTGTAATACATCAACACCTCACCCTTTTTTTTTTCTCTATGTGCATATATGGCTGTATTTCTCTCATTCATCCCTTTTTTTTTCCCTCTCCACCATCTTCTATTTCATCCATATATACAAGCCAAATACGACACTTAAGTAGGCGATACAAGTGCCGTTGCATTCGGTGAAAGTTCACAAAAACATCTTCGCCTGGACGACGGAGATAAATGGTCACCTTCCGTCCATCGAACTGGAACTTCACGTCCTCCACCGTCACGGCTTTCCCCACGGAAGAAATATGTGCCGTGAATTTATTGACAATCTGTTCAATTGCAGGGAGTAGTGCCTTTTCATATGCGAGGAGCTGCAGGAGTCTCACGCGGTCTGCCTCTGTTGCCATGCAAAGAACGTGGGGTGTGTGCATGATGTTCTCGGAGATATCATTATGTTCGCGACTACTCACTGGCTCGACCCCATTGAGAGTGCATGTACGTAAATTCTTTTCATTTGATACCACTGATTGCGATACATGATCGCCATCAGAGTCATCACTGTCTTTATTATTATTATTATTATTATTATTATTATTAAGGGGTTCAATACTTTCCACGATGCCGATGTCTTCTCCCTGATCCCCCTCCACAATTACATGCGAGTTCACAGGCAAAAAACTCATATTTGTGATAAACCGTTGACGGTGATATTTCTTTTTGACCACAACAGTGAAAAGAGCGTTATGTGGGTCCTCCTTTACCATCGACATCGTCACAAACTGTCTTCTACAAGGGTTGATCATATTCTTCGAAATAACAGATGTAGATGTTTCTGTGTGGGGCCCTTCCATAGAGGAATTCCTTACATACATACCACCATCTCTCAATAAACTCTCATACTCCACTTCCCCCGAAGATCCACTACTACTACTACTATTGTTATTATTATTACTCCTAGTAGTAGTAGTAGTACTGTGTAGTGTACATGAAAGTAATTTATTATGTGGACAGAATACTCTTTGCTTGACTGTAACGACCACATTCTCATTCCTCTCTGTGCCCACCTCCACAATCCATGGAGAAGAAAAAGAAGAAGAATTTACTGTTTTTACTGCTGTGGAGTGGGATGCATACTCACTGGTGGCTGGCGGGTGAAGTTCGCGGGGCGATGGACGTCGTGCAGCCACGGCGATGTTCATCCAACCCCCACTTCCCCCATACATATATATATATATATATATATGTATATATGTATATATGTATATAATTATTTATATTTTATTTCTATTGTTAATTTAATTGTCGTCGAGAGAAGAGGAGAAAGCAAGAAGCAGAATTAATCAATTTAATGAAATTTAATGTGATCATCGTAAATCATTAAAGTAACATCTGTGTGACAAGTGAATGAGTGGGAGGGGTATGTGCAGACTTCTTAATAAAATAATGTTATGTTTGGTTTAGCAGGGAGAAGTACAAACAAACACAAGAACGCGAAATTATACCCACAGATAGATAGAGAGAAGGAAAAACATTGCGGGCAGATGCAACTACGCACATGTAAACACCCAAATAATAGAGGGGTAAAACAAAAAAGGGAGAATAAACAAGAACAACAAACAGAATATATATATATATATATATATATACAGCGTCATCTGATGATGTTCATTGTTCGCTACGCCTTGGATCTGGTTCTTCTTTTTTTCCTTTTATTTCCAATAAACAACAACAACAAAATCTTCCACCTTTCCCCTCGTCCTCCCCTCTTTTTTCTCTACTCATTTTTTTCTTTGGGGTAAACAAACAAACAAACAAACACGCAAGCAAATAAATCATCTCATTCACTGCGCTTCCCGTAGTTTAAGTTGTGCAGCGAGGCGAGGTGCAGTCGCGCCCGGTACCCGCCGATGCAACCCTCGCCGCGCTGCACACGCCACCACCACCACCGCGAGACCGCCCCGACGAGGAGGCTTCCGCTCGCATACATGACGCAAAACATCCATTCATTACTTGTCAGTGGAACCGTCGACATCACCCGGCCGCCGTACTGCATAATACATACCTGCAGGAACACAATCAGGGCAACGATGCATAGAAGACCCGAGCTGTCTCCGCACCTTCCGAAGAATGTCTCATCCCGCGTTAGCAGCCGGGCGTTAAAGAAATTCATAACCTGCATGAGCACAAAGAGATTGAAGACAATGGAGAGATGTTTTGGTCCAAAGTATTGAAGCGTCGTTGGAGAGTCATCCGGTGTGGAGGATTCCGTTGTAAACAGCCGGTGCCCACATGCAAGCATATAAATCTGAGAGATGAATTGAAACCCGCCCTGCGTTGCTACCTGAAACCACATGCTCGGTGAAATAACGGGAGTATTACGAGGCTCCGGTGGACGCGCGAGGAGTGTAATCTCGCACGGTAACTCCGTCGCCAGCGCCAGTGCCGCCAATGTATCCATAATAAGATTAAGCCACAGCAGCTGCACTGGTTTTAGTGGAGATACATTCTGGTCATTTATCAGCGCCCCAGAGAAGGATACAAGACATGCAACAAAGTTCACGGTCAGCTGGAACTGCAGGAACTTTCTTATATTATCCTTTACATTGCGTCCCCACATTGTGGCCTTTACCATCCCAGAGAAATCATCATCGAGCAGCACAATATCCGAGGCCCGCTTGGCAACGTCGCTCCCACTGTTCATTGCGAAGCCCACATCACTTATTTTTAACGCTGGCGCGTCATTTGTACCGTCGCCGGTAACGGCAACGACTGCGAGGGGGTCGTAACACTTCAGAAGCTGCAGAACACGTTTCTTGTCAAGCGGCGTTGCCCGTGCCAACACGCATAGTTTTCCCATGACGTTGCTTAATAATTCATGATCAGAAAGACGACGGAAATCATCGCCGCTCATGACATAGCCCTCCGTGATAAGTTTCTCCACCACGGTCCATATAGATGTAGATGCAGGTGAAGACAGGGATGCAGAAAACAAGGAGGAGGAGGGAGAGGAACTGTTCCAGCAATGAGAAACAATATTCGCGGTTCTCATTGGGTTTAGTAAACCGCAGCGGGTTGCAATATTCACGGCGGTAAGTGTTGCATCCCCTGTAATCATAATCACCCGCTCCCCCGCAAGTGAACACATTTCCAAAGATCGAGGGACCTCAGGGCGGATGGCCTCTTCTAAGCCAATAAACGACAAGAAAATCAAAGG
Source organism: Trypanosoma lewisi (assembly GCA_036321185.1). NCBI lineage: Eukaryota > Euglenozoa > Kinetoplastea > Trypanosomatida > Trypanosomatidae > Trypanosoma > Trypanosoma lewisi. The sequence continues at coordinate 830,956 of JAWVMQ010000161.1, read as the reverse complement.
ACACTCCGGTGGTTGGAGTGACATCATGTCAAGAAATCCCGCTTGATTACATTTATTATTAATATTATTATTAATAATATTTCCCTGTTGTTCTTTCAAGTCCTTCGGGTCTATGTCTGCACATGCACAACACACTGTGCGAAGACCTGACTGAGTGTACTCCTGCAGAATTTGTCTGTACAACGCACGCCGCTCATGCGTGAATACTTCTCTTTGGCCATTCTCTGTCATCACATGTTCACAATAATTTAATATCATCTCTGGGGCTCCTGTTACATACATGCGAAGAAATCCATTTTGTAGCCTAAAGACAGTTCTACTCATTTTCTTGAGAGAGCTGAATGGGAAATGTACACAGTGAGACTTATCCTGCATCACGCCTAATAAATACGCCTCATCATAATAAAACGGCATATCACAACCACCACTGCCCTTAGTATTATTATTATTATTAATATTATTATTATTATTTATTTTTACATGAAACATTATTTTCATCAACGCCTCTGCAGTTTTGTTTCGTGGCTGCTTGACATCTGGATCGATGCACGTGGACACAATACACTCTACAAGCTGTAACGCAGTATTCGACGAAGAAATTGTTATAAAATGACGGTCCTCTATTCCTCTGTCTTCTTCATGTATACAATTATTCCTTACAAAGTCCCTCCCTTCACAGAACACACGTGTGAGTTTCATATCTGGAAGTGTCAGTGTTCCCGTTTTGTCCGTGCACAACACCGTCGCCCCGCCCATTGTTTCACATGCCGCCAGGTGCCTCACCAAGTTCCCGTCCGACAACATGCGCCGCATGGAGTAGGCAAGAGAAATCGTCACAGAGAGTGGAAGCCCTTCTGGTATCACGACAACTATAATCGCAACGCATGTCGTTATATTCTCAAAGAACTTTATAATAAAAAACGGTTGATTATAAAATACTATAAAATAGAACTCCT